>JALMGJ010000053.1:1315000-1755872 GCA_023362775.1 Charina bottae | reverse complement strand
AATGCTGCCTCCAAGCAAGGGTGATAGAAGGGTATAGACAAGAGCCTTCTCTTGGTTAGAGACACAAGGTTTGAATGTGGCCTGACATCTGAATGCATTCCTTGTAGAATTCCAGTTTGTCCTCATTCTCTCTGTTTTAAGGAACGGTATCAAGTTGAATGTTTTTAAATCCAGCTTTTTAAAGTATTGTGTAGCTTTGAATGTTTGATCAAATGACTACAGAATTGCTTTGGAGCATGATGATGATGATTCCCTATCCTGGTTATTTAAAATACATAAACAGATAAATAAATCATTTATTCTTCAATAAATGATTGAACAATAGTGATAATCATTCTCTTTTCCCATGGAGTTGTGAAATTGGGAAATGCATTAGAGACGTTGAATAAATTATTCTAAGTACTCTAACCAGCTCCTGGGATTTCATGAAAGAAGATACCATAGGTTGCGGGTGGGTGGGGGTGTTTAGTTTTGTTTACTTCTTTGATTGTAGCAACAGCCCTCTAATCAAATAAATATATTCTTTCCAAGCTAATTAGTGCATTTAGTTATGGAGTTTTACTGAATGTTTCTCTAGTGATGAGACCAACTGGATTCTTGGCTGACCAAACGGTAGCTAGCTAGGAAATAAAAAGTTAACGGCACTGAAATAATCCTCTCATTCTGGATTGTCCTCTTGTCCTTTTCCATTTATCCTCTCTGCCAGTGATAATTTGCCTTGAGTGAATGCTTTGAATGGATTGCCTTGAATGAGTGCATGGGTGACATAAAGGCCTTTGAATCACTTGGTGAGCAGAAGGTGACATTTAGAAAATAATTCTCGGTTTTCCTATTTTGGGAGTTTGCAGTAATTGAAGTTTCAGCACCAGTAAAGGTTAAATTTAAAAAGCACCGTCTGGAATTAGAATGCAGGTGAATGCAATGAGATGCTGTAAGGTTATAAGTGTTTGTGCGGCTCTTTGCTGCAGAAGGAATGCCTTGCCTTTTTTCCAGCACGGAGCTGTGTGTCTATGTTTGCATAGGAGGGGGGTTCGGTCATGTATGACCATCCAGTCATATGGGTTGCACATGGGTAGAAATATCGGAAGAGCCTTTTTTCCCCCCCAATTTTTATTGGAAATCCCTCTTATTCTAATTTGGAGAATCCAAACTTTACATTCCCAGTGGTAGGATTAAAAAAAAAAACTGCTCCTAAAACCTAAACCTAAAAACGAACCTGCTATATATATTTTACTTGATTCCTTATGGTAGCCTAAGTCCCATTTTCTGCCATTAGGTGACTCCCAAGAAGATACACCATTTTAAAAAAATGCAAACAAGATCATAAAACAGATAAAATTACTTTGTAATGGGTTTAAACATTATATGCAAGAATATTTACTACATGGCTACTTATATTTAAGTAAATATTTAAGTAAATAGAGTCATGCTATCTAACAGGCATAGAGAGCCAGTTTGGTCTAGTGGTTAAGGCAACGAGCTAGAAACCAGGAGACTGTGAGTTCTAGTCCCGCCTTAGGCATGAAAGCCGGCTGGGTGACCTTGGGCCAGTCCCTGTCTCTCAGCCCTAGGTAGGAGCCAATGGCAAACCAGGAGACTGAGAGTTCTAGTCCCGCCTTAGTGTCCTGACTTCGAGTGAAGGAAAACACGCTGAGACTTGGAGTTGAGGCTCTGGTGCTTTATTGTCCTACTCTACTAGACAGAATCCAGCTAAACTTGTAAACCGCCCAGAGTTCCCCGTTGGGGGGAGATGGGCGGTCATATAAATTAAATAAATAAATAAAAAGTAATAATAAATAAACTAAAATGAAGTAGTAATGCTCAGAGAAAGGAGCCCAAGAAATCAGGGTGGGGCCTTCTTTAGCCTCTTGGGAGGAAAGCAAAGCGATTCAGTACTACACATGCGTTTCTCCCCCTGGAGGGAGCCCCCTCCTTCTTCGCCAGTTATCTCCCTGACACTTAGGCACGAAAGCCGGCTGGGTGACCTTGGGCCAATCCCTGTCTCTCAGCCCTAGGAAGGAGCCAATGGCAAACCAGGAGACGGAGAGTTCTAGTCCCGCCTTAGGCATGAAAGCCGGCTGGGTGACCTTGGGCCAGTCACTCACTCTCAGCCCAACTCACCTCACAGGGTTGTTGTTGTGGGGAAAATTGGAGGAGGAAGGAGTATTTGGTATGTTCTCCGCCTTGAGTTATTTATAAAAATAATAAAGGCAGGATAGAAAATAAATAAATAAACAAACAAACAAAATTGTGGATCTTTACATGTTGCTGAATTTCTGAGTTTCTACTACCCAAAATTCCAGACAACACCAGAGTGATCCTGGGAGTTCAGCCCCAATTGGAGCTGAAGTAAATTAGATTTATGAGTAGACCTTTGGAATCCTGAAGAAAGTTTATGGGGAGATCATAATGCAACTTCTAGCTTGTACAGAAGCAAGGCAGGTACAATTTTTCCTAAAAGAACTTCTATCTGCTGCAGAAGTTTAGCCTGAAAGCAGGAGTGTCTGCAGGAGAAAGACAACATTGGAACAACATGGGTTATGCAGAACATTCAGGTAATTAATGCTCTGCATTTGTAACACCTGAATAGGGCTAACAATAAGACCTTTAATCAAGGTCTTATCCTTGCGCCTTTCAGATATGATAGATTTTTTATATGGAGAGATTTTTAGTATCATTGTTAGAAAGAGCGTTCCATTCTGTGGGTCTGAAATGGTTCAACAAATTTATCCTCACAAAGTGAAATCAGTTCCTGACAATTAAGATAAGCCTGAACTCAACCTTGTACATTTTTTCCATTCCCAAATTAAGCAGTTTGGATTTTATTTCAGTTTCTAGGGACTAGAAATTGCAAAAGACAAAAAGTGTAACCTATCTGTCTACTTCAAAGTCAAAAGAGAAGGTACAGTCAAAATTAAAATCTATGACATCCTCTGTGTCATTAAAAATGTCACAGTACTCCTGGCATGAAAAGCAATCAATAGTATCAACGTGCTTGGACTTTTTACAGGCTATTTGATCCTTTATCACCCTTCATTAAAAGAAAAAGACTTAGATGAATGGTTACGTTAGTCAACAAATGGTAGATAAATAAAAACTTTAATAATTCATTCTTATGTGAACAATCCAAAGCGAGTAGCCTCCGAAGATGTGTTTAAAAAATAAAAAAGTGCATTACCAAAGAGTTTTAGAGGATGTATGAAGAGGGAAAGAAGATATGTGTTGAAGTCTGTCTTTTAAAATTGGGAACTAATGGATTGTATCCAACAGTGGCTTTGTGCTAATGAAAAGTGTTTTTCTTGCAAAAGTTTGAACACCCAATTCTCCCAAATCTTCCAACCTTTGTTGTTTACTACACCATATCTAATTTGAAGAACCACATTTTGGGGGATCCCTAGAGATAAGCAATACCGGATGGTGAATAGTTTAGTCCCTTTTCCTTATAAGAACCAAAGTGCTGCCTGCTTCTATAAAACCATCAATGGATACAGTCTAATAGCCATCTCTCTGCCTTGTTTATAATCCTAAAAGTAGTCATTCATTTTTTTAAGCTGTCCTTACATTCACTTGGCTGTGAAAAAGGATGTGTGTTTCTAAAAAGTGTGACATGTAACTTTATTTATATGTTGTTGTTGTTTTGTCTCTTTATCTGGGAAGCTGCTCTCTTTGTTTAACAATCTTATAGGAGTCCAGAATTTGTTTCAGTGGTTATTCAAGAGTGGGGTGGGGGGCTGCTATTTTAGGTTCAGTCCAATGAACCATGTGATTCTTTTCAACATCCCCAAAATATACTTTTATCCACAGAGCTGAACGAAATATGGAACAGATAACAGTTGCTTAAACGTAGGGTCATTAATCATTGACTTAGGAAAACAGAAGCTGTAACAACAACAGTTTGCATCTCTTTCTGTCACTGTGGCTATTCAGAAATTATATGTACAAGATTGTTTTCTTTAGAATTAAAACAAATTCTACAGCCCAATGCCAGCAAATGAGCACAGAAGGCTGTTGACTGCACCCCTATTTTGTTGGAGAATGCTGTAAATTCCTTTTGCCCTGGATGAGTTCTGCATGTTCAATTAGGTTAGCTTGGCAACAATTCTAGTTGTGTTTAATAAAAATAGCTGCTTTGAGGACAAGTTGCTCAGGCTGCCAAAATTAGAGGCTGCCTTGCACAATTACTCTTACACCTCCTCCAGGTCTGCTTAGAACCAGTAAGCAAATAAATATATTGATTGCAATTTTGTGGCGCTAACCTCTTCCCCTTCCCCTTCCCCTTCCCCTTCCCCTTCCCACCCCCACCCCCCTTTTCGACTGGTATCGGAAGAAATAAACGTGATTCCATTTAGTATGTGTCTGATAAGGGTGATCTCTTTTCTTTTCAGCCATAACACAAAGACTACATCATGGCTGGATCCACGACTGGCGAAAAAGGCTAAACCTCCAGAAGAGTGCAAAGAAAATGGTAGGCTATTAACTTTTCATTGCTGCTGGGGGGGAAAAAATCTGAAAGGGGGAGAGAAGCAAGTTTTCCATGTCTCTGGGTTGTTAACAGGAGAAAATATTTAGGGAGTGAGGAAAAGGAAAGTTTAACTGGGGCTGGGATTCTGCATTTTGCTCTGGTTTTAGCGTGCTTGTATTTCCAGTCCCCAGTCTGTAATATTCCAGTCTAAGAATAACAACTGTGACTCCCTGGTGCTGGGATTTTGGCTTGGAAGCTGTTTTTAATTCCCATTTAAATCCCGTCTGCAGAGTGTACTGAGATTCTAAGCTTTGAAATCTCTGCAATGTTAATTGTCTGGGGCAATGGTGGCACAGCTGGAAGATGAATATTACGATGGGCTTTGTTTTGTAAAGGGAGATTCTCTGCCAGTTAGTAGTAGCCAGTTTAAAATAAAACCATGAAGAGGGAGGGGGAATAAAGAGGGGAGGGAAGCTATCTCTTCTTAAAGGGACATTATGATCCTATTGGAATTGTGTATATCTATGGAAGCTCATTTCATTATTATCCTCTTTCTGAATGCATTATTAAAAGCCTGCTGATTAGCCCATTGAGATGCGCTACCATTGCTATAATGGAAATTGTACAGATGGGCGGGTGCATTATAAGCAGTCCTTTTTTCAGATTTTCCCAGTGCAGGAAATACACATGCAAAATGGGCTGGTCAAAGCAATTTAACTGCTACAGAGACATTTTTCAGTAATTTGCTTTTTGCTATGATTTTTCTAAATCGAGTGCTGTTTATTACTCAAAATACTAGGAAGGCAAATTGTGAAATATAGAATTCATAGAAAACTGAAGATCAAGTATAAACCAGCCATCATCTGATAATCAATGGGTGGAACATTTCCCAGAACTCCTCATTCATTTTCCACATAAATATCTCAGAGAGCAACAGATTGAAATTCCTCGGTGACACATAATTGTTTCTAACATTTATCTATTCTACTTCGTCTTCTTCCTATAGATTTGGATCCTATCTTCAGTAGCTATAACTCACACTTGTTTTCTGTCTTCTTTATGGCAGCTTATTAGATGTTTGAAAATATCACATCCATCATTAACATTATTTTACAAGGAAGAATTTAACACAATCATTTTATATGCAAAAACTAAACCATAATGAGGTGTCAGATCTGGACTGATATTGGAATCCAAGGTAGAAAATATAATTAAAAATCTGGTTATAATTTTGGAATTCCTTTCAATATCTGGAGAGTCCACTGGAGTTAGGCGGCCAATAACGATAGATAAATAAATAAATAATCTGTGCCTATTGAAACATGAATGAATGTATGCTACTGAAATTACACTCAACCTAAGAATTAGCTTATGCATTGCTGAGTGTTGTCATAACTACCAATATTTTGCAAGCAATGTTTCTTGCTTGTAACACTTTACTTCTCTACAGCTTAGCCACATGACCATGACCCAATAGCAGTACTCTGTATAGGCATATCTGAAAGATACTTATTGTTTATATCAGTGTATACACCATTTGATAGACAATTGTATATTAAATTCTATTTTTAAAAACCCTCTCCCATTAAAATAGTAATATAATTTACCATAGAGTATATGGTAGATTATACGTTTCATGTTCTGTCCTTCCATATAGATTTTGCAAGAAGCAGGATTTAGGCTAGAAGAATCTGCCTGACTTTTGACCTGAACAAACTCGATCCCTTCCTCCCAATATCATGCACTGTTTAGATGTATGTTTTCCTTTCTAATTTTTCACAGATGGATATTGATTCAAAAAAACACATTTCAAATTGCCTATCTTGAGAGAAAATGCATATTCAAATGCTTATTCAAATAAACATTATTATGGAGATTTTATGAAATGCAGATTAAAGTAAGAAGAAGGTGGAACAGAAGATTGTCATTGATCTCTTCTGAGGTCTCACTTGCACATCCCATCTGCCACAGATTCTGTATGTCTCAGTTGTCACAAAAAATATGGTTTCCCCAAATGGAGTCTGTCAAGATAGTAATTCACACTGGTGCCTCTCAAAAGCCTGTTTCAGATGTTCCGTGAATGTTTGGTTGGTGGGTTGTAGATTTCTCCATGAATTTACATGCATTGATTGGAATATGTCTATGAATATGTCTATTGATTGGAATATGTCTATGAATATGTCTATTGATTGGAATGTGTGTAGCTGAACCCTAGAATAGTTCTACTTAGTGCAGAAAAAAATGTCTTTAGTAGCTTATGCCAATGGCAACTTCCATTCTGGCCTTGAAGTCAACTACTTTTAGGGAAGTAGATTTTAGGGAAATTTATAAACCTGTGGACATTAGGGATATAGATTCAGGAGGGATGTGAGTGTAGGTGCACTTTTGTGGCTATGCTGAATGTTTACACTGCATTTTTGAGCAGTCTAGAAATCTGCAGCTCTCTGATTCCCAAGCTTCAATTAAATCTCAAGAAAGCATGCGTAATCAGGCTGTGTTTTGATGGACAATTGTGCAATACAAAACAACAGCAATTAGCTAAATAAATTGGGGGGGGGAACCACCCAAAGAAACTGTAAAACACAGTTTGAGCTAGAAAAGTAAAGGCAGCTTTTTCAGCTTTTTCAGGCAAAGAAACACTTTGATGTGATATTAAACACTACGTAATTCAAGAATCGCAAGACATTTGTTGCTGAGAGCAGTACAATTTTCAAAGTGGTCACTGTATAAATTATTGCTCTCAGAAGAGACCACATTGGAAGGAACCAACTTGGATGACAATTGAGAAAAAGTCCACACACCATGTTGTGCATTGCTGAACTTGATTTAGAAATGCTTAACAGCCCTTTGTGACACAATTTTAAGTTTCCCCATGGCAGCCATTATATATGCATTAACCCTCACCTGTAGCTGTTCAAATGTCAAAAAAGGGGCCAACTTCAATAAGTGAAATAATGTCTTATTTGGTGATGCATCAACTGGTATTACTGGTATGCAACATTTGATTCCCAAGAAAAATCAGAATCGGAAAAATACTGAAATTGTAGCAGTCTTCATCGTCATAAGAAGAATGGACAGACAGAGGGACGGATGGACAGACATGCTGACAGACGGACGGACATACTGACGGACAGATGGATGGACAGACTGACGGATGGACGGACAGGTAAATGGGCAGACAAACTGACATATGGACAAATGGACTGACAGACAGACGGACAGAGACTGATGGACAGACTGACGTACCAACAGATAGACAGACGGACAGATGGACGGACAGACAGATGGACTGACGGACGGATAGACTGATGGACGGACAGACTGACAAATGGATGGACAGATGGATGGACAGACAGATGGAAGGATAGATGGACGGACGACAGATGGACCGACAGAAGACAGACGAAGGATGGACAGACTGATGGACGGACTGAAAGTTGGAGAGACTGACAGACAGACATATGGACATACAGGTGGACAGACGGATGGACAGATGGAAAGACGGACGGATGGACTGAAAGTTGGAGAGACTGATGGACGGATGGATGGACAGATGGACAGACGGATGGAAAAATGGATGGACATATGGGCAGACTGATGGATGGACTGATTGACGCATGGACCAACAGACAGACTGCTGGACAGACAGATTGACAGAAGGACGGATGGATGGATGGACAGATGGAGAGACAGACGGATGGAAAGACTGATGGATTGCTTGTTTGTGGCTTGCAAAACTGAGGGGTGAAGTTGACATTTCCACTTCAAAATGGTCGAACAACCTCATAGAGAGGAAACTCCAATTTGGGAAGACTTCACTCACATCACTGAGTTGGGCTCTCCAGCCATATGCCTAATATTTAGTGCAGGGTCTCAGAGCATGGCTACCTCAAGACATTTTGTTGCTTAAGACAAAAGACAAAATGCCCCATTTTGTTCCGTGTATTCCTTCAATATTTTGAAGAGCATTATCTAGCATCAGTCTAGCTTAGGAATTACAGCATAGCCTATGCTCTCTAACACAGAACCACCATCTTGGTTTTTCATTGTCTGCCATCTAAAATAGCTGCTCACACTTTCTCACGGCAGGTCTGCACTGCTTGGCATGGTTGCTGTGAGAAAGGAAAGGCACAGACCTCTTCTCCCAAAAAAAAAAATAGGCACCAAACCATCTTAAATGATAATTGTGATCTAACTACCTTCTGGCGTTTTCCCTTCCAAGATCAGAGCTTAACCTGAGCCTGATTTCTTCTACCTTGTCTTGGCCATACTGCCTTGCCACTTTGTAAATATATAGATCCGATCAAAAAGAGAGAATAGCAATAAATGCTCCTCTCCTAAACATATCAAGAAAGGTTGGGAGAGAATATTTTTGGGAGAAGGGTAGTAGTTCTTTCTTGATTCCACTGACCATGCCACATAGGTCTTAGGACAGGCAGTTTAGCATTTTTCCAGATATCTGTGCTGCTTAATATATTATGGCATCATCAATAGATTTAATGTGAAGGTAGTATACTATGCAGGATAATTAACTATTTATGACCTTCTGTAATATTCTTCAGACAACAGATTGATGTATAATGAGTGTGTGGGTGTGTGTGTGTATGTGTGTTGTACCCCAAATAAATATTTTCCTAATTATAAGTAAGTGATTTCCTAATTCCTTTGGTCCTCTGAAACTTGACTTCTAAATGCCAGCAGTGCATGACGGGTTTAACACAGAGATTTTTATGATCTTACTCTGGATAGTGTTTCTTGCCATTTTAATTTTTATTACTCCATCTCTCCCTAGAATATTTCATAAGAGTTCTTTTAACTCAGCTCAGTAGTGAAACAGGAATAACAAGCTTCAGAGTGGAATAAAGAGCTACGGAACTTTCCGCTAAAGAAGCCAGTCGATCATTTGTTCTATGAATGTCCCTAGATGTATAAGCTTGGTAATCATTTTCACCTCATAAATATATTGCTATTAGAAAAACAATTTGCTGAAGATTGTAATGTGCAGCAAGGGTATAATGCGCAGCGTTTGTTTAAAGCAATTTGGTTGGGTTTGCCACTGGTGAGTTATTTGGAAAGGAAGCCCTACCTAATTTTGTACATAATCATCTTTTATCACTGGGATGGATCACTTGTAGTTTGTAATCAGGTAAAGGAATACAACTATATTGGGATGCATTATGAAAAGTATCACCCTTTAGTTTCCATCTTCTTTGATTCATGAGATGGATGTTCCGCGTCCATTCACTTGGTTTTGTAATGGTTGGTGTGGGACGAATTGAATGAAAGGAAGACAATCTCTCTTTTCTTTCAGCTTTTCTATCGCATCTCCCACAGTGTATAAAGACCAGGAAGTTGTACTGCACTGCCCAAAGCCAGCTCAAAACTTTTTGAAACCTGAAGCAAAGGCTCAAATGGAGCTTCCCTTGTCAACTTGCACAGTTCCCTAAGTTGCTTTTAAAGAAACTTATTTCAGAGCAGTAAAGCAATTCATATTGCTATGCTATCTGCATTTTCCTCCATAGAACCAAAGACATGGCTTCTCCAAATCCCAAAATTATGGCAGGATATCAGATCAATATTTAGATACTCTATCAAATGAGTTTGTGAATACTCTTTTTTGCACACTTTTGCAAAAGACTTCCTCATAACATACTGGACAAATTTTACCAAACTATTGGCTTAATATGGAGCTTACAGCCATATATAATCAATAGAAGGTAACCTTGTCAGAAGAAATGCTTGTCCATACCAGTCATGATAATGGTTAAAATGTAAGTAATAATAAGCACTGAACAGGGGAGGGAATCACCTTTCATCTAGTTTGTACAGTATTTGCAATATAGCGGCAGTGATGGTTGTTTTTTGAAATGGCAAAATTCATGCAGATTTCCAAGAACCCTAACCATTTTTAAGATGGATATTTATTAGATTGTTACTGTAGCATTTACTGTAGCATGTTTTAAGAATTAAGAAATAACAACCAATGTGGTATAAAAGTGTGGGAGATCCAATTTTAAGCTTCTATATATTGGACTATAAAGGTAAAGGTTCCCCCGCACATTTGTGCAGTCGTGTCCGACTCAAGGGACCGGTGCTCATCTCCGTTTGTTAGCCGAAGAGCCAGCGTTGTCCAAAGACACTTCCGCGGTCATGTGGCCGGCATGACACATGCGGAAAGCTGTTACCTTCCCACCGAAGTGGTACCTATTAATCTACTTGCATTTGCATGCTTTCGAATTGCTAGGTTGGCAAGAGCTGGGGCTTGTACGGGAGCTCACTCCATCACGCGAGACTAGGGATTCGAACCTCCGAACCTGCAATCCTCCGATCTACAAGCCTGGCGTCTTACCCGCTGAGCCACCACGCCCCTTATATTGGACTATACATGCCTGCAAAAGCATACATTTGGCTCTTTCCTCCTTTCTCCTTGCTATTGCTAGTCTGCAGTGTATATACACAAACTTCCTTTCTTTATCCTTCTGCTGTTCAGCTCATATCTCTATCTCTGATAGTTATGAGGGCATACAATGTTACCACTGTCCCACTATTTCTCTTGTAAGCCTTTTTGCACTATTCCTCACCACTGTTTCCTCCAAACCCCCAGGGAGGTGTAGAGGGAGTACATTAATTTTCAGTAGTGGAAGTATGTGAGTTGTTGAAAGCCAAACATTAGCAGAACAAGATAGCTTGTTGCAAGTTGGACAGTTGAGTGTGTGGGACTCTAACCATCTGCCATTTTGAAAGTTTTGAAAGTTGGCCCCAAATATTGTGCCTGAAAGTTCTGACTCAACTTCCTCATGTGTGATGGTATATGGGAATGACCTTGGGAGACAGGAGGAAGACCCACAGCCTAGGCAATGGTTTGATAAGAGGCAGCTCAGTCCACAGGTGGGGGAAAAGCAAAGGAAGTGTTTCAAAAGGGACCCTCCCTAGAGACTAAAAAGAGAGAAAGGGAGAAATACTTTCAGTCTTGCAAGATTCTGATTATTATTATTATTATTATTAATTATTATTATTATTCATTCGATTTCTCACTGCCCAACTCCCTCAAGGGACTCTGGGCGGTTTACAAATCATCAAAATCTCGAACATTAAACATTAAAACATTAAAATAACCATTTAGAATACCATAAATATAATAAAATTAAGAAGGCAATGTGTTCTTTCAGCCTTGGAAGGGCTATTCTAGGACTATCCTACTATATTAGCTATCCCCAGGAGTTTCTGATCTTCTTTCTGCCCCAGGCCTGTTGGCAAAGCCAAGTTTTAAGTTGTTTCCTGAAGCCCAGGAGCGAGGTGGACTGTCTTAACTCTGGGGGAAGGATATTCCACAGGGCAGGCGCTACTGCAGAGAAGGCACGCTTCCGTGACCCCGTGAGATAGAATTCTTTAACTGATGGGGTCCGTAGCATGCCCTCCCTGCATGACCGGATGGGACGGGCCAATGTGATGGGGATAAGACAGTCCCTTAGGTAACCTGGTCCCATGCCATGAAGGGCTTTAAAGGTCATAACCAACACCTTGAATTGCACTCGGAAGCAAACTGGAACCCAGTGCAGCTCACGTAATAATGGTGTCACATGAGTCCGGTATGGGACTTCTAAGATGGTTCGTGTGGCCGCAATCTGGATCAGTTGGAGCTTCCGGATACTCTTCAAGGGTAGCCCCATGTAGAGCGCATTACAGTAGTCTATATGTGAGATAACCAGGGCATGAGTGACTGTTCGAAGGGCCTCTCGCTCCAGGAAAGGTCCCAACTGGCGCACAACATGAAGTTGTGCAAAGGCCCTCCTGGCCACTTCACAATAAAGGTAGTGCTGATGTTCCTGGTTGTGCTTCTTGTCTAGACTACCTCGAAGGGCTAACATCATGAGATAATAATTTCCATGATGGAAAACAAGTTATGCAATTCTAATCTTCAGCAACCAGAGGTTGAACCATAGTGTAGAGGTGACACTTTATCTTTGTAATGCATCAGCTTTGTTGAGTGCTTTAATAAATTGTTTGGCAAGGGTATTGTTAATATGTGACATGTCTACGGGGAAGATATCTGCTGAAAATTTGGTCAGTTAGCCCTAAGTAGCTATTAAGCAAGATGAGTTTGAAAAGTCATTGGCATTTTGGAATAACATTAAAATGTGGCCCATTGTGGGGAAATCTTGAACTAGATTATATGATCTTCATCAACAAATAAAGATGCTAAAAACCCAAATTTGCAACAACAAAAAAACCAATCTTGCCTTTCAATCAATGTGATTACTAAACTAAAAAATGAGGAGGGGGCAGAAAACCATCTGTCTTATTTCCATTTTCCTTTAATAACTGAATCTCACTTTTGGGGGACCTGCTAGCATATGGTCTTGGAGTGGAAGAGGAATATTGAATTCAGTGACTGACAGATCCGGCTTCAGATTAGACTACCGTTGCCTGCTCCAACCCCAACATCTTGGGACAATGTTGGAGAGAACTTGAATGAGAAAGACTTAATCATTTGTTCACATCATTGCTTCCCATTACACATATTTACAAGCCACAAGAAGAAATGTAATAGCTTTTTAACCTACTTGACTGATTTAAAGTCTATAGTTTCTGTTAAATAAAAGATGAATGAGTTAACCTCTTATACTGTATTTCTTCTCACCCTCAAATCCCTGGAGATAGGTCCAGTCCATACATGAAGGGACATAATTATTCTTGGCCTTCACTTTTCACAAACTCACCTACCCATAATGTGCCATATATATTCCTCATTACAGGTCAGTTTTCACTCTAAATTTCATTACGTTCTTTCTCAAATCAAAACAAAAGAAGTTATGCATCCTTTTTAGAAAAAAACAAAAAGAGAATTTAAACAAGTTTATTTTGAAAGCCCTGTTTTGATTCTTCCACCTGTAATATTCTAATTTTCCTGAAAAGGCTATACTATTGTGATAAGAAAGAAAAATATTATCATGTGGCCGGCATGACGCACGCGGAACGCTGTTACCTACCCACCAAAGTGGTACCTATTAATCTACTTGCATGTGCATGCTTTCGAATTGCTAGGTTGGCAAGAGCTGGAGCTAGTGTGGAAGCTCACTCCGCATGCAGGGCTAGGGATTCGAACCTCCGAACTTGTGACCTTCTGATCAACAAGCCTGGCCTCTTACCCGCTGAGCCACCACGCCATATATATATATATATATATATATATATATATATATATATATATATATTATATGCCTAGCTATATAACTTTACTGTAATTCTCAGCCACAACAGGTCATGTGAAAGAGTAACCTGCAGGTCTCTTGGCTGACCAATGACTTCTGATTGGTCTTTGACATATTTGTCCTTCGGAACCTTAATTTTCTGGGAATTATTCTGACTTTACTTCTACAAAAAGAACAATGCCAGGTTCCATTCCTTAGCCTTTGTAGCCTCTTCAGAGAGAGTAAAACCAATAATTGGAGCCCTTTTGCGTTTTGGGGAGAAAAATGGGTGCCTTAAGCCTTGTTATTTCTTAAAACACCAATTTCACTTATTGACATCTTGAAACTCCTTCCCAAAGTGAGCCCTGGCCATGTCTACTCAATATGTCAAGCCAAGGGTGGTGGGACTGTTAAGCTGTAGAAACTGCATATCCCTGCTTTGTGTTCATTCATGGCAAATAAGGATATTAACGACTACTAATTACAATTGCTACTGTATATATTGTCTCCTGTACTGGAGGTAATATGCTTCCTAGTATCAGTGCTAGGGAATAAAGTTGGAAGAGTGCTGTTGTACTGAGGAATAACAGTAACAATAATTCAATTTTGATGCCACCCAACTCCAACCGACTTTGGATGGCTGACAAAAGAATTATTTTCTCTGGGTGACTCACAAAAGGTTCTACTGGTGGGTTTCCCCTAGACATTTTCTGGGACTGGGGAGAGAAAGAGATGCTTTGGGGATTTTCTGCCTGAGCTGTCAAAAGGATTTGACCAGCCTAAGTTCACCTGTCTGCTAAGTAGTACATTTATGCTTCAGAATTATACTGTTATCAATGGATTATTGTTTATGCACACGTAAGTTAAATAATACTTTAAAACCATGTGTAACCTGGACGTGGACGCCTAATACAAAACTCCATGTAATTGTTTAGAATAATAGCCAGTTGGTAATCCCAATGAATATTAACATAGTCCAAAACATGAATCAGGAAGAATGTTTCCTTTATTCATGGCAGCTGGATGGATCAGCCAGGTATACAGTATACGGAGTGGGAGGGGTTAGGGAACTCTCCATGGTGAACACACATTCTTTCATGCACGTTACCCCCTGCAGTCAGCAGAGGCACACATGGTGGACCGACACCCAAAATTTCTCCTGAGTATTAACTTTCTAGAAGAACCTTGAGCAGAATGGGATGCTTACTAATAGTTTTGCAGCCTGGATGTATGAAGATACGGGCTTTAATAGAGTTTCTTAACAGCCAGGATTTAGAAATAAGAACTCTATTTTAAGTTTCAATGCTGCAAACATGAGTTGTGTTTTAGTTTTGGCTTTTTATGCTGTAAGTAGGCTGACCATATTTCAGGATGGCAAAAAGGGATGGGGTCTGCAAACCCCGCCCCCCGGTCCACACGATTGGCTCCTGCCTGCAAACCCTGCCCTCCGGTCCACACGATTGGCTCCTGCCTGCAAACCCCGCCCCCCGGTCCACACGATTGGCTCCTGCCTGCAAACCCTGCCCCCCCGGTCCGCGCTCCAGCTCGGATCTTCCTTCCGTGCCATTCCCGCCGGGTTTGAAAAACGGGACAAAATTGAGATTTTTATGAAAACGATGGGACGGTTGAAAAATGCTTTAAAAACAGGACTGTCCTGTTCAAAGCGGGACGTATAGTCAGCCTAGCTGTAAGGGAATTGTGCCTTTTAAATTTTTGCATCAGATGTCTAGGACAGTACTTTTCAAGGGAAAACACAGAGACTTTTGTGGCCAAAATGGGGGGGGGGCTTTGCCTCAGTAGAGCACCATAACTAAAGACAAATAATCTCTTTAAATGCAACTTGGTGACCCATAAACCTATACATTCTTTCAGCTAATTGGGAATGTACAGTATTCACAAATCCATGTTTTGTTAAAGTCCCTTTTTTTCTGAGGTGAGGGGACAAATCCAGACAGGAGCTTACTGAACTACAGGACTTTGCTTTCTGAGTTTCTGAATAATTGGCAAGAAAACCAGTATATCAATTATTGAAAAAAATAGAGTGTAATGTGCAAAATTATAAAACTTTGGGAGTGACCTCCATAGATACCTGTTAGCAAGAAGAGAAAAAAGTATAGCGATAAAAAAATGGAGATAAATTTTTTAAAAAGGATTTCATTGGTGCCAGATGTGTAGAACTTTTTGTTTAATTTAATGTTATTTCTAAAGCACTTTCCCAGGACTGTTCCAACTGTAGAAGTCAACAGAGGAAACTGTTCCAGGAAATGCTCCTCAGCTACAGTTTGGGAGTCAGGTTTGACAAGACTCTTGGATGAAGAGCCACTATCTATCTAGTTGGAGGCACACAGAATCTGCTCAGTAGTCAGTCTTTAGGTCAAATCTCCCCCAAATTTTCAGAGAGTAGATGCAAGCATGAAGAGAAGTATATAAACAAGTGGAAGATGCTAGAAGTAAAGGAA
This sequence comes from Charina bottae, assembly GCA_023362775.1. Lineage (NCBI taxonomy): Eukaryota > Metazoa > Chordata > Lepidosauria > Squamata > Charinaidae > Charina > Charina bottae. The sequence continues at coordinate 1,739,760 of JALMGJ010000053.1, read as the reverse complement.
CTTGCACTCTGGATAATTTTTAGTCTGGATTGGTGTGCAGTTGTGAAGGTCTTGGAATAGAACCAGAGAGAATCCAACTGAGTTCCAGAATTAGCTACAGAAGTTCACTGGGTGATGTTGGGGCATTCACCAGGTCTCAGTCCAGCCCACATCACAGGCTGTCATGGGTGGGGGGGAATGGGAAGAAGGAATATATATGTCACCTTGACAATTAATACAAATTTAAGATGTCAATGTCCTGTTAAGTAAATAATTCATTTTCTGGAGCAACTTGTAACTAATAAATATTTTTGCTCTTTAGTGATATGCAACACAACTCAAGAGTGACTATGTAAAAAGGGCAACAACTACGTTAAAAAGGGACAATAGCTCTAATCATTGGGGCAAGGGAGGTGACTTGAATGTAGTACTTTTGAAGTGAATCTCAAAACTGGTGAGTGGCAGAGACAGCTCAGGCGTGGCTGGATTTTCTGTATAGGCCTTATGGATTATATCTTCAAAGCTTGGAGCATTTATTTTCATTGAAAGGGGAAAAACATTTTAATCACAATTATTTATAATGTTATAGCACAAATACAGTTGCTTCTTAGAGGCAACTGTGATTTAATATCACTGTTTCAGTGTCCTTGAAGAATAATTAATTGTAAGTCCATCCATTCCCTTTCAATTGTCTGTCCATAAAGTCTGGCCCATTATTTAATTTTCATTCTATCAAAGATTTCCATCTTGGCTAGAATGAACACTGTCATCATGATTTTATCATCTGAATGCCTACAAGCAACAGTTTTGTTTGAAAAGGAAAGTTATGGTAGCCCTATAATTTACTGCTCTGGTTTTAGATCCTTTCAAACCACTTCCAGTGATAGTGGATTTTTTTGTTCTCTGGAAGAGGCTGTTTTGTCATGCTGATAAATAATTTGCCAAGCATGAGACAGGAACTCTGTTCTAAACATGCAGTTCATGCTAAAGCCACAACAGCTGGCTCAAAGGAGACAAGTCAATTCTTTCTTACTTGTATGTGGTTCAGAAATATACTAGTTATCTGATGTTGTGCATGCTCAACCATGCTAAAGAAATTATGTAATCTTTCGATACCATTTCTGCTGTAAAACTAAGGACTGCACCCACCATACCTGGTGCAAAATTCTAGGTGACCATTATTTGGTGGCAAATAGCTAGAGCTTTCTGTGACTCTTTGCTGCCTCTAGTGGTCATAATCAGGAAACTAGTCTAAATACATTTTTTCTATCTGCTCTTCTCTTCTTCTTCTTTTTGGGTGGTGGTGGTATTTTTTAAAAGAAACTGAAGTGGTTTTTAAAAATCCAAAAGTTATTTACAATTCTGCTCCATAAACTTCAGAAAAGAAGAATATTCTCTCTCTTTTTTTTTTTTGTAAAGTTCCCATCCCATCTGAAATAATGTCTCTATGTGATTAGGATAAACAAGGTAGACCAGTGTAACCCCTACACTAGTGCATTGTGGGAACTGGAAATTTTGTGTGATTCAAGAATCTCTGTCAGGGAGACAACTGGTGAAGAAGGAGGGGGGCTTCCTCCAGGGTAATAAACGCATGCGCAGTACTGAATCACTTTGCTTTCCTCCCAAGAGGCTAAAGAAGGCCCCGCCCTAGTTTCATGGGCCTGTTCTCTGAGCATCACTAATTCATTTCAATTTAGCTGGATTCTGTCTAGCAGAGTAGAACAATAAAACACTAGAGCTTTTACACCAAGTCTCAGCATGTTCCTTCACTTGAAGTCAGGACAATCTCTGAGTCTAGTAACTCTTAAGCTAATGGCTAAACTAAAACAGAAATATAGAAGGGGATTGTTTTAATACAGTGTTCCCAAAATGTGTAAGTCTTATGCTGTCAAAAATTAACACAGCTACCTTCTAAGTAACTCTACTTATTTCTTATTAAAGACAATATTATGATTGCAAAAGAAAACCCCACCAGTCTTTAATAGCAAATATATATCACATGTTAACTAGATTTAACTATCAAAGAGTTGAGATTTAACAGCAGCAGAATGTTGTTACTTTCTGTCATGTACAGCGTTGCAAAATTGCATAATTATATTTATTGTGCCCAAAAATGTAAATTTATAGAAGTGCCATTAGAAGTGCTAATGCCTTTCGAAACTGTTATATTGATGGACTTCTAGAGGAAGAAATTATGAACTGAAGACAGCTCCACAAAAAGCAGAGCTGACAACCACAGTGAAGAATGAAGAGCTGGTGAGGAAATCGGATCTTCGAACCTCTCCAAATCAAAAAGAGGACTAGAGATCTCCCACAAATGCTCCAGACAGTTGCTCCTCATGAGGAGAACACAAGAAAGCAGTCTATGGTGGGTTTTGAACACTGGGAGACCAGGGAATAGTCATCTTGCTCAAACCGCAGTTGGCACCTTTGAAGGGACACTAAGTTCACATACTTCCTTTTCTAATCATATTTGGAAATTGCTTATTAACTATTTTCCAGCTATTAGAAACCTTTGGATTGAGAAGTCTGAAAATACCAGGTGAGTCTGCCGTCAATCCTTAATGAAAGAAAAGTTTAAGACAGTGCTTTCCAAAGTCCCGCCATTGGCGACACACCAGCAGCGGCAGCATGCGTGGTGGCATGCACGGCGGCGCAGCAGTGCGCACGGCGGTGGTGGTGTGAACGGCGGTGGTGGCATCGTGTTTCGTGCTAAAACCCGAAAGCACTGATGGCGCACCGCTGCCACCGCTGCACACACCACCACCATTGCCGCGCGTGCCACCGCAGGGGTGGCGGCGACGCGCCATCAGCTCTTCCGGGTTTTGTCACAACACACTAATGTGTCGCAACACACAGTTTGGAAACCTATGGTTTAAGAGCTTAAGAACTTTTAAAAAATTGTTTTGAAATAAACAGCAAAAGGTTGATTAAAACTTTGATTTTAGAAATCTACAAATGGACTAAGGGTCCAGATACATTTGAAATAAGATTTTGAAATTAATTATAAAGAATCCTTCCCATGGGAAAATGCTTTTTTTAAATTTAAAAACTAATAATAAGATAAGCTTTTAAAATTTGGATACTAAAGGGAACTAAAGATTTCAATTAAAGAAGAACACATAAACTTGACTAACAGTTACAGAATCGCACAAAATAATCTAACACTGGAAATATTGAAGGAGACTTTTTGAAAAATGGAGTCAGAAATTAATATTAACAATGTCAACAGCGATATCTGCCTCTATGGATAGACTGTGTCTAAAAGATGTTATGGAAGATGAACATGTTTTACCTGACAAGACAGAGACTAAGTTGAAAGTGGACTTACAAATGACAGGCTACAAGAATGACATGGAAAAAGATGTTACACTGGAAATACAAAAGAAACTGGCTGTTTTAATAAATAAAAGGGACATGCACAATAAACCAAGAGAGTGACCTGGATAATTTTCCTCTATTGGATTTACGAAAGAGGCTTGTTAAAGTTTTGAAGAATCTTGTGAGAAGGGACAAAGAAGAAATGAAAAGAAATCAAGTTCTGTGACATTATTTGAATGGATTAAAGATTAAGATTGTTAGAAGCAAAAGGAAGGAATATAAAGTTGGTGGCTCAAGTTCATGAGCAACCCTCAGAAATTTCCAACCTTGGATCTTTAGAAGATGGAAACATGGATGAAACCCATTTGGGTCATAAAGAGGGTTTGTCTAGATCAAGGATATTAACGCATATGGCCTGATGGTATGCAGACCAGTATAAGATAAATCCCCTGAAAATTATTTCGTGGAATATAGCTGGATGGTATCGTAACAAAGGCCTTAACCATTTAGATCACTTGTTAGATATGGATGTTCTTTTGCTACAGGAAACGTGGACAGCAGATGACCTTGTATTAAATGGTTATCATTCGTACAAGTTGGAGGCAACCACTGGCAGAGGGCCAGGGCAGATGAAAGGTGGATTGGGAATTATTATTATTATTAAATTATTATTAAATTAATAATAATTATTAAATTATTAAATTATTATTTCCCAATTATTTCCACCGCCCTGAGAGTAGGTCATAAATCCATTCAATCACTTAATCAAACAACTATGGCCGTACTTTTAGATCTGGGAAATATCTCTTTATTAATTATCAATGTATACTTCCCACCAATACAAAGAAAAGCAGAAATTGAGGCAAAGTGGTTAGATTTAGAGCACTATGTTGATAACCTCCTTCTGGAATAACCTAGTGTTTTGGTACTCCTTGGGGGTGATTTTAACGCAAGGCTAGGTCCTGATGACCATACACTGTTCTCTAAATTTCAACAGTATCCTCCAACCCACGCTCCCAATTTACCAGATACCACCTTTGTACGCCTCTCCAAAGATAAAAGATTTAACTACGCTGGGATCTGTCTAGCCAAGTTTGCAAATAAGTTTAATTTATTCATACTAAATGGCTCTTTTAAAAGTGATCACCCAGGAGAATATACATTTATGGTTGGGACTAGGAAAAGTACCATTGATTATATGCTAGTTCCTACTAACTTATTACATTTAGTGGAGTCCTTTAAGGTGCTTCCGCATCTAGAAAATGACCACCTTCCTCTATGTCTACATTTGAAGACAACTACTAGTCAGATGCGGCCAGAGGCATATTTTACCCCTGTCATCGTCCCGGCAGGACAAGTAAGTTGTCATGCTAAATGGACCCCACAACTTGATCAAAGGGTGAGAAAGACATTAGCAGAGGATGATCTACAAACAATTCGATTATCATTTATGTCTCCTAATATCTCACAAGACCCATTGACTTTGTATAAAAATTTAATACAAAAATTACAACCAATATTAACTCGCGCTTCTAATGTTGATAACAAAAGAGCTGTGACTTTATCCAAGACATGGTTTGACAAAGAATGTGTTGAAGCCAAGAAAGCTCTCACTGCAGCTTATCATCTATATAAATCTGAGACAGAGACTAACAACAACGGAAACACGAAGTCTCTTGAACACCTTCTTGCCATCAAAAAACTGTATAAGAGATTGGTGATTGATAAGAAGAAGCAGGATATGAAAACCATGTGGAAGCGCCTTATTGAAGCTGCCAAATTGAAGAACGCCTCTCTTTTTTGGCAATTATTATCTAACCAGACAGCAAGATCTTCTACTATTCTAGACTCTCACATTTCACCAGAGGTCTGGGAATATCATTTTCAGAAAATGTATGAGGACCCTAATAATGTGATGCTGACACATATGAACGAAGGCCTAACCTTGTGGCCTCCAGTCTCGGTAACTGAAATTAAATCTCTTATAGGACAACTTAGAAAAGGGAAGGCTCCGGGGATGGATTTTATTTCAGCGGAAGTATTAAAGAACAATGTTGAATGGTGGACCCCAATTTTAGCAACACTTTTTACTTATATTGATAAAACAGGGAGAATTCCAGAGGATTGGGGCCTGGCTATCATAGTACAGATTTTTAAAAAAGGGATGACAAATGATCCTGCCAATTATAGGCCTATTAGTCTCCTGAATATAATTAGCAAGCTCTACGCTAGACATCTGCAAGAAAAACTCAAAGAATGGCTGGACCAGAGAAAGCTTATAGCAGACGAGCAGGCTGGCTTCAGAGAGGGCAGAGGAACCATTGAACAATGCCTGATTCTTCAACATCTGATTGAAAAATATCGTACCAACAAGATAACATCATTGTATGCAGCCCACATAGACTTAAATGCAGCTTTTGATTCTATATCTAGGCCTAAGCTGTGGGAGAAGTTGGAAGCTGCCTCAATAGATAGTAGACTTCTCTATTTAATCCGGGCGTTATACTCTGATACGGCCTTGAAGGTGAGATGCAATAGGGTTGGGTCCCTTTCCAAGCTGATTAAGGTACAAAAGGGGGTGAAACAGGGCTGTATTTTGGCCCCGCTACTTTTTAATTTTTATATTAATGATATGGTAAGTTATCTAAATCACCCGGACTTTCACCCTCCTAAAATAGGGGACCGTAGTATTGCCCTGCTGCTTTATGCAGACGATGCGGTCATACTTTCTAGGACTCCTGTGGGTCTTAACAGAGCTTTGACAACTGTGGCCCAGTATTGTATTAATAATCAGCTAGAAATAAATTATCAGAAAACAAAGATAATGACCTTCGCCAAAAGACCGAAATTTCGTTCTTGGAATATAAATGGGCATAGAATAGAGCAAGTGACTAGCTTTAAATATCTAGGGGGTAGTCATGCACGCCACTGGATCTGGGAAACCTCACTTTGATTATGCAGCTGATTCCGGACAAAATTCAGCTAATGCCATTTTAAAGTTTTTCCGGAGTAAAGGAGGGCATTATATACCGGCAGCTCTTAAACTCTTCCAGGCGAAGACATTAGCCCAGCTCCTTTATGGGTCCTGTGTTGGTGCTCTAAGTTCAAGTATTACATCCCTGGAAAGAGTGCAATCAAAATTTATTAGAACAGTATTTCAAATGCCCAAATGTGTTCCAAACGCTTACCTTCGATTGGAAGCGGGCATGATAAAAGTTGAGGCAAGAGTGCGCCTAGCTTCCCTGAATCTTTGGCTAAAACTCAAGCATTATCCTCAAGGTTTAGCACCACTCATTTTCCAAGATTACTTCCAATCCTCTTGGTTAAAGGATATTGAATCTAGTCTCGCCAAGCTAGGATTTTCTACAGATTCAATTCTCAGGATGGATTATGAACAGGCAAAATTGGCCTTGAAGCAAAGGATAAAGGACATAGAGAGACAAACGGACTTAGAGAAGGCCCCTCATTTCTTATCATCAGAGTATAATAAATATATTGTTAATTCTGCTAACTACCTTACTCAACTTGAAATCCCTAGCCATCAGAAAGCCTTTGCCCTAGCTTGTAGCCACGCACTCCCTTCCGCAGTCTTGGATGGTAGATATAAAAAAATCCCAAAAGCTGCAAGGTGCTGCTGTTGTAATAATGGAGAGATAGAAACTACAGACCACGTGCTCCTCCGTTGTCCTTTTTATAAAGAGCTTAGGAGTAAATTAATATTACCCTTGACCAAGAAATATCCTAGGAGGCATAACCTTCATCACAAGTATAAACAACTTTAGTAACTTTTCACCTCCTCTTAAATTACAATAAATGATTTCTTCTTCCCATATCCCATCTCTTTTCTATAAACAAATCCATAAAGCATCGTCATTTCAGTCCTGTTGTCAGCAAAAGTCCATTAAGGATTACCAGAAAAAACAACATGTCTATTTTAACCTTGATCAAATAAACCAACTTTATATTCATTCATTCATTCTGGTTTATTACGGTCACTGACCAGTACAAGATTCTACAAGGTATACTCATTGAACCTTACAATATGCACCATCTGATTTAAAATAGTTTTAAATAGTTCTAGTCCCGCCTTAGGCATGAAAGCCAGCTGGGTGACCTTGGGCCAGTCCCCCCCTCTCAGCCCAAATCACTGGGTGGTTGTTGTGGGGAAAATAGGAGGAGGAAGGAGTATTAGGTATGTTCGCCACCTTGAGTTATTTATAAAAAATAATAATAATAAAGGCAGGATAGAAAATAAATAAAATAAATAAATACTATTAATAGCTATAAATCAGAATAATTGGGGGAAAAACTGATATATTGATCTAGAAATTCAGAAAAAGTATAGTTTGAAACAAATGAATATACTACCCATTATGCTGAGCAGTAATGTAATATATTCATTTTGGTTGCATCTAAAAATAGATATTTGCTTCTGCAAGTTGCTTGTGTAACCGACTTACCACTACCTTAACAACCATTTTGACCCAGATATATTTTAACTAAATATTCAGGAGACTGGAATCAGGTTAATTAATATGATTAGCATTTATAAATTCTTACAATCCCCTTATTTATTGCCTTTTTTAGTTTCACAAAAACTTGTTTTACAGTAACTAATTGGGGGACAGGATGTCCATTATTCTCAAAATCCAGTAAATAGAAATATATGTCATCACTGTGATGCAAATGGCATCATTTGAATAACATGTCATTATACAGATGAAGTAAATTGACAAAACAAACATATTTTATGTAATACCATCACTCAAAAGACATAAATTGCATCAGTTGCATGATATCATAACACAATGGCATAAATTGCAACATAATATGATACGTTGCCTATGAGATCCCTTGCACTGAGATCTGATAAACCAAGATTTCACTGTTACTCACTAAGATAGACTTTCAAATCAGAAAATAAGAGAGAGCCATGGCCTAGTTAATCTTGGTTTAAATCAGGGGTGGGGAATGTCCAGCCCACGGGCCCTATAAGGCCTGCAAAATCATTTGGTCTGGCCCTTCTGTGCAATTGGCTCCCGCCTGCAAACCCCGCCCTCTTCCACACAATTGGCTCCTGCCTGCAAACCCTGCCCCCTGGTGCTTGTGATTGGCTCCCGCCTGCAAACCCCGCCCCCGGTCTGCGAATGATGTTATAAATATCCAAATGGCCCTTGGCAGAAAAAAGGTTCCCCACCCCTGGTTTAAATCCAATGTTTCCTTCCTTTTTTTTTACTCCTGCTGCCTATTTGAAATAAGACTTAAACCAATTTTGTCCCATACTTAATCACTATGGTAAGAACTTAATAAGTGTAAGAGTGCCTTCCTTGAAAAGAATTTGAGATTTCTGTATTCTGTTATTAATTTTTCCTGTCTGTGAAAGGAGCAGGTTTTGGATAAGATACAAGTAGGAGAAAGCACAGAAACCTAAAATTTCATCCCAGTGTAATTCTTAACAGAAAGAATAGCTGCTGAATCAGAACAGAACAAAACCACTGGCTGAGTTTAGGGGGTTTTATATTCTGATTTATAGCTATTAATAGTATTTATTTATTTTATTTATTTTCTATCCTGCCTTTATTATTATTATTTTTTATAAATAACTCAAGGCGGCGAACATACCTAATACTCCTTCCTCCTCCTATTTTCCCCACAACAACCACCCAGTGATTTGGGCTGAGAGAGGGGGACTGGCCCAAGGTCACCCAGCCGGCTTTCATGCCTAAGGCGGGACTAGAACTCTCAGTCTCCTGGTTTCTAGCCCGTTGCCTTAACCACTAGACCAAACTGGCTCTTATTATGCAACTTCTCTTCAAAACAAAGTGCTGGACCAGGAGAAACATCAAAATTAGCTGAATTCACTGGCAATGGGTTACTTCAGAAGTATGGGTGGTTAAAAAAGAAGATAAAGAATGAATATATGAACGGGTGATGAATGAAAGTGGGTTGATTACAAAACTGACCACCATCTTGCGGATGTTTTAAGAGTTAAACATTTAATTGAAATGTAGGTAATAGGGATGGAATACGATGATGTCACATGCTTCATGACATCATTGTGCAAATGACATCATGATACATAGGATATGCTGCTCCCTTTGACTGTACTGATAATACCAATAATTTAAATTGTTGCTATTAGAGATGTGCAAAATGGCAATTCACATGTGGAACATTCTGTTTTTCAACCAGAATGGTTTGATCCAAGCATTCAGGAGGCTGTTCATACATTTCCTGGATAGCTACAAAACATTAAGAATCATCTCCTGTTCTGATAATACGTACACTTCTGGAAATGCTAGAACCATCTCAAAACATGTAGTTCCATAGACATCGGGGGCAGGGGGGCAAGAGGGGAGAAGAGAAAAAAGCATGTGTTGTTGTTCTATCACAGTGCAAACTCTGCTCTTTTCTGACTTAAGTTGTGATGCAAGTAAGAAAGGGCGGGGCTTGTATTGTGATGGCCCGAAGAACATGTTGTCATGTTGGTGCCATTCTAGAACAGCCCATTCCAGAGGGAAAAGAACAAAAAAATTCCAAGAGTTAAACAAAACATTTTGGAGAACGTGTGCTTAAACAGTCTGCCAGCAAATGCCTTCATTTAGGAAGACCCTGAGGTTCGATAGTAAAATACATAGATATAGATATGTATCTCCCTTCCCTTCCCTCCCCTACAGTAAATGATGTAATAAGAAATTATATTAAAAGGATAAATGTAAAATAAAACAAGAACAGTATCATTAACCTATGCTGGTTTGTACTATATCAAATAGATTAAAAGTATAAATAATTTCCCAGTTCTGAAGAGTTAAATCTTCAGGACCAACCAACGTCCTTCAAATATACTGTACTATAACGTCAGTCTCTCCTTGTCAGCACAGTAACATTACCTGAGGATCATGGGGGTGATGGTCCCATATGTCTGAAGCACCAGGTAAGAATTCTGAATTAGAGGGACAAAAACACAGTACTTATTCTTACAGTTTAGAGAAGGGTTGTTGGAAAAATCTACATAGTATGATTATGCATTTACTTGTTAGGTACCTATCCTGGGAGTGACAGGACTTGAAAGATATATCTTAATTATGCTTACAAAACTAGAATGGCCTTTGGGGACAGTCTTTTTGGAGCATTTAAATGACATGTCCATGTGTCACTTAGTAAGTTGTCAAACATGAGGTGCTTGTGAATACATGAAGAGGTAGAAATGTCACCAGTGATTCTGAGGATTTGTAGATGAACTGAAATAAAGTGTAAATCAGAAGTTATATTTTACTCTTTTATATATTATATGGTTGTGACCTAACTGGAATTCTGCTGAAGTTTCATTGCCCAGATGTTTCTCTTCTCCGTTTTCACACAGGGGCTATTCTTTCTTTATGACATAGAAAGGAATAATAGGTGGAGTGTCTTGTGCTAGAAAACGCTCTTCATTGGGGAAATATGGCTTACACGATTTTCGCACATAAGATTTTTTTGGAGAAGAGGTACAGTGATATTTTACTCTGCTCTGCAAAGTTGGGTAGAAAGTAAAATAGATTGTTCCTTTACATCTTCAGACTAGTATACAGACACTGCCATACACAGTGTCTCTGCTAAAAAAAAACCTGATGCTGAAGTTTTTGCTTATATTTATTGGTTCTTATTCTTATTGTGAAAAGTCACATAGGTAATTCCAGTCAGCTGAGAATTGTGTTGTCAAAACAATTGCATCAAATTTGATGATGTCTCTGGTCCTCTCCAGATGCTCAGTTGAATGCATGCTTCAAATTGGGTACAGAAGGGAGAATGCACACTGGACCCAATTTTATTTATTATTTTTATTGATTCATAAAATGTATTCATTTTCTCCAGGAACTCTAGGCAGCGTACATACTGTGGACAGCATACACAGTGCACACTCCTATGCTGTATTCTGGGCTATGAGATAGTGACTGGTCCAGTGAGCCTCCATGGATAAAGGCGGACTTGAACCTGGGTCCCAGTCATCTTGGCCCACCAGTTTAACTGCTGCTCCAGAGCCTCTGAACATTCAGCAGTAGAACTGAAAGGCAGCCATACTCATGTTGACATGAGCTCAAATGCACCTGTCCTTCAGAACTGTAACTCTCTTTGTTAATCACAGAAGGAGAATTGGTGGGGCAGCATGTTCAGGCCAATTCCCTACCCAGTTTGAACCCTTCATATGTTCAGCTGAATGCCGAAACAGGTCTACAGCTGAATGCCTGAACAGGTCTACAGTGAGCTGATGAACAGGACAATCTCTTAGTATTAGCCTGACCATATTTCCTTGAGACAAAAACGGGACATTGGGATGGCAAAACAGGACGCGGTCTTATGTAATATTCTGTATTCATGAAAAAGACAGGGGTCCCCGCCCCCGGTCCACGCGATTGGCTCCTGCCTGCAAACCCCGCCCCCAATCCACGTGATTGGCTCCCGCCTGCAAACCCCACCCCCAATCCACGTGATTGGCTCCTGCCTGCAAACCCCGCCCCCCGGTCTGCGCGATTGGCTCCCGCCTGGCCAATCACCCTCCTCTCCACCTCTCTGCCCTCCTTTGCCGCACGCTGATAGGCGGGAGGGCTTCCTCTTCCGGGCTGCCTCCAATCAGCAGCTCCAGCTTGGATCCCCCTTCTGCGCCATTCCCGCCGGGTTTAAAAAATGGGACAAAATTCAGATTTTTATCAAAACGACGGGATGGTTGAAAAATGCTAAAAAAACAGGACTGTCCCGTTCAAAACGGGATGTATGGTCAGCCTACTTAGTATGCAAATATATGCAAAATATTATATTCCCCAGTCTTCCAAATTAATAGTAATAATATGCAGGATTGGCAGCTATCCAAAGAGTCTTTTAGAAAATACATCCATCGAAAAGGAATACACTGTTTTCTCTTACATCAGAACATACGTAGGTCCACATTTAAGCCCTGATATGGCTCTGTATTCCTTTAATATTTTGATACTCAGCCCACAAAATACCTCTCTGTATTATTTGTGTCCCAGATTGTCCAATTCCTTATATCTGTTTCCCTTAAATTCACTGTCTGTCTCAACCCTGACTGCTGTTCACTGATTGATTCTAGAACTTGCTCTGTTCATCATCAGGACTGTCTCTGATGGCCATCTGATTATTCTACTATTTTCTTTTTCTTCATCAACCTCTCCATGCCCATAAGCTTTCCAATGCCATTGTGCATTTTGCTAATCATAATCCTTATAAATTTGTCCCAGCTGCTATCAATTTTTTTAAAAACAAGGCAAGGGTTACAGGAGAAGTCAGCTATAAAAGTATTAAAGATCCTGGAGACAAAATCATGAGAACATGAAAACATTTCAGTGATTTCTCAATGCATGGCAAATTAATTTGATTGTACTCAGTGCATCAAGGTGGCTTTAATTTGGGGGATTAGATGGAGCCCATTGTTCAAATGTACTCTTTCTGGGGATAAGATAGAATATTATCATAGAATAAGGTAAACTAAGAAACTGAATCTCAGTATTACTCAGAAGGCATGTATAAAATAGATTGTGTAAGCTTTAAGAACAGTCATGTTTCATAAAATATCACCTAGTGAAATGTCTTATGTTACTTTTATATAAGCCAGATAGCTGGTAATCATGCTTTGTTTCAGATGCTGAGGATGGAACCAATCAGTTGAAATTATTATTTTTTATCTAGTGCATACATTTTGACTCATTGGACTGCGGAACAGATTATTCCAACTTGGATGCTCCTTCCGCTATTTTCTTGAGCTTTAACCATGTTTATTCTTCATATCCCATTTTATCCTGAAGATTAAGGATAGAGAACAAAATAAATAATTCAAAATAAAAATAGAACTGGATCCAGGCAGAAAAAGAAAGAGGAACAAGGAAAGCAACTAAATCCTAAATGCATATTAAGAAATTTCAAAATTGAACAATATCTCTAACTCGTGTGCTAATCAGTTTCAAATCTTGAAAACAAGCAGAATTTCCCATTAATGACCAGTGGCCTCTTTACAATAGCATTGTCAGTGGAATCAGTTCATGGTAAAGCTAAATGAAACCATAAAATACAAATTCAATGAAACACCCAGTACTATTTAGGAAACAGATATGATTGTAACATTGAAGTTTACCATATTTCCTTCTATTGGATTGGCAGGCCGTTGTAAGCTGTTGCCAATGGAAATTTAGCACAGTGACCCTGCAGTCACGTGATCAAAATTCAGGTGCTTGGCAACTGGCATGTATTTACGATGGTTGGAGCGTCCCAGGGTCACATGATTGCCATTTGTGACCCTTCTCAGCCAGCTTCCGACAAGCAAAGTCAATGGGAGAAGCTGGATTCGCTTAACAACCACATGATTCATTTAACGGCTGTGGTGATTTGCTTAACAACCATGGCAAAAAAGGTCGTAAAATTGGGTATGACTCACTTAAGAACCTCCTCACTTAGCGATGGAAGTTCCGGTCCCAATTGTGGTCATAAGTTGAGGACTACCTGCAGTGCCTATAGTGCCTCATGAAGCATCTAGTTATAACAAAGAGGATGCCTTCTGGACAAGGTGTGAAAAAAGTTCCAGACCTATTTGGGGAGGCAGGCAGGCTTGGCGTTTGCTGGACATGTTCCTGACACTAACACACAAGGTGGTTTGAGGTAGCATAAATACATCACTTTTGGTTTGTGTTCATCTCTAAAATAGCCATTTTTAGCTACGCTATCTGCTTGTCCCTTTCCGCTTAGAAGAACTGACTGAATTTGACTTTCCCCTCTAGCATACCAGCTGTTTCTCTAAAATATAAAGAAACAGCTGCAATTTTTAAAACGTTATCCCTTTTTCAAATGTGAACTAATTAGTCAAATGTTTTCATGTTATATCCAATTCTTTCAAGTCTTACAAGAGCGTTTCCCTCGTTTGAAAGAAAAGAGTTTCCAAGCTGGCTTATTTTCCTCTGTGTGATGATTGACACATTTCAGTAGCTAATAAATCAACCTTATGGTTGTTGGCCGTGTTGATGGGAACAAGGAGAGTTATAGATCATTTCTGCACTGGCAAAGTATATCACCCTCTTAGCATCACCCAGACATCAATGAAGTGATATAAAGCTTGTCCTCATTACTTTTATATTAGCACAACAATGAATGGATTGTCGAAGGCTTTCACGGAGGAAGACCCACAACAGCCAATGAATGGATTATTCTAAAATAGTGGTTTACAACCTTTTTCATCTCGTGGCACGCTGGCAAGGTGCTAACTTGCATGGTCTTACACCTCATAGACAGGTCCTCCAGATCACCAAACCAGAAGTTCCATGGTGTTAAAGATGGCTGGGCCTTGGGAGGAGAAACGGAAGCAGTCCACCCCTGGTGATGTCACGAAGGTGCACAGCACTTCCCGCCATTTACTTGTAGCTCATTGATGCGGCACACCTGTGGACCTTTCGTGACATACAAATGTGGCATGGCATAGTGGTTGAAAATGGTGGCTCTAAAACAGGGCGTTCCAAAGTTTTCCCGCGGCGACACACCAACCACCGTTGGTGTGTCACTGCAGGAAAACCCGGAAGTGCCGCCATTGCGGCAGCGTGCAAAAACCCGGAAGCGCTGCTGGCGCTTTCGGGTTTTTGCGCACCGCCGTTGGTGTGTCGCCGCAGGAAAACCCGGAAGCGCTGATGATGATCAGCGCTTCCGGGTTGTGTGGCGACACACCAGACTGTGTGTGGCGACACACTTTTGTGTCACGACACACAGTTTGGAAAGCTCTGCTCTAAAAGATACTATAAGTTGGTAATGCATTATACACATATGGAGGTCATTAGCTTGGGGAAAGGTCAAGTGTGGACTTTTTTGGATCATGGGTTTTAAAGAATGAATGGAAGCAATCAGGGAACAGCTCTGAAAGGAATAAGACAAAAGATAGAAAGAAAAAATGGAGCCAGCCCTTTCCTCTTTTTAAATACCTACCTGAGAATGGAATGTGCTCCTAATTGAAGCAAGTTCAGATGTCTCTGCCCATTGCCTGCATTGACAGATCCATGTTTTCCTTTAACTCTTAAGCGTGTATGAACTTAGAATGGGATTTTCCCCATTTACTACAGGGCTAAACAAGGAGCTTTCAGCAGAGTGAATGGTTTAAAAATAAAATAATGTTGAAATCTGTGTGGTCCCTACCCTTTTGCTAGTCTATAAAGCCTTGAAAACCTGGTGGTTCTCCCAAAGCCTTAGGTTGAAAGGGATGTTTGTTTATGTCTGTATATAGTGACCAGATCCCATCTTGTTTTGGTTTGTACTGGATTTTTTATGATAATATATTGTGAACTGTCCAGAGTCAATTGGAGCCAGACAGCACCTGTTTATTTATTAAATAAATAAACAGTTTGGGATGAAACTGTAATGCTGTAAAAATGTTGAAGAATGATAAGACTGCAGATGTAGATGGTGTAACTGGAGAAGCTGGATGGAGAAATGTAAAGGCTCACAAACCTTGGTAGAAAAGTAGTGGTAATACTTGTTGAAAGAAGTGAAATAGCTTATGTAAGAGCATGCTTCTGCCTACTTTGCTATAGGTAGGTGAGAGTTGGGTATGTCAGGGAAAATATAAAAGTAAGTTAAATGCAGTAGGAATCAATTATTTAAGAAGTATATGTAATAAAGGAAGAAGAATAGGGTGAGGAATAATGAATGGCTCCTGAATGAACCTGGATTGAGTACAAAAGTACCTAACTGGTATGGAAGAAGTATGTTGAAGTGTTTGGCCATATAGAGAGAATGAATAAGTATTCAATCAAAAAACAAATATATGAAAGAAGGTCAAGAAGAAGGGGAAGACCCTAGAAAGTTTTGGTTGTATGGAGTTGTTGAGATCCTGAAAAAAAGAGAAGTTTAAACAACAAAAGGCAATGTTTAAATGGTGGGAAGATAGAAAGGTATGGAGAGGTTAGTGTAAACTCATTTTAGCTATGTTTTCTTTTTCTTTTCTCATTCCTTTAATTTCACTGGCTTGCTTGCTCTTATTCCTTTTCTGCACTCTGCACAACATAGCTTATGCCAAAAGGGAATAACACGGTTATGTACATATAAAAGGAATTAAAGTTTACTGAAGTGCTAATACTGGATTATCTGTTATTACTTCTCAGTCATGTTACAGTGTAGTCTTAGGTATTTATAGAGCCCTCTACATATTTTGTGAGAAATACATGGGAAAAGCACCAAATACCAAATAAGTAATAATAATAATAATAAATTTAATTCTACTGTGCATTGTATTTTAATTTTTTAAATATATCTCTGCCAAGATTCTGCTTAATTATATAATGTTACTGACACAAAGTAGCTTGGCTTATAAAACAAAATAAAACTCCTGAGATGGGTTACTAGGCTCCAAGTCAAACAGACATTTTAAGGCTCTGCTCTTCTCAGAAAGGAGGTAGAACCTAATGGGGGTTAGTTTGAATCTAAAAATACTTGAGGGTTTGCTAATTGAGAGAATTGTTTTATAACAAGTAAACTGCCTGGTGTTCTAAATACTAATTTCTGATTCTCTTCATACCCTTTCATTTATAGTAATTAACCTGTGATGGTCTTGTGTGTTTACATAATATTACAACTAGCATTCTGTTCAGATAATGCTGACGTGAGGTGGGTGGAGCCATGGGAAGATGCCCTTGCTCCATCTTGTCCTGACTTCAGGAAGTTGTTGGAGAATGTCTGATATGGAGATCTCCTCTGCATGCACTGGACCCTTTCTTGATTTAGGAACATACTTTCATAAACTTCTAAACCAGGGTTTCTCAACCAGGGTTCCATGGAACCTTAGTGTTCGGCGAGAGGTCACTAGGGGTTCCCTGGGAGATCACGATTTATTTAAAAAATTATTTCAAATTCAGGCAACTTCACATTAAAGAGGTAAGTTTCATTCTTTATTTTTAATTTAAAAACACTGTTAGTGCATATATACAGGCCTACCCATGAAACGAATATAATAATTTTGTAACTTCCGGCCTATATTTGAGCCTGGATGTGCAGGGATTCCCCAAGGCCTGAAAAATATTTCAAGAATTCCTCCAGAGTCAAAAGATTGAGAAAGGCTGTTCTAAACCTTCTAAAAAGAGTAACTGCTCCCTTTCAGAACTCCTAAAAAACACAGGCAGGACAAGCCAGGGTATATAAACAGAGAGCAAGTCCCACTCCCTTTTCGCACTGAAGATGTTGCCTAGCCTGGCAATGAAACGTCTGCAAGAAAACAACAAGGCTCAGAGAGCACCATGGACTCCACACTCCTAAAATGTAATAGATAGCAAAGAATCAACAGCGTGGTAGAAGCAAGAAATATGAAAGGTTAAACTCCCAACTGGGGGTGTTTATTTATCTATTAACATTATTGGTTATTTTTCATAGGCATGAAAGGGGAGTTTCTTCTGTTTTTTCCCCTCTTTCGCCTATGACACCCTCAGATAATAGATGTAGTTAAATGTATGATTTGGATGTATGATATAATTATCAGCTGGGATATTTAAGTGACCTTTCTACCTCCAAATGTTCTCTTCAAATTCAATCAGCTTTAATCAATTAGGGGTTCATTTTTCAGCATCTAAAAAATTTAAATACAATGCCATTTTCACCATCGATTAGTTATTTTTTCCATCATTTTCATTATTTCCTTCTCTTTTTAAAGTGGGTACTGATAATTTTTGTGACAGTTCTCCTCCAGACATCGAAGGCTGGTTGTAATATTATTCTATGATTACTACAGACATAACTTTATATTGCTTTGAAGTAGTTTTAGTTAATCTCACAATGCATGTGTCCACTTTGTTTTCCTTTTATCCATTAGCCGATAGCCTAGCTAACAGCTTACAAATTTCCTCCTAAGTTTTGAGGGATGAAAACGAGGCCTACAAAATTTGAAGCCATTTTTCAGGTGTTTAGTTTGTAAAAGGTTTTGCAGTGAGGCATTTGGGTAGATAGCAGGTTTTAGGTGTTTGCTTTTCACTTTGGTCCATTGTCCTGTTCCTTCAGAATATCCTAGAATAATTTCATATCTGGATTTGATTGATTTGATTTTGTGCCATTAAGTCAGTGTTGACTCTTAGCGACCACATGGATAGAGTTTCTTCAGGTAGATCTGTTCCCATTCTTTGTCCTTCAGGTCTTCCAAGGGTGCACCCATCGCCACTGTAATTGAGTCCATCCACCTTGCTATTGGTCATCCTCTTCTGTTTCCTTCCACAATTTAGCTTAATACAGTTTATATTGACAATAGTGAATATGTTTCAGAATACTTTGTCAATCTAGAAAAACTACACTTGTATCTCTTAGTAGATGTGAATACAAACAAAAGTAATTTATTGTCTAGTACAGGGCTTTCCAAAGTTTTCCCACGGCGACACACCAACCACCGTTGGTGTGTCGCCGCGGGAAAACCCGGAAGTGCTGCCGTTGCGGCAGCACGCAAAAACCCGGAAGCGCTGCTGCCACTTTCAGTTTTTGCACGCCACCGTTGGTGTGTCACCGCGGGAAAACCCGGAAGCGCTGATGATCATCAGCGCTTCCGGGTTGTGTGGCGACACTTGTGTCGCGACACACAGTTTGGAAAGCTCTGGTCTAGTAACTGGTAATAGTCAACCATGTAGAATGTTCTTGCATGTTATTATATACAGTATATTAACAAACAGCCAAATTACAACCTTGTTGTAATTTTTACATTTCATTTTTTTTTTCAAACTTTTTTATTTTTATTTAGAACAAAGATAAAAACTACAGAAAAAGAAAAAACACTACATACAAAAAAAAATTAAAAGTGCAAAAACAAAAAAGTTACATATAAACAGGTAGCTTCCCGCTTTTCACAGCAAGAATATACAGCAATTTCTACAAACAAACCCTTCCTCTAAGTCAAACCTTAATCACATTATTTCTATAAATCCTTCCAATATATAAATCTCTAATAAATTTGCTCCTTCCCCTTACATAATATATATATATATGCATATATTTAATTTTTTACTTCACTTCCTTCCTTTTAAAATTAATCCATTTAATAATTTTATTTTCCCCACTTTTACTACTATTCTATATACTTCTGTCTACATACTACACATCAAATTATAAAAAAATCAATAATCTTTTCCCGTATTTTCTTCGTCTCTCATATTATTTTCTATTTTAATCAAGATCTCATCTCTAATGTCTGAAATAATCTGTATGATATTTTTACAGCACTTTAATAGGATATTTTCTTGCTGACAGTGTAATTTTCTTAAATCTTCTTTAAACTCTTCCATTATTCAAACAGTAAATTATAGCACACCCTAAAAAGTTAACTCACAAAGATAGACGTTAATGAATTAATCCAAAATTAACCAAAGACAATATTCAGGCAGAGAGTAGGAAAAAAAAGTAAACAGAAAGTACTTTTTAAAATAATAATAGATACTTGAAAACACTTCATCCTTGGAATTTAGCCAAAAAAGATAACAACAGAAAGGCAATATTACAGTATCACTTTAGATATAACCCAGGTGGGGAAGAAAGCCAAAACTTTTTTTTTTAATTAAGAAGTTCCAAAAATAATATAATTACCGAGAGATTCCGCTTCTTCTTACTGCAAAAAGCTTCTCTTAAGATACAGAACTTAAAAACAAATTGGGTGTTTAAGATATGGAAAGGCAACGACTTAGTTCCCTTTAATAAGGGAATGCGAATGTGGATTAGACAAGATCAAATCCCAGCCTCCGAGTGTAGTCTTGCCGCTCGATCGCAAACAGTGTTTATGGTCTCCTGGCTGCAACTCACCGTCTGGAGGACAAATGGGTCGATTCTTAGTGTTTTCCTTAATCCGGAAAAACACTTGGGGCTACAGAAAGACCAATCTGTGCCCAGAAAAAAAACTCCACATTGCCAGCTCTGCCCGTGCAGCTCACAGGCAAAGTTGTTCAGTTGGCCATTTTCCACAGGAAGCCGGTCGGATTTTCGTAATTTTTACATTTCATAATTAAATTGGATTGGATTTTATTACAGCTTTTTCTTGGATTTGGGGGTGGATTTTACTACTTCATGCAATCTACTCAGGGAACATTTATTACATGCAGTTTAAAACAATTATTTTGTTCCATATATTTTCCCTCTTATTTTTAATATGTTTCTTGAATTAATAAAAGTATTGGTTTTTTTAAAAAAAAAACCTTGAAAATTGTATTCTTTTATTTTTAGCGTTTAATGCAGTAGCCCAAACTGAAAATATATTCAGAGAATTCATAGTTGTTCATATTATGTAGAGTAGAGGATGGGAATTAATAATAGAAAGCACCTTATTAATTTGTTAGTGCTATTAGATGATGTGTAAAGAAAAGCAATATTCTGTTTTTACAAAAATAGTGTATAATTTATCTTTATCTTTAACCAGTTCCTGGGCTGTTTGAATTATTATCTGTATGGTAAGAATGCTTAAGTGAAACAAACAAAATGGATGTTGTAAAATCTACTGTGTTGCCAGTTAAAAAATGAAAATCCCAGTAATTAACGGTATCTGGATAAATGTTATAAGGACCATAATTCCATGGACCTCAATGGTCAATTTCCTCTCCCCATACAGATCTTAATCTAATGGGTTGGATCCAAAGGTTCCCTTCTTCCAACGGAGGAAGCTTTCCTCTGACAAAGGAAGAGAATGAAGGTAATAAAGCTAAATTAATGTCATAAAGGTAACTGTCATGGCTCCAGGTGTATTCAGTTTTTTAGCAGTTAGTCCCTGCTCAGAAGACTGTTTTGATTCTGCTGCTTCCAGTCTATTTAACTTAAGATCTTGCTCAAAAATTCAACAAAGAAAATTTGGAAATCCTTTTTTCCCCTGATTTTATTGAGAATGCAAGCAAGGTTTTAATTTGTTTCCTTATTTTGTTCTAGGCCTTTTTTAGGCTTGCCTCTTATCTAGTTAGTTTTGCTTCCCCAGCCCTCAACCCTTTAAATTGTTTTGCTAAGGTATGTATGTTTCCGAAGTGAATATGCTTATTTGGTATTACTGCTGCTAAGCATATCAAAAGTTGAAGACATCGTCACCCAATTTATCTGCAGATGACAGTGTCTTCTCCATTATACTGTTTAATTCACAATTGTGTCCTCAAATGTTAAAATAAATGTCTTATTTTGATTCATAGAGCTGCAGCCTTGTGCTTTTTTTCTAAAGTCATTATCTAGATGTTTTTTTAAAATATCCTATTTTCTAGGGAAATTAGAAAAATGGGGGGGGGGGAAGAAAGGGAGAAATTGGAACAGAGCCTTCAATTTTCATCTCTGCCCAAGTTAATACCTGTTTTACATGAAAAACATTTTGCTTGAAGAGCATCTGGAAGCTTCAGCTGGTGCACAATGCAGCTGCACGGGCAGTTATGTGTGCCCCTAGGAGGGTACACATTACACCTCTGTTCCGTGAGCTGCCAGTCTGCTTCCAGGTACAATTCAAGGAGCTGGTTTTGACCTTTAAAGCCCTACATGGCATGGGACCAGGTTATTTGATGGACCGCCTCTTCCCAGTTATATCTACCCATCCCATCAGGTCTGGCTGAAAAGGCATGTAAAGGGTCCCGTCCATTAAGGAATGTCTTCTGACAGGACACAGGCAGCATGCCTTTTCTGCTGTGGCCCCCACTCTGGAACATCATTCCCCCCAAGGTGAGGTTAGTCCCATCTCCGTTAGCCTTCCGGAAGGCCCTTAAAACATGTTTTTTTCACCAGCCTTGGGGATCCCAGGGAGAGCCTGTAAGGTGTTTGTATGAGATTAAGTGATGTTTGTTCTCCTGCTTTCTTGGGTTTTATCTGTTTATTTTATCCGTTTATGTTATCTGTTTATTTTATTTATTGTTTTTAGATTGTTATGGAGTTTTTAACTGTTGTTGTGTTGTACACCACCCAGAATCATGTGTTTGTGAGATGGGCAGTTATATAAATATGGTAAATAAATTAATTAATTAAAAGTTCTAATTTCCTATCATCTCAAAATAGACCCTCAGAAAACTCCTCTTTGAAATTGCCGTTCACTTTTGCAATACAGTGAAAACTTGGTTTCTGATGTACTGAGCGAGATGGACCAATGCCTACATTCTTTTGAGCGAAACCCTAAGCAACTCTAAACCCAAGAATTGGCGAACAGACCTTGCAAAAGAGATCACATACAAGCCAGATCATGAGGGAGATAACATGATTATCTATATGAATACATGATCCTAGTGCATACAGTCATGCTGTACCCATGGGGATAAAGGTTTTACTGTGGAACGAAGTAGAGCAGCTCTTCCACCTGTGAAAACATGGCTATTGGCTTTGGTTGATTCCAAGGTGAGATGAATATGGTCCTCCATTTCCTTACCAATTATAGTTCTTTAGCCTTTTAATTTTTCCATTTTTAAAAATCTTAGCCTAACAGACACAGCTATATACCAGGAAGATGAGGGAACAGATACTAAAGTATTTCATAGTTCACAGATGGGCATCCTCCAGCTCCAGAGCCAAATGTAGTTTCTAGGATCACATTCTGAAACCCTACATATGTTGAGGTTTTTGTTCAGACCAATTTTAAGTGAACCTTCTCTGGATTTTCTCTGAAACTGCTTATTTTAGGACAAAATGTGCATATCAGTACATAGAGAAAGTATAGTTAATATGCATACAAAAATGTGAAAAACTATTTTTAAAACAATTCAGGTACTCATTTCATTAAAATCATATATTGCAGAATCTGTATTTTTTTTAGAGGTGTGATTCAGAAATGGAATGTGTATGTGAAATTGATAAAATTCATCAGGTTGGAAGTCTCTCTGTGAGCTGTCACAGAGAGACAAGGAAAGCTTAAAGATCTTAGCCCAAATGTAATCCAGGAAAGCATGTCTCTCCTTTGAGATAGCTTTTTGAAATCCCATGACTTCTTCTCTGAGCCAGAATCAGGAGAACTACACCAGGAACTTAATACATAAATTGTCTATGAAATTTCATATATTTTGACATTTTGATTTATCTTTCTTCTCTGAAAGTTGACATGGTGTGGCATTAATTTAATGATGTATTTTCCACAGAAACTAGGACCAGAAATAACAGGTATATTCAACAGCTATCTAGACTTCATTTAAATGTAAGAAAAAAAACATCCTGATGGTAATATATGTACAACAGTGAAACAATCTGCCTATGGAAGTTGCAGGTTCTCCATGTCTGAAGGTTTTAAGATGATGCTGGACAGCTACCTCTCAGGATGTTTTAATTTTATAAATACTATATGCAATCAGTTCATACAAATCTGCAAAAGAGATTTCACTCTGATAAAAAAAAGAAGCCAATTTAAGACAGTTTAGTACTATCATCTTATTTCATCCCTTAAAAGCTTCTGCTTACTCAGAGTGATTTGTACTTTGTACTTTTTTTAAAAATCCAGTCATTTTACCAGGTTTTAAATAACCATGCATGGTTACTAAAAAGAGACAGGGAAAGGAGAATTCCAGTTGAAGAGTAGGCAGGATACAGCTTATTAACTCCAGTTCGTTCATTGTAGAAACTTAAACAGAAGAAAATACCAAGTGTCAATTCCTTTTGTGTACCTATGTATAAATGCATGAAGTGTTTAGGTGCCAACAAGGGCTAGCCCAACATTAAGAATGTTGTTTTTCCTTTGCAGTACTGAATATTTGATGCAGTTACTAGCTGTTGACTTCATACTTTATGATTTTCATTTTCAGCTAGCAGAGATTAGCTGCATGTAAAGCCTATCAGTGAAGAAATGGTCCCAGTTTTGATGTAATTCAGCTCAATTTTCTTGCCATTACGATTTGCTGGAATGATCAAAGTTCTCTCATTTCCAACCAGATGAAATCTTGTGTAATCTGATTTCAGTGGATATAGTCTACAAGGCCTTCTGAATCTTGTACTTGTGAATGGAATGTTTACTATGTATAAGCCAATGTTTTGGGACCAATGGACACATCTGGAATTGTGGGAATTGTAATATCAGTTTACCAGTAACCTAAAGCAATTGCTCTAATATTCCCGGGATGCTCTTCTGCTTCTACTCAGGACTAAGTGATGGACTTTCCTTCACTGGAGGCATTTAAACAGAGGATGTATTGACATCCGTTGAGGATGTTGAAGTAGTAGATTCCTAAATTGGGCAAGGGGTTGGATTAGAAGATCCAAAATCTCCCTTCCAACTCTTAAAATAGATGAATCTACAATATTCTATCTTCCCTTTTATCTCGCCTCCTCCCCCACTCCAGAATTTAGGTACAATTCCAACAAAGCAATGGGTTGCAATCATGTACTATTTTCATTTATTCAGAATACCTATGGAGCCTATTTGTGACCCAAAGGCATTCTTGCAAATAAGGGAGATGTTAGAATGCTTTTTTTCCCCATTAGTGGTTGAATGCTATTTTAAGTGTAATGGCAGGTGTAGTATTTTAACTGCGCTGGAAAGAGCATTACTACAATCTCCTTAATCGTCACTCTACTGTGGCTGATGAAGTCTTCTTGCAAATCCCGCAAAAACAAATAAGAAATGAGCTTGCAGTACCCCCTAGTTTGGAGGAAGTCAGTAAAGCCACTAAACAAATGAGAAATAACAAAGCTAGTGGACCTGATGGGATTCCTGCTGAAGTCTTTAAAGAAGGCGGGCCTGAACTTACACAACAACTTCATAAGCTCATCGAAAAAATCTGGATGAGGGAGGAGATTCCAGCAGACTTTAGGGATGCCATAATTATCACTCTCTTTAAAAAAGGGTGATAGAACAGACTGTGGAAACTATCGAGGCATCTCCCTTCTAGCCACAGCAGGCAAAATCCTGGCAAAGATCATTGCAAACCGTCTCCTATCTGTATCAGAAGACATCCTCCCTGAAACGCAAAATGGCTTCCGCCCTTGCAGGGGAACAGTGGATATGATCTTCACTGCACGACAGCTTCAAGAAAAATGCAAGGAGCAAAACCGCCCTCTGTACATGGCGTTTATTGATCTGACTAAAGCTTTTGATACTGTAAATCGTACTGCTCTCTGGACCATCCTTCTGAAAATCAGATGCCCTGATAAATTTGTGAACATCTTGCGGTTACTCCATGACGACATGATGGCAACAATCCTGAATAACAATGGCTCTCAAAGTGATCCATTTAAAGTGGAATCCGGCGTTAAACAGGGATGTGTTATTGCTCCAACCTTATTCGCTATCTTCATCGCTATGATTATGCACCTTGTTGAAGAGAAACTTCCTACTGGTGTAGAAATTATATATCGAACAGATGGAAAGCTTTTTAATCTTAGTAGGCTGAAAGCAAAAAATAAGGTAATTGCAACTTCTGTTATAGAACTTCAATATTCTGATGATAACGTAGTCTGTGCACACTCCGAGGAAGATCTTCAAACTATCCTAAACATCTTTGCAGAAGCATATGAAAAACTCGGCCTCTCGGCCTTTAATGTTTAATTAACATTAAAAAAACCAAAGTGCTTTACCAGCAAGTTCGAACCAATCCCTCTGCAGCTCCATCAATCCATCTTAAAGGTGTGTCACTAGAAAATGTCGATCACTTTTCTTATCTCGGCAGCCATCTATCTACAAAAGCCAACATCGACGCTGAAATTCAGCATCGCCTGAGCTCTGCGAGTGTAGCTTTCTCCCGAATGAAGCGTAGAGTGTTTGAGGATCGGGACATTCGCAGGGAGACCAAAATGCTTGTTTACAAAGCCATTGTACTACCAACCCTTCTGTACGCCTGTGAAACATGGACCCTCTACAAACACCACCTCCAACTTCTTGAAAGATTCCATCAACGCTGCATATGAAAAATTCTGCAAATTACTTGGGAAGATAGGCGGACTAATGTTAGCGTATTAGAAGAAGCGAAAACCACCAGCATTGAAACAATGATCATCCAACATCAACTTCACTGGACCGGTCATGTTGTTCGAATGCCTGACCATTGTCTTCCAAAGCAGCTACTTTACTCCCAACTTAAGAATGGAAAACGGAATATTGGTGGACAGCAAAAGAGATTCAAAGACACTCTCAAAGCTAATTTAAAAAAATGTAATATCAGCATTGAGAACTGGGAAGCCCTAACTCATGAGCGTTTCAATTGGAGGTCAGCCTTTATTAAAGGCGCTATGGACTTTGAAGAAGCACGAGTACAGGGCGAAAGGGAGAAAAGAGCTAAAAGGAAGGCACGTCAGGCAAACCCTCATCATGACCGTCTCCCACCCGGAAACCTATGCCCTCACTGTGGGAGGTTGTGTGGATCCAGAATTGGCCTTTATAGCCACTTACAGATCCACTGTTAAAAATTTATCTTTGGAAGACAATCTTACTCGGCTACGAGTGATCGCCAATTATGATGATGATGAATGAGTATTTTAAGTGTTTAGTAGCAGTTAGTAATCCCTTTGAGGTTTTGCTTTGTTTTGCTTTTAATGATTCTGAAGCATCTCTTAAAACATACATAAATTGGAGAAATTGATAGTTTCTCTTTTGTTGATTGTGACACACTTATAATTGACTAGGTCTGGAGTGATAACCGATTCCCCTAACAGAGTAGTATAAGTATATGTAAGCATACATCTACTTCTAGATGTAGTTACATACCTTCCCAGCCAAAAGGAACACTTTTGCTTCTTGTCGATGAAGGTTCTCAGTCATCCAGGTGGAACAGTCTGTGGCTTGAATCATGTCAACTGGATTTCTATTTTCTCAGTAGAAACGTTTCGCTCCTTATCCAAAGAGCTTCTTCAGTCTGAGTAAAGTTAGTAAGGGAATCCTTAAATATGTTTCTAGGTGGCTGGAACAGAATTGTTCTGGGGCTTGATTGCTGTGGGGCATGTCATTCTGGCTACATGAATATATTTGTGCAGATTTCAGGTTCTGAAATTGTGCAGAACAATGCAGGTTCTTTACTATTGCCTTCATCCGGATGTCTCTCCAACTTCCCAGTTTAGCTTACAGCCCTTGAATTTCAAGTACTAAGCAGGCCCAACTCTTCTTAGTGACACACGATTCTTAGTATGGTTCAGACTGGTTCTTGAGTATTTCCTGTTTGTAAACCTCTTGGAAATAAAGCAGAAACTGCACTGCAAACCACATTACAATGGAATGAAAATGTCATCAGTAATGTAACTTGGAAAATTGACTATTCAGTTGGCTACAGTTTTTTTAAAAGACAAAATGCCTTGACATACAAGTAACTCAGGTACTTGTACATCTTTCACAACCAGGCCTTGATTAAAACACAAAACAATGAATTGTTTTCCTGTTGTCTGGAGCTAAAGCTTCCTCCAATCTCAGATAAGGGCCTTTTATCATGCTCTTCTACTTCCTTTCACTGCTGACTTAGTTGTGCCTGGCAGATGGCAAGATAAGATTGCTTCTGGCAAGAACAGAAAACATTCAAGCCAAATATTCTAGTTATTGGTGAAATTCCATTTACACTGTAAATGCATGCAACCAATCAGAAATAATTAAAATATTTACTTCTCATTCATAGTGCAATCTTACTTAGAAATGAGTCCCATTACATTCAGTGAGTTTTACTGTCAGGAAAGCAGCGAGCACACCTTACTTACTTATCAAGCAAAATTGATGCATTTGTCCCCCCATTGGCCTATATGTCAAGAGTTTTGGTTGCTGTTGCCACCTAAATCAGTTTACAACTTCCTTGGTACCTGTTTTCCAAGTCATTGTTGAAGATCATTCAGTGGCCTATTAGAACCAGTGAATGGAGCTGAGCTTAACGTAGTATAAGCTCGTGCACAGAAAGAGAATATTGTTTAAAAACAGAGCCAGTAAGCACGTTAGAGAGATCCAGGTTCTTAATCTTACACTTTTAGCCCACCCAAGCATAAAGAATCACACACTTAGACATAGTAGGTTCAACAAGTAAGTACAAAACAGTTCTTACATTTATTTGGTCCAGGTACAGCATTCTCAGTAGATAAATGATGTTTCAGTTTCTCATTTCCCTTTCTCTAAACTTTGTGGACTCTTAGCCCTATAGCTGCTAAGAGCTGCGTGGAGAGAGGGAGAAAAATCTCCTAGGCCCATCCATGGCCTAAGATGGAGAGAGAGAGCAAGCAGCATGCTTGCCTCTCCACTGGAGAGATTCGAAGAAGGACTGACTGAGAAAGAGGAAGTATGAGTGGCAACAAAACAACTTCCTCAAAGACATGAAGAATTGCATCCTGGGATGAACTCATCTACATGCAAATGAGGCATGTTGATTTGCTGAATTTCCAACAGTTGTTCTTATTACCAGCTTTCTGTTATGCTGATGAGTATTAGCAGAATGGTCTTTGTCCCATTGAAGGATCTGTGCTTGTTGTAATAAAAGTACATCCTTACATACATGGCTATAAATGGAAGGAAAGCTAAATCAAAAGCCACAGTGACAGATCTCTTCTTTCCAGAGTTCCCTACTAAAATATATTAATGATAAGCTGCCATCAGCCAAGATGAACTTCTTGATAGACCCCAGTCTGTCTTGCTGGGATTAGCCATTCTACCAAGGACTTCTCTGTTCAGCCTACCTAAAGGAAAAGAAAAGGAAAATGCTTTGGATTTTCCTACCCAAAGCCCAGAAATACAGAACAATCCTCGTGCCAATCCTTATACATCAGGAATAGCTCTGCAATGATGCAAGCTTGTACTACTATTAAACCAATAAAGTCAAAGCTCTAGATATAAACAAAAGTTGTTCATGAGAAAAGGGAAATACAGCACAAAACCGGCAAAAACTTCAAGTCAGCGTTGGCTCCTGGCAAATGCCTAGACAAGTCCCTGCAGTTTTCTTGGCAAGTTTTCAGAAGTGGTTTGTCATTGCCTCCTTCCTAGGGCTGAGAGAGAGTGACTGGCCGAAGGTCACCCAGCTGGCCTCATGCCTAAGGCAAGACTAGAACTCACAGTCTCCTGGTTTCTAAACTGGTGCCTTAACCACTACACCCTTCTTTTTATTGCAGATTCAAACTATTGCCAAGTCTTTCTAGTTATTCCATGTCTCTTTAAAAATTCTTTACAACAAGTTGTACAACAATTGTGTTACATTCTAATGCATGTTTAATGCAAAGGACAGGCTTTTAAAATAGAACAGTAAGTAAATGTTCTGACTAGGAACTCATTCCAGCAGAAAGGTCATGACTCCTACTCTGGAAGAAGGCCCAGATCTGCCTTATTCCCACATCTATCCGCTATTACAGCACTGTCAACTTCTCAAATGAGTTCCCTACATTACCTCTGTATCTTTATTGTGGGCTTCTGCTTTGCCACCGAAGAAAAATGGACCCTTGGCTATACATGCCTTTGTATGATCCAACAACATCTTTCTTATCCTCCCTACCTAAAATCCTAGAATAACTGTATGGTTTCCATAATTCCTTTCTCTCAATGGAGATGCTTAGTCTTTTTCTTTCACCTGCTACCTTTTAACTCTCCCAATGATATTCATGTTCAGAGGGGAGACATAATATGAGTGTTTAGGTACATAAAAGGGTGCCAAAAGAAAGATGGTTGAGAACTACTTTCCACTGCTACAGAAACTAGGTCTAGAAATAAAAATGTATAAATTACATCTACCTAGATTTAATTTAAATATAAGGAAAACTTCTTAACAGTAACATCTGTCCAACAGTGGAATAGTCTAACCGTGGAGGTTGTGAGTTCTTCAATTCTGGACGTTTTTAAGAAGAGCTAAATCTCAAAGATGACTTAAGTGGTTTTCCTGGATATCTGAGAAGATTAGACTAGATGATGTTTGCAGTCCCTTCCAACTACATGACTATGTTTTTTTTTCAGTATTAATTACTGAATCTCTGCCCAGTTTCCCCTGTCTCCCATGCTAGGTGGAACAGTTCTATGAAAAGCTGATAAATAAATCAATGAACAAGTTTCTCTGTGCTGTCCTTATGAAAAGGCTATACAGAGAAGTAGCATTATGTGACCTACAAAACTTCTGCTGAAGGAAATAAGGAAATGTGTGCGTTTTTACTATGGAAATTAAGGACTTTGAATTAAAGTTTTCTTTTTCACCAACAAGCAACCCAAGACATATTGTATGCTGCCAATGTTCTTACGTTGTTTTTCATTTTGAGCAACAACAAAACAAGCCTCTTACATAAACCCATTTGCATGCATCTGATGTTAGACTGAACTGCTTAGCAGCATGATATAATCCATTAACACCCCTTCACCACCATTAAAAAAACCCATAAGCATAAATGTTATCTAAAATCACAGTGCTAACAGATGAAATAAGGGTAAGAAGGTGTCCTTCAGTTAAACAGAAGCAAGAAAGCAGTCTCCCGTCCTCCTTCCTGTCCAACTGTTATCTTAACTGTTGGCCCCACTTTTCTTGCTTTTGACAAAACTTTGTAATCTTTTGGCATAGAAACTATTCCCACCCCTTAGTAGAGTGTAGCTAAACAGCTGTCCTTAATCTGATGTGTTGGATTATAACTCCCATGATTTGTAATCCAGAATGATCAGCTCAAGAGTTGTTTCAAATATGACCAGCGATCAACAGGTTGAGAAAGATTACTCTGCAATAGGAAAGGGGTTTGTTCGTTCGTTCGTTCGTTCGTTCATTCATTCATTCATTCATTCATTCATTTGAAAAATCTTTGCCCAACTTGCAAAACCAATCACATTAAGAAGAGTAACATATAGTGTTCAGTCTGCATTCTTACCCTTGCATTAAAAAACAAAACAAATATTTTTGGGGGATAATCTAATGCAGGAAATAAAATAAAACTATGGTTCTGCGTAACTTAATTATTATGTTATGTATTAACTGTATTTCTGTACTTCTTTTCTGTATTTCTTCTCATTAATTTTGTTTAAATTAAGTCTAATTTGTAGTATGTCACAGCAAGGGGCAACACCCAGCTGACCTTGGCTGATCTTGAAAAAGTTAAGCAGTGTTGGACTTGGTTAGCATTTAGATAGGAGACCAGGAAATTCTAGTGTTGGACTAGGAGCATGAAGACCCAGGTTACAGTCCACCCTCAGCTACAGAAGCTCACTGGGTAACTTTTGGCCAATCACACTCTCTCAGCCCAACCTACCTCACAGGAGTATTATTATGGGCGAAAAGGGGAGGAGTGAATAGTAAGTAGCTACCTTGAGCTCCTGAATGAATGGTGGAATACAAATCAAAGAAATAAATAAATGCATCGCAGAAGAAGGCAAGGGCAGACCCTTTCCATGTGGATGTATTTCTGGAGTGATCAGGAGTTCAGTTTCATTGCAACTAGTTAATACAAAGAGTGAATGCAGGAAACCTTTGCCTTGGGGCCCACAGACATGGGGCACCCTGGACTCCTTGTCTACACCTTCAACAAGCCTGATCACATTGGGCCCCAATAGGAGTTTACGTACTCATGTTCCACATCAGGATGCAACTACAAAAGACCAGGGTTGGCATTATAAGGTTGTGACACCCATTTCATTTTTGGTCATCTTGGTTTCTTGCAAGCACCCACTGTCTTTAGTAAAGCTTACAGTCTGCCAAGTAGGTAGAGATTACAGGCCAATTCTATTGACTAAGGCAGGGGTGGGGGACCTTTTTTCTGCCAAGGGCAGACCAGGGGGGGGGCGGGGTTTCTTGGATTTCCGCAGACCGGGGGCCGGAGTTTGCGGGCGGGAGCCAATCACAGGCACTGGGGGGCGGGGTTTGCGGGCGGGAGCCCTGCGGGCCTTAGGCAGGAGCCCCGCAGATGGCATTGGCATCTTGGCATTCTTTTGCCAAGAAAAACCCCTGAACATGCAATGCAAATAGGTGGCACCAGAAAAGCAGACCAGCCACAGACTATATATCAAGTCAAATAGAAAGAGCTCACAGCTGCATTTTAAGATGATTTTCTTGTTATAGAGTTAACAAAAACTGAGGCATAGCAGCAGATGTCTTGATCAGACAGCGAATTCAAGAATTCTTGGAATCCAAGAATGCCAGTCTAGAATTCTGGGATAGAAGTATCACTTTGGGGAGGGGGCAATGCTTAGATGGGCCTGACGTTGCCCATCTCTGGACTAAGGGATAACCATTATTGATACAAAGCATGACTTGAGCAGAAAGAAAGAAATCCACAAATCTCAACATAATGGTATAGGAGCAGGGCAGGCTGAATGATAGCAAACCTATTGCTTTCTTTAAAAACATATTTCTGTGTGCATGTATTTTACATGCCTCTCCAATCAATGACACTAGCAGCTCACAATAAAAAACCATAAACAGCAATGGAAAAAGAGCAGATCATGAAAAACAACCTAAAAAGTAAAGTAAAAATTCAGTCAGCAGTTATTGTTAAATAGCAGTCATTGTAGCATCAGATCAGTGCTCTGAAGACACGCCAGAATAGGATCATTTTTATCTCTTTCCTAAATGATTTTAGAGGAGGAGTATCCCAGCATCAGGAAATTCCACAATGTTGGGAACAGCTCAGTGTTATGCCTTGCTGATCTCTGGACCAAACAGGGGTGTTAGAATCAGCTTCCCTTCCCAAGTAGACCTGTAGCACTTCGGTATGCAGCAGGGGTATCAACAGAGGGGGTCAAAAAAGTCAGTATGGCAGTCACAACTTCACAATAAAAGCCCTGCTCCTTTTCAACGTGGTATGTGACTTACCCAGGCAGCAATGTCTTGGGGGCGGGGGCGGGGGTTCAAAAAACTCAAGATGGTTGTGGCAGCATAATCAAAGTCGCACTCCTTTGCAACACTGATGCACGTACATCTTTACTTGTATGCCACAGACGCCACTGCATCCAGAAGAAGTGTGAGTGGGAAAGAGATTGGCAACCCCATTAGATGACTTGGGGTTGGTTGTTTTGTTTACAGTACTTATATTAATATCTGCATTAATGGCCATTACATGAACACCATTAATGCGGATTCATTGAAATCCTGATTCAGATGTGAGGCAAAAGAAAAACCCCTGAACATGCAATGCAAATAGGTGGCACCAGAAAAGCAGACCAGCCACAGACTATATATCAAGTCAAATAGAAAGAGCTCACAGCTGCATTTTAAGATGATTTTCTTGTTATAGAGTTAACAAAAACTGAGGCATAGCAGCAGATGTCTTGATCAGACAGCGAATTCAAGAATTCTTGGAATCCAAGAATGCCAGTCTAGAATTCTGGGATAGAAGTATCACTTTGGGGAGGGGGCAATGCTTTGGAACAGAATTAGCGTGCTTTCCTTCAATGGTGTCATAGTTCTAACCAAGACAGAAGGAGGCACCTGAGTCAGGAATTCAATGGATGCATGTTGAGCAAGAAAAAAGGAAAATCAATTAAATGTAGTTGCTTGCTTCACATAATTTGCTAAGACATTTTGCTGCAAACCCAGTTACATCACAGAAAATCTAGTAAGTCCCCCTTTCTCTGGAAATCAGGGGTGTCCGCAGAATACGGTTAAAAAATGTCAAGATGGTGGCCATGACAGTGCAATCAAACCTGCACCAGTTTTTTATATATGACACCCACGAAGAATGGACAGAGCTTCAATCACACCATTGTGGCTTATGTCTTGACTTTTTTAGCACACCCGGAGCACGCCTCCACTGGCAATAAAATGTGGTGGCGGTTGTTGAAAAAGCAACAAACTCATTGCCCTTTCCGGATGCTCAAA
This sequence comes from Charina bottae, assembly GCA_023362775.1. Classification (NCBI taxonomy): domain Eukaryota; kingdom Metazoa; phylum Chordata; class Lepidosauria; order Squamata; family Charinaidae; genus Charina; species Charina bottae. Next base: position 1,705,825 of record JALMGJ010000053.1, on the reverse strand, counting down.
ATCTATCTCACTCTAAAGGGAGAAATGGCTCGTTTGTTTTCCCCAAGACAGGATTCGGAGAAATGAAACTCCTGCTGAATGGGGAAATGTTCTTGCAATTTGTCTCCTTTTTGAAGGTGATGTTTTATACATGAACAAGATACTGGGTTTAAGTGTAAAACCTGGATTTGAAAAAGTAATAATCTCCCATCATGTAAGGACAGAGTCTCTATGTTTTGTTTTGTTTTGTTTTGTTTTTTGAATATCTGGGTGTGATAAACATACCTCTGTTAATCATGCTTAACAGATCAGGATATATAAATCAGAAATAAAATATTTTTATTTCTTAGATTTATATCCTGCCTCACCCTTTTTGCCTAAAGCCAATTTTTCTCAAGGAAACAGCTCTTCACTGTTGATGGCCCCACACAGACTATTAGAACAAAAAATCTGATACCAGCTAAGTTTTTTACTCTACTCAAGCCTGAATTTTCAAATGCTGTATTTTGCTCTGTATATTCTGCTCTCATGCTTTTTTTTTTGCACTTTGTGCAATTTGGATTTTACTTTTGTTTTGCATTTTGGTTTACTAATTTTCCCATGTGATATAATTGGAACACACTGTCTATTTGGTGTTCTCTAAAGAAATTCTGGGTCTGTTTTGATTCCATGGGCTTTACTTTTTCTCAATAGAAACTCTTTATGCTGGAATAGATTGTTGTACATGTGCTAACTGGGTGTAATTCAGCAAAATGTACTTTGGGCCATTGTTTAAAGATCTGTTGGTGGATGTTTATCATTTCAATTTCTCTGGTCATCCACTTGCACACATCTTTGGGTGGCGGCTAAAGAATTAAAATCAAATGATGTAGTCAATTAAAATAGTAATAAAACTGGCCATGCTATCTCAGTCTCTGTGGTGGGTTCATGCAATATCCCAGCCCAGTGCCTTAAAATGAACCAGGGTTTTAAGGTTCTCTTGAAGGACAGCAGGGCCACGGTTTCAAGGATCTGGGGTGGGTGGGCGATGCCATTCTAGAAGGCAGGTATGACAACACAGAAGACCTGCCTTCTGGGTCCTGTAAGATGACAGTGTTTAAAAGACAGGACCCAAAGCATGCCAACCTCAGGTCCTGTCTGTTAAAAAATATCATCTTATGGGTCAAAGCTTACTGGGTGGGCAGACACAATTGGAGACAGGTGATCCGAGAAATATCCCTGAAATAATATAGCTAATTACTTGTTTTATTTATTGAGCCTTTGAAGAAATAGGATATACATTAAGAATATATAGGCTCAGCGGCTAGATCTGCCTTTTCTACAGAGCTGCAGACAGGATTTATGGATTTGGATTGTTCTCTTTTCTCTTCTACTTTGTGGCCTAATTAGGTCTGCAATTACACTTTGCATCTGTTCCACCATTTTTTTTTCTCCTTCAAAGCTTTCTCATGGGGACCAAGGAAGGGTCCAGAATGTAACTGGATTGCTTGCAGGGAAAGAAATGTATATGGTATGCAAATGTATACTTATATGTGCCCACATACTGTACTGTATGTGTTCACCTGAACACAACACTGTAGAGGTGTGTAAAGCTCATAGATCCAAGGAGGCCACTAGGTGTGATGCTTTCCATAGCAGAGTGATTGGTTTAGGCTTCATGTGGTTGTTTTCAAAGAATCCTTCTGTCTTCCAATGTGAAGTAGTAGATACAGAGTTAGATCATATAGATCAGGGTTCCCCAACCTTTTTGGCACCAGGGACCAGTTTCAAAAGACTATTTTTCCATGGACCAGGGGGGCAGGGTTTCCAGGATTTCTGTGCCTAGGGGTGCGGGGTTTCCAGGATTTCTGCAGACCGGGGCGCCGGGTTTGCAGGCGGGAGCCAATCGCGTGGAAGGGGGCAGGGTTTGTGGGCGGGAGCCCCACGGCCCAGTTCCTAACAGGCCGCAGCCCACTAGTGGGCCGTGGCCCACAGGTTGGGGACCCCTGATATAGATATTTGAGTACATCTACATTGATGTACTACATCTGACTTGACTCAGCAAATGTTCTGGCTTTATTTATCCTCTGCTAAGAAAGGATGTCACTCTTTCTGCACAGAATACCAGCAGACTATTCCTGTGCCATCTCTGTATCTGGAAAAACTTCTTTGTATTTTATACCCTTGTAGACAATGGGGGTGGAAATAGAATCAAGTGAGTTGAGGGAAAGGCCACACTGGAGTTTACTGGCACTTCCTTTAGTGTTATTATGCATGTTTCTGTCCTGGTTTTGTTTGGAATGTTGTGGTAGGATATTACCTATGTAGCCGTTGATCCATATCACCTGGATATTCTATTAAGCATTTCCAAAAGAGGAGGCTGAGATGTGTTGGAGATTAGTAGAAAAATTTCAAAGCAAAATTAAAAGTAACATTTGGCAGCCTTGTAATGGTACTAAGATAAACACCATGTTTTTAAAAAAAAAAAAAAAAAACCCTCCCTGAAATTCACTTTCCAAAATTTTCACTGTATTTATCTTGCCCCTTTCACTTATTACTTTCTATCTATCTTTCTCATGAAAGCCCAGAGTTCCCTTGCGGGGAGATGGAGCGGTATATAAATTGAAACATAAATAAATAAATAAATAAATGGGAATCCGACTTGGTTCAGACTTCATACCAGTTCTCAAGGCATTAAGTGAGAATAGATTTTTGGTTCCCAGCTACTTTATCTGCCCTTGGACAGCCAAATAAATCATAAAACAAATCATGTTATGATTTGTTTGATTGTTAGATTTATATCCTGCCTTTCCATCAGGAGTTCAAGGGGGCATGCACAGAACTCCCTCCTTCAGGGTCCCCCCCCCTCCCACAACAAGAACAACTCTGTGAGATGGGCTGGCTGAATGACAAGGACTGATCCAAAATCACCCAGTGAAGTTCCATGATGAAAGGAGGACTTGAACATGGCTCCCTGTGGTGCCAGTCCATCTCTTTAACACTAACTACACCAACTGTCTATTCCTACACTAGATCAAGTATGCAATTTATTAAGAACTGGTATGCAAGCTCAAGTGTGATTTCAAGTACCAAACCGTTCCAGTCACTTCACTTTTACAAAGAACCTGAAGGCTTTAAATTACAGAGTTCAGCCTTAACTGCCAACCTGGTAATGATGGAAAAAAGTAATATTTTGGAGAATCCCATAGAAAGATGGGTAAAGAATAAGAGAAGGAGAGGGAGAGGGAGAGGGAGGTCTTCAAGTCAAGCTCAGCTACTCATGATTTCAAATACTTAACAGCAATGAGAAAATAGTTTGCTGTTGCCTTTTTCTAGGAGGTTTTATCAGGTTGTGTCAGGATGCCATCCTGACAGAGATAGATGGGGTTTGTAGTTATTAGGTACATGGGGCTTGTAGTAATTAGTTAGCTTGCTTGCAAGACGGTAGAAGAGCTGTTAGAGATAGGCATGGTATGCAAGGCACTGGAATGTGGAAGGAGGAGAGACGGGAACCAGACACCAAGGTCGTTCAGCTGGGATCATCAAAAGGCTGGCAGTTTAGAGTTATAGGAACCGAGTCAATAAGGGAGGGTTTGGTAGGAGTACGTGAAGGCTGGCATGTTTAAATCTGTGACTGTGCGCGCTTTTGCTCAATCTGCTCTTTGCATTGATTCTATTCACTTCTTTAATTAAAGAACTTTTGCATATCCTATCCTGGCTTGTGCTGAGACTTTCTAGATTAATATCAAAGGAGTGGATCATCACAGGTTGACTATAAACATTCATTTCATCTGTTTCCACAATTACTAGTTTGCTTTATTTCTCTTGAAATTCTGTTTATGCAAATAAGAAATAATGATCTGTAGCTTGAATCATGTCAACTGGATTTCTATTTTCTCAGTGGAAACGTTTAGCTCCTTATCCAAGGAGCTTCTTCAGTCTGAGCAAAGTTAGTAAGGGAATCCTAAATAAGTTTCTAGGTGGCTGTGTGACCTTACACCTGGGGCTAGGTCATGGTTATATTGAGATGTTATTTTAAGTCCTTTTATCATCTAAAGGAGGATCGTTAAGATCACCATGCTGCTGTTGAGCTTGTGAAATGGTCTTAATCTTCCTAGGCACAGAAGACAAAGCAGGGAGGAAGATGGGGAAAAGATTGTGCCTGAGGCCCCCACCTCTATTCAAGGAAGGATTTTCCAAGTTGGCATAAATGGATTCCTTGACCCCTCTCTCAAACCACCTATCTTCTCTGTCTAAAATGTGAACATTAATGTCCTCAAATGAGTGTCCTTTTTCCTTTAGATGAAGATAAACTGCTGACTCTGGTCCTGTGGTGTTACTTCTCCTGTGTTGGGCCATCCTCCTGTACAAAAGTTGTTTGGTTTCTCTAATGTAGAGTTCAGAGCACTCATCACTGCACTGGATTGCATAAACTACAATACTACAATACAATAAATAAATAAATAAACTACAATAAATCCAGTGCAGTGAGGAGTGCTCTGAACTCTGAACAGCAGCATGGTGATCTTAACGATCCTCCTTTAGATGATAAAAGGACTTAAAATAACATCTCAATATAACCATGACCTAGCCCCAGGTGTAAGGTCACACAGCTACCTAGAAACATATTTAGGATTCCCTTACTAACTTTGCTCAGACTGAAGAAGCTCCGCTCCTTGGATAAGGAGCGAAACGTTTCCACTGAGAAAATAGAAATCCAGTTGACATGATTCAAGCTACAGACAATTCCACCTGGATGACTGAGAACCTTCATAGACAAGAAATAATGATATTCCATGGACATTAGAAGGCACAATTCTTTATTTTTTTTTGCAAGGGGTTAAAAAGTTTTAATATTGTTCATATCTGCTGAATATTAACTTTGTTGTGTTTCAGGGTTTCTACTTATCAATTAGTTGATGAGAGCCAGTTTGGTGTAGTGGTTAAGACACTGGGCTAGAAACCAGGAGTTCTAGTCCCATCTTAGGCACAAAGTCAGCTGGGTGACCTTGAGCCAGTCACTCTCCCTCAGCCCTAGGAATGAGGCAATTGCAAACCACTTCTGAAAAACCTTGCCAAGAAAACTGCAGGAACTAGTCCAGGCAGTCAACAGGAGTCAAAAACTGACTTGAAGGCATCAAAAAAAAAAAAGAGAATTAGTTGGATTATTTGTCTGGTTTATTAGTCCTAGAGCATTTCCCACTAAAAGCTGAGACATTTCATTTCTCCCTCCCACAATGTGTACATGAGTAGGACAGTTTCCCCAAATCTAGTGACCACCAGGTCATTGGACTAGAACACCCAGAATTTCTCAAGGGCATCAGAGCTGAGATGGGGACACCCATCACTTGTCTTTGGTTCATTTCACTTAACTGTGTCTAGAACCCAAGAAAATGGAATTCTATCCTGCTTTTATTCATCCCAATTGTAAAGCTTGTTGAACTGGGTACAATGCCATAATAAAAATCAAATGAATTATAACAACTACTACTACTGAAGAAAGGAAAATGGGAAGTTAACATAAATTTCCTTCTTCAGAGCTTTAAGGGGGCAGCTTCCCATCCTGAAAATTAGAAACAAGATACATGTAGTGTCTCGGGTGGTTTATTTTGGATGTCTGGATTTATTATCTTTCAGATGATATATTCTGATACTACTGGGATCTCCTAAAGTTTCTTTTCCTTGAAGTTTCTCATAGTTCACTTTTTTCCCCTTCGTGCTTTATACAGTTTTCATTTATTAGAACAAAAGGGCTCTTTGGGATCAGTCTGGAAGCTGAGAGAAAATCTCATTCTCAGTGTCCTTTATTGCTTGAAGCTTTGTCTATCACCTGGAAGTAGAAAGCATGTTCAAAAAGTAAGGGTTGTCCTATCTCTGAACCCATGAGAATATGATATGTCCATATTTCCTTCCCTCTCTCTATTCTGGGATCTTCATTCTGGACCACTGTTATGCTGCATCAAGAGAACCTTTCAGAGGTTTAAGGCCCATTGTCTTTGCATAACCATTCAGCAGCCCCATGCTTTGTGATTCATTGTTGAAAGGGGGTTACTTTATTGTGGTCCGTCGTTTTGGAAACGGTCTCCTTTGTAGTTCCTGGGAAGCTTAACAGGGATTCTTCAAGTAGAAGATCAATAATGCAGACAAGCTTATCTGAAAAAAGAGTATGTGCTCCATTATCGATCTTCCCCTGCAACAAACAGACACAAGAGAGTGTTAAACTCTTAGTTCAGCCAAGAGGTAGTGAAGCTTGGCTAGTTCACCACTTAAATTGAATTGAAGCACTTTAGGATATTCACCTCACCCCTCAATTCTTTCCTATTCATGGTTGTTACATGACAAATTGGCCTCTGTATAAACAGGTGCTTGAGGCAGAAACTTGGAAAAAATTTCTGATGTAAATTCTAAATTAGCTTCTGTTTATTGGGCCATGATTTAGCACAAGAAATCCTTGTAGAACAGGGCTTTCCAAACTTTTGCCGTCGGCGACACACCAATGGCCGGCCCACAAAAACCCGGAAGTGCCGGCGGCGCAAAAACCGGAAGTGCCGGCGGCAGTGCTTCCGGGTTGCCACCATGGCGGCAGTGGCTGCTCCTTCGAAAGGGCAGGCTCTGGGAACCCCAAAAATGCCCTCGGTTCAGGCAGGGAGGCGAAAAGACTCCCTGCGCGCGCACGCATGTTGCCGGTGCTCAGCTGTTCTTTCTGTGGGGAGAATTTCCACCCCGGCCCCAGAACAGCTGTGCTGGGAATCCCGGCAGCGTGCGCGTGCGGGGAGAGGAGTCTTTTCGCCTCCCTGCCTGAACCGAGGGCATTTTCGGGGTCCCCAGAGCCTGCCCTTTCGAAGGGGCAGCGCCGCTGCTGCTGCTGCCTCTGCCCCTTCAAAAGGGCAGGCTCCTGGGACCCCAAAAATGCTCTCGGTTCAGGCAGGGAGGCGAAAAGCCTCCCTGCACGCGCGCACGCGCGCCGAGCGGCGCTCAGCTGTTAGGCAAAATTGCTCTTCCACCCTAGTACCCCACCCCATTTCTCTGAGGATTTGATCAGAGGATTTTTCAAAACGCCACGTGGAGCATCTCATGGAAATAAATCTGATGTCTTTGCCCTGGATGGCTTCTCAAGTTCACACCTGCTCTCTGCTAGAAGTACGCAAGATGATTGTCTCTCTCTCCCCCCAGAAATGGAGAAACGCTCAGGTGCTCTTTGCGGAAACAAAGGCTGGAAGAGAGAAACTCTCCAGGCTGTCAAGATGAGCAGCGGGTGCCCTTGGCGCCTGCAATTCTGGATTTTCTTGGCATCGTGACAGTTAGGCGTTACGTGTGCAGAAAGAAATTTTGCTCGGCTCCAGGGCAGCGTGTGCGTGCTTTCTCCCCGCAGAAAGAACAAATGAGCGCCAGAAAGACTCACTGCGCACGCGCGCATGTTGCCGAGCTTTCCGGTGCTCAGTTCTTTCAGAGAGAGAGGGGAGAGATAGACAATCAACTTGCGTAGTTCTAGCAGAGAGCAGGTGTGAACTTGAGGTTCCGAGGCAAAGACATCAGATTTATTTCCACGAGATGCTCCACGTGGCATTTTGAAAAATCCTCTGATCAAATCCTCAGAGAAATGGGGTGGGGTACTAGGGTGGAAGAGCAATTTTACCTAACAGCTGAGCGCCGCTTGGCGCGCGCGTGCATGCAGATAGTCTTTCCGCCTCCCTGCCTGAACTGAGGGCATTTTTGGGGTCCCCGGAGCCTGCCTTTTCGAAGGGGCAGCCGCTGCCGCCGCGCGGCAACCCGGAAGCACCAGCCGGTGCTTCCGGTGCTTCCGGGTTGTCACATGACACACTTGGGGCCCCCAGGTGACACAGTATTGTGTCGCGACACAGTTTGGAAAGCTCTGTTGTAGAAAGTCAAATTATATTGAGTAAAAGAATACTACCACCAGAATTATAGAATAGTTTCAGTTTTAGTGGAGAAACTGTGTCACTGAATTATGTATAACATTTTACATAAACCAAATACTGAGCAAATTACATCAGTGTTTTTGCATGCATTTTTCTACCATACACATATATCTTAAATATAACCTGCATGCTAATATTTAAGGCAAAGAAGTAATCTGAATTAATAATATGTAATTAAAAATATTCTATCTTTTTGTAACAATATCCACAGAGTGACATAGTTAAGAACGGGGGGGGGGGGTTGTTGTTCTTCCAAAATGGCACATTAATTCAACCCCTAATTTGCAAAATGTTCTCAAATCACTGCGAATGCAAACAAAATGTGTCACTTTTTAAATTAAGACCAGATGCCTCTTTGTTGTGAAGACTTCCTTTTCTGATGATACTGTCAAAAGGAAGGCATTTAGTGACATAAAGAGTGAGTTAAGTTTGGCAGATGGTATTACAATTCAAATAAAATGAAATAAACCTCCAAATGGATGTCTGCTTCCTTGTCATTCGAATGCTGGGACGTTGTTTAACAGAATTTCTAAACTTGGAATGACTCAGGAAAGTGCCTTCATAAATATAGCTGCTGCTGCTGCATGATGCTGATGATAAGAAAGAAGTCATTGTTGTCACACAGCAGTAATTTGCATAATATGCAACTGAAACAAAGCATTGGAGTACTCAGATTTTACAGCAGCTACAAAAGAAAAGAAATCTGTAGAGAAAAATATTTGTGCCTGGCTTTATTAAGGGGAAGGAAAGGTTATTGAGACCTACAAGCCAGTGGAACATGTATAGACAGGGTAGGCTTAACTTTGTCCATGCTAAATTGCAGGTACCCTATTTTTTGTGATGGCCCAGCTTAGTGGCAGCACCTAGCCAACCTTTTGGCAAGTTAAACAGGGTTGGGCCTGGTAAATACTTGGATGGGAAACCACCCAGAAGTCTCAGAGCTGTCAGCTACACTAGGAACTAAAACAAGAATCCTAGAAGAAGACAGTGGCAAAGCACTTCCATATTGTTGCCACGAAAACCACAAGTTCATGTCCATGAATTCAATATTACTCCAGTTAGGTCAAAACATCTAGCCAACCTTGACACTTCCGGTGGGAATATGGCGTAGTGAGCAGCTTTGCCTGCGAGCTCCGCAGGCAGAACTGGCATCGTGGCAGTTTTTTCAGGCACAGGCTGGTTTCTCCTGTAGCCCAGAACATTTTTCTGGACCAAGGAAAATGCTGGAATCGACCCATTTGTCCTCCAGATGGCGAGTTGTAGCCAGGAGATTGTGGACAGCGTGCACGATCGACCGGTAAGACTTCGCCGGGAGGCTGGGATTTCATCATTTCTGAGCTGCGCTGCAGCCCTTAAAGGGACAGTAAGTCCAGCCACCCATTTCTTAAACACCCAATTTATTGTGTTTTTTCAAGTTTTTGTACCCTAAGAGAGGCTTTCTACAAAAAGAAAAAGCAGACTCTCTTGGTGCTTATCGTTACTTCTGGATTTAAGTTTTGGCTTGTTTTCCCATCTAAAGATTAAGGAGGACTGAGAGTAAAGAATTGCCTTCCTGTTACTATTTTTGTATTGAATTTGAAGGATTGATATTTCCCTGCACGTTGGATTTGTTGCTTTGAACCTTCAGTTTTCTGTTCACTTTCTTTGGGATTTGCTTGTTAATGTACTTTCCCTTGTGCCAATTTCATTCAGAACTTTTCTATTAATTTATTAACTCCTATCTGCGTGAGTCAAGTATCTTGGGGGCACCATAATTTACTGCCTGAAACATGGAAGATTTTAAGGAGGCTTTTTCAGAGTCCTGTTATGAGCCTGAGCAGACCTTCAAAGAGATCTTTTTAGAGTGTTGTCAACCCATTTTGCAGACTATTCAGGACTTTGGGGAAGAAATTACTTCTAAGTTGTGTCATCTGGCTGAAGATGCTATGGAGGAAGATGAAGATTTTAATAAGGATGGAACTGATAGCAAGACTGAAATAATGCCAGACGAAGATTAGATTTTGGTGGTGAAGTGGTTAAGGCGACAGTCTGAGCTGGAGTTAAGGAGAGCTGTTTTTCTGAGGGATTGTTATGGCTTTCTGGGGAATTGTTGTGGGAGAGAAGGGAACTTGTTTTGTGGGAGTTTTTCTGCTGAGAAGTTAGAGTTTCTAAGGGGGGTAATTGGGCTCTCTGACTCTTGCAAGAAAAATTTTGCTGAGAAGTCTGAGATTTTAAGGGGAGCAGTTGGGCTTTTTGATTTTTGATTTTTGTAAGAAAGATGCCTTGGGTGTAATAGGGAGATATGGAGATGCTCTGGTATACTTTGAGGTGTGGTAAAATTAAGAATGTGTAATTGGATTGATAATGAGGTTATTATGACTTCATCTTTCTTTAATGATTTGGATTAAGATTTATTGGATTTTTAAAGGTTTGTTTGATTTGTAAGACTTATAAGGTATTCATAAGCTATAATAATAATTGCTTGGTTCTTAGGTTTAGTAGGATTAAGATTGTTGTAGTGTTATTAATTATAAAAGTAGACAATTTATATGTTTTTATAATTTGACTTTTATTATAGTGGACAGAAATATATAGAATAGCAGTGGGAAGGAAACAATTAAATGTTGTCTTATGGGGGAGGGAAGTTGATTTAGAAATTTATATAAATATACATATTTTTTAAAGGGGAAGGAGCAATTGCATTAGTAATTTGTATATGTGATAATGGAAAGATTTATAGAAATAATGTGATTTTGGTTTGATATAGAGTAAGGGATTGATTATGGAAATTGCTGTATATTCTTCCTGTTGAAAGTCGGAAGTCACCTTTCTATGTAATCTTCAAAAAATTCTTTTTTCTTGCATTTTTCACTTTATTACTTTTTTTGTATCAATCAATCAATCAAAGTTTATTGATTAGCCCTTAGGCCAGAGCTTTCCAAACTGTGTGTCGGGACACGTTAGTGTGTCGGCTGCAGTGTCTGGGTGTGTCGCGGCTGCTACTGCCTCCAAACCTGCCCTGCCAGGATTCTGTGCAGGTCTTAGTGCCTGCCTTGTGCCTTGCTGCCTCCAAACCTGCTGTGATTCCGCTCAGGTCCTAGTGCCTGCCTTGTGCCCTGTTGTAAGAGTGTGTCGCGAAATGATGCATGTCTAAAAAGTGTGTCACCAACATTAAAAGTTTGGAAAGCTCTGCCTTATGCCATATCAGAATACAAGATTAAACAATAAATGTTAATAAAACTCTATATAAAATTAATAAAAAGACAAGTTGAAGAAGAAGTAAATAAAAATACAGTAGATATGTATACATATAAGTGAAAATACACATCATATTTCTGTGTCACCCCTACAGTTTACCCCGATCAACCCCACATATGTAGATCTCAAGCATATTGATTTGCTTAAATACAGTGCTGTATTATATGTTATTTTTGGGTCTTGGCCACACATAAAATATGTTGTTCTAATATGTGCTTCCCAGTGGGCCGTTCGTTTAATGTATGGGCCAAGGTGCAGATCTCTCACCTTCTTGTACAAATTACTATCGAATAATATATGTGCTATATCCTCAGTTTCAGGCTCTCCACATATACTGTACAAATGCATTCATTATAAGGGATGCTGTTAAATCTCCCAAATCTGACCATTGTATCAAGCTGATCAAATCTAGTTCGGGTGAATACCTCCCTGAGATGTTTTGCCATTTATATTTTTAAATAGTTGGCAATTTGAAAAGTGCGTTTATATCGGCTCAGCCATTTCAGTTGCCAACCTTGCTAAGGGTGGCTATATCTTTTTGTGCTTCTATATCCAAGATTCTTTGTATAACACTCTTTTTGACTTGATCTCCGGAAGCGCAGGAGACAGGGAGACCGCAGCTCCTTATATAATTTGTCAGTTGTGTAATCTAAGAGGTCTGTAGTTGGGATTTTATCTGTTCTAATAGACACAATCTTGGAAGTCTATTGGGCTCCATTTCATTGATTTTACACCAATAATTGTACGCTCTAATTTTAGACTGTGAGTAGATTGCGTAAATTTCCAGTTCTAACTGCAGCAGCTGAAGTCCTTTTATCTACACCCAGGATACTCCTCAGATGCTGAGATTGTGCTTGTTCTATTAATGTAGTAGAATTTAACCCCCAGACTTCTGCTTCATATAAAAGCATAGGTGTAACCTTAGCTTTATATACTTTGATTATCGGGACTAAGGATTTTTTGTAGTTTTTTGCTTTTTTGTAGTTTTTATCTTTGCTTTAAACTCAATAACATTCTTTTTTTAAAAAAATAACAACATCTAGCCAACCTTGAGTGATCTAAGAAAGCTAAAGAGATTTGACTTTGATGGGAAACCTCCAGAGAGTACCATGATCATAAACTAGACCAGGAATCAAGATCATTATGGAGAGAGACAAACCACTTCTAAACTGTTACCAAGAAAATTATATAACATGCTGGGTTGTTCGTTCCAAATGTACATGTCTTTTTCTTTCATTTCATTGTTTCCTACTTTTAGAATTGTAAGCTTTCCAGAGTCACTGGGAGTTGGATAGCCTCCAAATCCAATAAAATAAAACAAAACAAAACATGGATGTATCCACGAAGTCCCCAGGAGTCAAGCTTGACTTGAAGGACCTTTAAATAATTCCTTGGAAGTGATGTGAAGTAAGATGTTTCACTCAGGGAGTTGCCTGGGGTGACTCTGTAGTAATGCAACTAGTGCTAGAAATCAGGAAAGAAAAATCATGAACATAGATAACATTTTTAAGGGCTGTTTACTTTGTCAAGGTGGCATTGGTTTTTAGAAAGGTGGGTGTTTATATCTTATGGCAACCTCCTGTAGTTTTTCGTGTTATGCTCATGGCTTCTTCAGGCTCTGGGGGATTGTTCTTCTGCAGTTTCCAGCCAAGTATAGTGGGACAGGTTTGTGATACAAGTTTTATTAGTAGCCCCAGAAACAGCCTCCTCATGGGAAGGTAGAAGGAAATGGCTGAGAATTCTGATTCAACACTACTTCTTTCAGTAAAATTGTAATTTGACTTTGCTATCTCCTGTTTTCACTCTGTGTCTGGAGGCAATATGGTCAAATAAGTTTCTTTTTTAACATAACAGTAAGTATAACAGAGAAAAGTTTCAATTCATGTGTATGCTTCTTTAATTTGTTTCCTCTGATACTTCCCTACTTCCTTCTACCATGATGTAAAGGTAGCATCCAAGGCAATTCACACACACATACATATTTCAGCAAATAGGCCAAAATGAGCCAGAGGAAGAACAGTGTGCTTCCAATAATTTGAATACATCTCCTCATAAATAAGTTGGGGTTTTATCCCAACATATTCCCCTCACCTCATATTTGAAATGAATGTGTGCTAACCTCAGAATGAGCAATATTTTTCAGAGGTGTGCATACATATTAACAGATTTATATACTAAGGAAGGAAAGCCATGTGTTCATTTGCATAAGCTCCTCCTTCCCGTCTTTTCAATTCTGGGTCTTCTGTTCAGCTGAAGAGTGAAGACTCACATCAACTACAAAAGAAGACTATCCAACCAGTGGTGGTGCAGGCATGTTGGGAGGAATTGTGGTGTTGGGATACATCAGAGAGAGGTGAGAGAGGTGAGAGGAAGTGGGAGCAACAGAATCAGCCTGGCAATAGAAGATGCTGACAACCCAAGAAAGAAGTTGGTATGTTGAGTGTACATGGGCCAAAGGAGAAGGGTTAGTAGATGTGAACTGGCATTCAGGAAGGTAGCTGAAGACACTCATGAGCAGCGCATTCATCAGGTACATCATCAGATGCGCAGCTCACGAGAGTGTATGCTTTTTAATAATTGTTGTTACGCAAGCTGCATTGGGTACCGGTTTGCTTCCGGGTACAATTCAAGGTGTTGGTTATCACCTTTAAAGCCCTACATGGCATAGGGCCAGGCTACCTGAGGAACCGTCTCATCCCCAGAACATCGACCCGTCCCACCCGATCAGCCAGAGAGGGCTTGCTGCGGACCCCATCGACTAAAGAGTTCCATCTACCGGGGTCCAGGAGGCGGGCCTTCTCTGCAGTTGCGCCCGCCCTTTGGAATATCTTACCCCCGGAGCTGAAGCTGGTTTCCTCGCTCCCGACCTTCCGGAAAGGCTTAAAGACCTGGTTCTGCCGCCTTGCCTGGGAGGGAAATGCCAACAGTTCCTCTTGGGGATGGCTGGTCCCATGAAGCCTCCCAGTATTCTATTTTTAACATTTTATTCTTGGATACTATATTATGTATTACTGTACTTTTATACTTATTTCTAATTTTGTTTTATTGTGCACCGCCCAGGGTCCCAGATAGGGGAGATGGGCGGTAATATAAATTTAATAAAATAAAAATTAAAAAATAAATAAGTATGCTTTTTAATAAAGCACGTTAGTCAGAAAAGGTGCTACCAGATTCCTCCTGATTTTTTTCTAAAATGAAATCAAACTTTTCCCATGCATGAAATTTTGAAAAAGGCAATAGTCATGACCTTTCATAACCTCAAGGCTATTTTTGGGTGGAGAAAATTCTGTGTGTGCTAATTATGTTTGTTCCTCATTGAAAAAAATGGAACCCAGCTATTATCCCTAATATAAGGTGTAATGTGAGATTATGGTGGGAAAATCTTCAATAAATCATGGCACTCCATGACTTGTGTTCATGTTCTCATCCTAGTGAACCCAAGTAAGATTTTTTAAAACCCAGGCACATGAAGTGTGGGGGACATTCCATTAGCTCTGCCTATTCAAAATCTTTTTGTCCTCTTCCCCTTCCTACTGTAATCTGTAAGTCCAATTTCCTGGGTACCAGTGAAGGAGGAAGCCCTGTTGTATAAATAGATTTCTATTTAATTAACTCTATATCCAGACCAATATTCTAACAATCTTCGGTTCTGCAGGAAACTGTAAGAACTTATTTTTAACTGAGCAAGATGCAAATACTTAGTTCTATATTTTATGAAGTAGCTGCAGCAAAGGGTTTAGGAAAACATTTCCTGCTGGGTAAATGCTTTTGGATTTTATTTAACCAAGATTGGAATACAATTTAAAAAATAATTTAAAACCAATAGTAATATTCCTTTAATCAAATCTAATTTGAATATAATATTTAGTTGTTGAGCCCAATAAACCTCAGGTACAACTACTATATTTATATATATATATTTATATATAGTATATATATATACTATAAGGGGTGTGGTGGCTCAGTGGGTAAGATGCCAGGCTTGTCGATCGGAAGATCGCAAGTTCGGAGGTTCGAATCCCTAGCCCTGCGTGCGGAGTGAGCTCCCGCACTAGCCCCAGCTCTTGCCAACCTAGCAATTCGAAAGCATGCAAATGCAAGTAGATTAATAGGTACCACTTCTGTGGGTAGGTAACAGCGTTCCGCACATGTCATGCCGGCCACATGACCGTGGAAGCGTCTTCGGACAACGCTGGCTCTTCGGCTAACAAACAGAGATGAGCACCGGCCCCTAGAGTCGGACACGACTGCACAAATGTGCGGGGGGAACCTTTACCTTTTTACAACTACTATATTAAGGTTGAAATATTAAATCAATATTAAAGTTGAAAGGCTCTTCTAGGATAAGTCTCCATCCCTCATGCCTAAGCTGTTTTTAACCATGCAATGGGAAATTGAACATACAGGTAATAATATGGAATGAAAGAAGGCAGTTTTTGTTGCAGATGCTCCACTTGAGTCATTAAATATTGTTGTTGATTTCAGAATCCTTTTGAATAATGCATCCAATGAAGAAGCTAAGAAGCTGAAAACAGTTCAGTCAATCCTGGAATATAAGGACATTTCAGTGTTGTTTCCATGTTGTTTCCATGTCCTAAAGATTCTCAATAACTATGCCACCCTGATTTGAGTAAGCAAATGAGTTTGGGAAAATTTAGAAAAGAGCCAAAGGTATAAAATGCCAAAACTGGGAAGTCCCATCTGTGGGAAGGTGCAATGTATTCATAATTCTTTGGATCCAAGAAAGTTTGTCTGGTATGATGTTCATAGGGGGGGGGGGGGTTGGCACTAGGAGAAGGCACATAAAACAGTAGTAGCTACAATGGGAAAACTCTTGGCTTTTGGCAACTCCTAGCCAACTTTGGCTGTAGGCAAGTAAGGAAAGTTGAAAACATCCTGAAAGAAGGTAATGGCAAACCACTTTTGTATTGTTACCAAGAAAATAACAACATTTCCACTTGGGGTGGGGTGTGGCTTGTCTCAAAGGTGTCTTTGGATCCAAGAAAGTTCATCTGGTATGATTTTCATGGTCTTTTTTGGCACTAGGAGAAGACAATTTTATTCACCCAGGCTTTTTAAAAAGCTGTATATGTAGCACTATGCGCTTCTCAACTTATACCGTGTGCTTTAATTTTGGTAGTTTTTATTCTATGCGTTTTAGTAGCATGTGACCCATTATTTAATGTTATATCCCTTTTATCTGTCTTTGCTAGTCTCTGAGTAATATATATATAAGGGGCAAAGCATAGGAAGCTATTTTAGAGGATCATTTGGTTATTCAACTACCCTTATTCATTACATAGCACTGCAAATTGCCAGCAGTCAGTCTAGGAATTTATTGTAGTAAATATAAAACTGACAACAATTACTAAGGCTATGTGAATATTTGATTAGAAGATTGAGTTCAAAGGCAATTCAGAAGTTTTATTTGATTGATTGATTGAAAAGTGAAAAGTGAGGATAACAGAATGCCTAATTTGTCATGGACAGCATGAATTCTAATAAATAGTTAACACTAGGCAGTATGTATCATCTCCATAAATGTTTTTGCTGATTATACAAATGAAACTGTTTCAAGAAATGTTACATAGGTACATATATGCATATACATATTTTTATTATGGTCTATTACCACATTAGAGTACAGCTTCATGATGGAAGGAGAGAATTCAAAAGAAAAAGTACAAAGAAAAAGTAAGATAGATTTTTAAAAGGGAGGGTGAAACACTTGGATTTAAATGCTGAACTGAACTGTATTCCTTCATTCAAGGGTATTAAAAACCAAAATGGAGATTTAATAACTACTACAAACAGGGGTATCTGCAGGTGGGGTCACAAAAATCAAGATAGTAGCTTTGATCACACAACTGAAGTTCTGCCTGTTTAGGTCTCAGCTGCCATCTCTGTTAAAGCCCACTGTGGAAGTTCCTGACTATAAAATTTAATTCATTAAAAAATATCTTAGATAGATCTAGTAAAATATGAGAGTAGAAATGGTTAAGATGAGAATCATTCTGCTGATGGCAAAGGAAGTAAAACATAAATGATCAGGCAAGGCATAAGAAACTACAATATGAAAACCGTTGGGTTTGGGCAACTCTTGGTCACGTTTGGCTGTAAGCTAGAAGGGAAAGTTGGAAACATCCTGGAAGAAGCTAACAGCAAAGCATTTTTGTATTATTGCAAATAAACCAACATGAGCCATCTCCATGTAGCCACTGAGAGTGTGGCATGAGTTGAAGGTGCCTTTTCCTATTTCTTTGTTGATTTACTCATGTAGAGGCATCCACAGAGGGTAAAAAAGTCAGCATGGCAACCATTGACTGTGCCCCTTTTGTATGTGCAACCCATGTAAAATGGGGTAGGACTTTGATGTCATAGCCATGGCTTCCGACCTGTGGATGCCTCTGTACTGTACTCATCGCATTAGCAAATATATCAAACCTGCACTTACTCTGGTTCAACCAGAGCTAACTCTGATTACATTTAAACTGAATTGTGAATGTTCTTTAATGATGTAACAGTGACAGTGCTTTTTCCCCCTTGTATCATGTTTACATAGCTGATCACAAAGATTACCTCTTTGCTTCTTTTTAGTCCTCTATGGCAATTTGGGGGTTTTAGGTGACAAAGGCTTTCCCAGTTTCCGTGGATGAGAGACTCGTGGATGAACCACTTCTGTGTATGGCAGAGACAACCATAAAGATGTATTTTATTTTGGCAGTCAACAGCCTGCATTTTCTTGCCACATTTCATGGCAAAATCATTTGCCCCTCTAAGGTGTATGTCTAACATTTGGCATTGGTTCTAAGCATTACGTTTAATGTTGCTCTCCAGTTGACAACCATACTCTTCCATTATTTTTTTAGAAATCTTGGCATCCTGTGCTATATGTACTGACAGGCATTACTCTTTCTTTTTCAGAACTACCATATGGCTGGGAGAAAATTGATGATCCCATTTATGGCACTTATTATGTTGAGTAAGTTTTCAAACCATTATTAATTGCCTATTAATCTTGTATAAACTGTTGCTAATGTCCCATGTGGCACGTCAGGTTGAAAGAAGCAGCCCACTGTGGTGGTGTTTTTCCTGTACACCTTAAAACGTGACAGAAAATAGAAGGCCCAACTGAAAAAAAAAGTAGTAGCACTCTTTTGAAGAGTATTTTCCATAGAAAAGAGTTGCCTTTTTTGTAGTCGTGCGATCCAATATTATTTATTTATTTGATATGGTCACCCAACTCAAACATTGTGACTCCAGGCAGCGTGCAGTAAATAAATTGAAACCAAAACAAAGTGAACAACTTCAGTTAAAATCCAAATCATTGATAGGTGATCAGGAAATTTTATTTATTTATGTGTATGGGCTAGACCCTCCCAAGTCCAGGTGGGAGATTCCACAGAAGGTCATGGAGAATGACAGGGCTAAGATCCTGTGGGATTTCCAGATCCAGATGGATAGGCAGGTACCAGCCAATCAAACAGACATCGTGGCAGTAGACAAGGACCAGAAGGCAGCTGTAGTGATAGATGTAGCGGTGCCAAGTGACAGCGACATCAGGAAGAAGGAGTATGAGAAGCTGGAGAAGTACCAGGGCCTGAAGGAGGAACTAGAGAAGATGTGGAAAGTGAAGGCCAAAGTGGTCCCTGTGGTGGTAGGAGCCGTCGAGGCTGTGACTCCTAAGCTGGGAGAGTGGGTCCAACAGATCCCAGGAACTGAGGATCAGAGCTTTCTGTCCAGAAGAATGCAGTGCTAGGAACAGCTAAGATACTGCGCAGAAGAGCCAGTTTGGTCTAGTGGTTAAGGCTCCAGGCTAGAAACCAGGAGACCATGAGTTCTAGTCCCGCCTGAGGCATGAAAGTTGGCTGGGTGACCTGGGGCTAGTCACACTCTCTTAGCCCATCTCACCTCACAGGGTTGTTGTTGTGGGGAAAATAGGAGGAGGAAGGAGTATTAGGTATGTTCCCCGCCTTGAGTTATTTGTAAAAATAATAAAGGCAGGATAAAAATGAAGGTTATGTTTTTTCAACTAATGAAAAAACATAACCTCCAAACAGTCTTCAAACCCACCAGAAAAATACAACAAATGTTAAAATCAGCAAAAGACAAAAGGGTACCCCTCACCGCTGCAGGAGTTTACCGCATACCATGCAGCTGTGGACAAGTATACATTGGGACCACAAAACGCAGCATCCACACCAGGATAAAAGAACATGAAAGACACTGCAGACTACAGCAACCTGAAAAATCTGCAATAGCTGAACATGCTCTCAAACAAACTGGTCACCAAATCTTATTTGAAAACACAGAAATACTGGACAACACCAACAGCCACTATGTTAGACTATACAGGGAAGCCATTGAAATACATAAACACCAACACAGTTTCAATAAAAAAGAAGAAAGCTTAAAGATCAGCAAAACCTGGCTGCCAGTCCTGAAAAACACAGCTTGCAAAAGGTCAATGAACTCTAGTCAACCACAGAAATATACAAACAACTCACACAATAGATGTGC
The DNA here is from genome assembly GCA_023362775.1 of Charina bottae. Lineage (NCBI taxonomy): Eukaryota > Metazoa > Chordata > Lepidosauria > Squamata > Charinaidae > Charina > Charina bottae. The sequence continues at coordinate 1,686,170 of JALMGJ010000053.1, read as the reverse complement.
TAATCCCACACACGACAGCACCACACACCCTAATCACCACAATAAACCCTCTCCTAATCTCTTGTAAATGACCCACAGAAGACACACACCCTCTCAGCAGCTATAAACACCAGCAGGAACACACACTCTCCACTTGGGCACAGACAGAATCTTCTAGCTGTGCTCCTGTCCTCTGAAGATGCCAGCCACAGCGACTGGTGAAACGTTAGGAACCAAAACTGCCAGAACACGACCACACAGCCCGGAAAACCCACAACAACTATCGGATTCCGGCCGTGAAAGCCTTCGACTATGCAGGATAAAAATTTTTTAAAATCTCTCAAACTCCCAGGCCTCTGGTAGAGGACCCAAGATTGAGGAAGACACATACCACCCATAGGGGTGAGAAGGGAATTTAATTTAATTTAATTTAATTTAATTTTATCTCCAGATGTGAAACTCCAATCATCCTGGCCCCAAAGTCTGAGGAAAAATCCTGTTTTTACTGCCTTTCTGAAGCAAGGCCAGCCATATATCAGGGGGAAGATCATTTCAGAGGACAGGTGCTTCAACAGAAAAGGACTTATGTGCCCCATCAACTGGTGTTGTTTCAGGGAAGGGTCCCAAAGCATGCCCACCCTATTAGACCATGTGGGATGGGCAGATATCATTTGGGAGAAGCTTTCCTGCAAATAACCCAGTCCTGTGCCACGTAGGGCTTTAATTAATGTTTATCAGCATTTCATGAGGGCCTTTTCCATTGTAGCACCAACTTTTGGAATTCTCTCTCCAGATGCAAAATTTCCAACCATCTTGGAAAAGGCAGTGGTGAACCACTTCTATATTTTTCCTAAGAAAACAACATGGATGTGTCTTTAAAGTCATTAGGGATTGAGTATGGCTTAAGGGAGATTTTTACCTTATTTGTGAATAGACGTGTGTTATACGATTGGACTATTTACCATTCTAAAGGGAATTTAAAAGATTTTATTATTTTGCTAAGTGTTTGGTCTCATTTCATTTTTTTTTCTGCACACATTTTTGTGTTTCTTTGTAAGTTTGTGCTTCTTCCTTTTTTTTACTCTGTGAGCCCCATCTTACAGAATCTTTTCTATTGAAAGGCAAGATAGCCCTGAGACGCTTAGTACATTTTGCAGTGCCACATGCAGTTGGATCTTCTAATAATTCTGCCCCCATCTTTTTCCTCAAATCCTAGACAGAAAAGTGTTCATATCGCACATGGAAACTTAACACAGTCCTCAAAGTGCCTTGAGGTAGCCATAGGGTTTTCAGCTAATGCTGCAGACTCTGAAGCTCCTTTGGAAGTATAATGCTTTTTTTCCAGTGTGAACCTTGAAAATGCTTGCCTTTTGCTCTCAGAAAAAAAAAAGTAATTTAAGTGCCATCGGCAGCACAACTATGCCATCAGAAAGCTTCTACTGAGAAGTGGAGCAGAAGAAGAATTCTGTAAATGAAATAACTGAAAACGGGCAAGGGGTGAGAGTTGTTAATGCAACTCTGTGCTGAGGTAACCTTTTCCGTGGAATTAAACATATTTTACAATTATACTATATACATTTAAATAGGATTGTTGAACCTGAATCAGTAGTCTCAAGCAAAGCATGATATAATCATTTTTTTATCATTAAATTAGATTCAAAACATGCAGTTTGAGAAGGAAAATATGCAGTTCAGGTTATCCAAAGATTTTATTATGTTATATGGTGTTAAAAAGGGACAAATAACTACATCAAAAGTTAGATGAATGGTCTTCTAGAATTCCAGATGATGATCAAATATGTTTATTCCTCTTTCGCTTGCCAACAATTTTCCCTGCAGAGAATAAGGCTTCAAAGATGGAAGAAATTATTTCAGAACATCTGGGCCCCCTAGATTGGGGATGTGTTCACTTTTGGTCTTGGATGGGGTTGCACTTCCCCATTCAAGACTTGTACAGAACTTGGGGGTCCTCCTGGACTCACATTGACTGCTCAAAGAGAAGGTGGCAGCTGTGGCCAGGAGAGCCATTCCACAGGTTAACCTTGTGTGCCGGTTGCACCCTTTCTTCAACCGGAAGACCCGTCAGATGGTCACCCGCACCCTAGTCACCTCCTGCTTAGACTGTTGCAATGCGCTCTACAATGCTGCTCTTGAAGACCATCTGGAAGCTACAGTTGGTCCAAAATGCAGCATTATGGGCAGTAATGGGTGCTTCTTGTTATTCCCATGTGTCATTGCTGCTGCTTAAGCTGTACTGGTTGCCAGTTGGCTTACAGTTCAAGATCCTGGTCATCACCTATAAAGCCTTTCATGGCATAAAGTCTGGTTATTTGAGGGGCCACTAGTTTCCAGTTGTTGCTGTCTGCCTTCTGGTACATTTGCACAGAGTAGGCGCACTCCAAGTCCCCTTAATTAAATGTTGTCATCTTGTAGGACTGAGGAAGCGTGTCTTCTCTGTTACAGCCCTGCCATCTGGAAAAGTATCACCTCAGAGATACACATGGCTCCCACTCCCCAATGAATGAATGAATCAATCATTCAATCAAAGTTGTGCTGGTTAATGACCGCAATACACTGTTGTTGTTCAATCAAAGCTAGTTTTCTGTACGATAACCATTCCCAACTACCAATCAACTAGTACTTCCTAAGAAGCCACCTTCTCTGTCACCAACCCACCCACCACCACCGCACCCCAAATTCAAATTTCACACAGACTATAAATACTGCAAGGCAATCCCCACTTCCAAATCATTATTTATTTATTTATTGGATTTATCACCGCCCATCTCCCCCGAGGGGGACTCTGGGTGGATTACAACAGAGTGCAACTCATTAAAATACAATTACAAATAGACTAAAATACATCTTAATTAACAATGTATAAATATAATAAATATAGTAAAATCCAAATGGCAGAATCTTCTTATATTGAGGAAGCCTCACTAGGTGAAATGTATTTAAAAAAACATGATCTCTACTTCATTATTGATCACCCTAGGCACAAAGAACCCTAACTAAAAGTATGTACAACAAGTCTACAACTATTCCAAGAAACCCTTAAAGTAGAATTATGGAAAGCAATTGCAAGCATGAAGCAGCAGTGTCTTCTGCACGACTGATGAAATTATTGTTGGCACATTGGTCAGAGTGAAATGAAGTGTGCACATATGCACAGACATATATCATTTGTGGTTTAACTAGAATATCCTCTGCCTAATTAATGAAATTGCTGCCTGGAAAAAGTATAACACTTTATTGTTGTTGTTGATGTTGTTGTTTTCTGAGTGAGCATATCAGACAGTTTTCCAGTCATTATTTCGGGTTTATTTTGTCCCAGGAATTTATACACCATTGCATTGTTTCTCACAGTAGGGCTAACTATGTGCAGAGTTCCTGCACTAATTTTAAAAAAAAATGAAAGAAGGGAAGAATTTGGAGCTGAAATATGGAAGGAGAATAAAAAGGTGATGCTTAAACCTCTCCACCCATTATTTCTTCTTTTCAAATTTGATAGCCTCAGAGGTTTAACAGTGGATCCATCAGGATACCCTACTAGCTAGAAAAATTGCAATCACAGGAGAACGTCTGATGACTTTCTCCCTTACCTACCATTTTTTCTTGACTGTCTAATTTTAGGATGGAATTCCCTTCCTTCCTTCCTTCCTTTCCTTCCTTCCTTCCTTCCTTCCTTCCTTCCTTCCTTCCTTCCTTCCTTCCTTCCTTCCTTCCTTCCGAACAATTTATATGACCACCCCTTTCATAGCAAAGACTCTTGAAATTGTTTTCTTCCAACACCAACATTGGATTATTAGAGTCACTGAAAGAGAGGCTAAATATACTGTTCTGTGTGTCAGAAATGTGCATATGTATTATCTCCTAAATGGGCATGGTGGCTCAGTGGTTAAGACGCCAGGCTTGTCAATTGCAAGTTCGGAGGTTCTAATCCCTAGCCCCGCGTGACGGAGTGAGCTCCCGCACTCGCCCCAGCTCTTGCCAACCTAGCAATTCGAAAGCATGCAAATGCAAGTAGATTAATAGGTACCACTTTGGTGGGAAGGTAACAGCGTTCCGCGCGTGTCATGCTGGCCACATGACCGCGGAAACGTCTTCGGACAGCGCTGGCTCTTCGGCTAACAAACAGAGATGAGCACCGGCTCCTAGAGTCAGACACGACTGCACAAATGTGCACGCGAACCTTTACCTTTTTTATTATCTCCTAAATAGCTATTTTGTTTAGTAGGTGAATGGTGGAGTCAGTCCCGAAGTGGTGCAGTTGTGTTCAAAAATGTGGACTGGAGAGAGAGTTATACTATTGGTTTTAATACACTTAGTCCATTTTACACATTTTTTTTTCAAATTTCTGAGAACAGGTTGCTATTATTCTAGCATTTATTTTTTAAAAGGAAGCAGTAAGAGAACTCTAATCGAGATCTGAAATGATACAGTAAAACTCTAATGGCAGTAGAAATACAGCAGGATCACATTCATTGAAACCTTTATACTCAGCATCAAATCTGTGTTTTAATCTGCTAAGATCATAGGCTAGAAATAAAAATTGCTTCTCATTTTTCATCATGAAATGTGACAATATTACACTTCCTTTTATTACTGATATTTAACAGATGACATTGTTTTTAAGGAGATAATATCCCATTCTAACACAGAGCTTTAATTATATCATAAAAATAGACATATCATAAAAAGTTCAGTTGAAAAAGTTTGTGTGACGAACTGGAAAAAGAAATGGCTCTCCGTGGCTTCTGAATTCATATGTAAGAAACTGTTTCTCCTCCAGATCATGCCATTCTAGCTGTTCTTGGGGTGGTCCATCAACTCTGCAGAAGATAAACCTCTGAACCAGAAATGGTGCTCTAGACCTGATGCTTCAGACAAATCAGAGTGCACCACATTCAGAACACCTTTGGTCTGGAGGATTAACCTCTGGGGAACTGTTGGATCATCTCCAGGATAGGCACATCAGAGTGATCTAGAGAAGGAATGGAATTTTACAAAGTTCTCCAGAACCCTATTTCTAAAAGTGCCTTTACCTTTCTGTGGACCAGTTCCCACAACCTGTGGCCATCAGAGTTTTGTCTCCTACATGGATTTTACTTCTGTCAATCTATGGTGAGACAGTCGAAAACATGACCGTGGTCTATGAAGGTTCTCAGTCATCCAGGTGGAATTGTCTGTAGCTTGAATCATGTCAACTGCATTTCTATTTTCTCAGTGGAAACGTTTCGCTCCTTATCCAAGGAGCTTCTTCAGTCTGAGCAAAGTTAGTAAGGGAATTCTAAAATATTTTAGGATTCCCTTACTAACTTTGCTCAGACTGAAGAAGCTCCTTGGATAAGGAGCGGAACGTTTCCACTGAGAAAATAGAAATCCAGTTGACATGATTCAAGCTACAGACATGACCGTGGTGTTTACTGAAAGCAGATTGGATTGGATTCTGTAAAACTGACACAAATGTAAGCTAGAAAGGAGCCTAGGAGAATAAAGCACCTGATGTGACTCTTTAACAAGTAATTCAGTGGGAATTACTACAACAGTTTCATGTAAAACAATGACAGAATCTGTGTTGGACCCAGGAAGTCCCCTTATGTAGAACCATTGATCCAGTATGGTCTACTATGGCAGGGGCTTTTTCTTAAAGCCTGTTACAGAGTTCTTTCATGTCATCTGCTACCTGATCATTTTGAATGGAGATGATGAGGATCTCTTTGGGTTTTGTATCAGTAAACTGTCATTCCTCCTCTTGAACAATGTTTTTATTATTCCCTGGGAGGAAAAAAAAGCCAATAATAATAATAATGATAATGATAATGCCTCCTTAAGAATGTTGCAATTGGCAGATGTAATGATGTTTGATGAAAACTAAGGTGCCAAAGGTTCGATTTCCTTTCTAAACAAACAGTGCTTTTCTAGTCCTCGCAGTTGCAAAATAAAGCTTAAAAACGACACACGGAGGTATCTAGTGAGACAGTGTATACTGTATACCATTTGTATTGTTGTACAAATGAATGTTCAGCTTATTACATATCTTCCTGTCAAGGTTGCCTTGAGTCATTTTGCTGCATGAATTGCAGAAGTCAGTGGCATCTTCTGACCTCCTCCAGACACCTGAACAAGTTATCTTAAAGTAGACAGCAAAGCATGCCACATATGCTTCTCTTTACAGTTCTAGCAGTAAATATGTATTAACAGCAAATACAGTCACTAACTAACCATTAGTTGTCTGTTCATGAAACCCAAATTCTATTGCCTACAGCAGGGCTTTCCAAAGTTTTCCCGTGGCGACACACCAACCGCCGTTGGTGTGTCGCTGCGGGAAAACCCGGAAGTGCCGCTATTGCGGCAGCGCACAAAAACCCGGAAGCGCTGCTGCCGCTTTCGGGTTTTTGCGCACCGCCGTTGGTGTGTCGCCGCGGGAAAACCCGGAAGCGCTGATGATGATCAGTGCTTCCGGGTTGTGTGGTGACACACCAGACTGTGTGTGGCGACACACTTTTGTGTCACGACACACAGTTTGGAAAGCTCTGGCCTACAGCTTCTGCATTACTTTCTCTTCTATAAAGCTGGTTCTGACTTTTGTTCTTCTCCTAGGCTAATCCACTTTGTTCTTCTAATATTAGAGGCCACCTCCCTCCATACTCCATTCCTTTCTTATTTACCGTTAATCATAAGAGTGGAATATATCAAAGGGACTGGCTCAACGCCATAAATCACCTGTCCAAAATATTACTTTCAATAAGGATTAGCACATATAATTCATGTTGTGCACCATAGAGAACAAATGTGATACAGTGAGGGACTTTCTGAGCAAATAGTTGCAACTCATTGAAGCAAGGAAAACTAGCAGTATGGTGCAAACCAAAAGAAAAAAAAATGAGCAGGAAAGGAGAGCATTCAGTCCACTGAGCCACACACTATGCCTGTACAAAAGGAATGCTTCAGTGTAAGGAATAATTGGAGCTTTCCAATACTATTTATCATGATTCAATGGTTGATAGGCCCAAATGCCCCAGAGAAACCAAAATAGGATTTGCTTATTGTTTTCTATTAGTCTGCCTTGCAGATATTAGCTGGATTTTTCCAAAGCCACAATCTGTGTGTCTTCTAAAATTCTGCACTGAGTACAAATTCCTAGTTGTTTGATAATAGTAAGCATTAAATTTATTTTTTGCTCTTTGAAATTTGATAACATACTGTAAATATGGCAAGGGAAAGATTGAGAAGAGCCACTCCTGATAGCTAACAAAGAATAATGGTAATAAATCAGACATACAATTACATATATTCCCTGTGATCGCAACCTGATAATTATTTCCAGTACTTTACTCTTCATTTTTTGGATTTTTTTTTTAAAAAAAGAAAAGAACAGATCTGTTATTTGTACCAAGTCTTTCCCTGACTGCTGGATAACTAAGCTAGTCTCTGCATTTCGAGCACTTGGGGAAGCAACTAGGCGCATCATGTGTGTGTCTATTTGTTATTGGCATCTTTCTAAACAAGCCAAGGACACAACAGCTTCTTTTAAAGCTGCCAGATACCTATTGGATCGCAACAGCAGTTCCACTCCCTGTAGTCTATTTTGCCACTATAATCTAGTCTTCCTGGCCTCTAAGATTTGCTTGAGCTCTCCATCCTGTGACTTACATGTATCCTCTTGGCTCTTGATGCTCCATAACCCTTTCTATTGCCTTTGGAGGCAATCCAATCAAAGCTACTTACATGTAATTTACAAGTAAGTTCATTTTAGCACTTAGTTAAGCCTTGAAGGTGCAATCCTATGACGTAAATTCATTTCTGTTGTTTGGGTAATGATGTCGTGACATGAAGAACATGCGCATCATCTTCTGCAGCGTTTGTGTAATGACATCATTACGACTTTAATTGGCACAGAAAGTAGGTCTCTTCATCCAGGTCCGGTCAATTAAGATTTCACTAGACCGTTTTTGAAAAGGATCACTTCAGTTGACAATGGGTTTCTTTATATTTTCAGCCATATAAATAGAAGGACACAATTTGAAAATCCCGTTTTGGAAGCCAAAAGGAAGTTACAACAGCGTACCATGCCCAACGCAGAACTTGGAATCAAGCCTATGCCAGCCCAAAATTTCCGAGGTACACTATCACCTCAGTGCACACATTTCAGACCGATCAATTCTATTAAGTTTTGTGTTATATCTGTAACAGTGTTTCTAATATGTAAATATGAATATAGAAAACATCTATTTTTTTTCTCCAAAAAAATTGAAAGATTTTGGCTGTCACAGTTTCTAAAATTCCAAAACTAGTAGGAATGGGGTAAAACTGCATATTTAAATAGTTTTCTTAAATGTTGTCATGGTAAGCCTATCTAATTCAAGGTGGGGGGGGGGGAATCTTCTCCAGCCTATTTAAGACAAAGCAACATTGCTGCTTAACTGGTAAGATTTGTTTTGCTATACAGAAGCAGAAAAATCTAATTAACAATAATAGTAATAGGGTAATCCAGATGGGACTATAAAGAGACCGTATAGTCCCATGGGGAACCGGAGCCATTTTAAGGAGCAAAATCAGTAAGTGTCAGGCCCAGCCCAAGAACAACGAAGAGTCAGTCCATTCAAACTCCAGTTCTTTATTTGTTCACACCGTATAGACAGAATCTTGCCCGACTAAAGCTACTCTACCTAACCTAAGGGGAAATAACCTGGGAGACTCTAGGGCGGGGATATCCTGAACCTCTTCGTTTTCCCACCATTGCCTCCCGGACTGTGCCTCCGCTTATCTCCTCCACCTCCTTGGAACGTGCTCCCTCCTTCCTGAGAACCAGCGGCACCGCCGAAATCCACCACATCAGGTCACAGTAAATAGCCAATCCTAGTGGATGATGTAAAAGCTAAACTGAGACAGACCTGGTTTGCATTTAGGTGGGAGACCATCAGGGCTGTAGGAAAGTACAAACATACTACAAAAAGGCAATGGCACATGGACATGAACATAGACGTGGTCATGTATTCACCAGGAGTTGAGCTCAACTCAAGGAACTCTTTACCTTTTTACCTCACACTTTGAGCTGACGTTCAGGGAGACTTTATTAGCTGACTTTACCTTGCCTTGGCAACCTCTGCAAGATGACTTTATACTCTGTTTGGTGGGAAAATAACAATGCATATATTATTAATGAATAGGTTAATGCACGCAATGGAAAAGGGTGATTAACGGTCTATATTGGTGCAGAGATTAAATATTTACATAAGGCTATACGCAAAGAATGAGGCTTCTTCTCCTTTATATCAGTAGACAGCGCCTCATCAACCTTACCTAGGCCCAAACATGTTCACCCGCGCCCTGCTCCTCAGAGGTCTCGCAGTGTGAGTGACCTGTCTCAATATCGGCGGGACAATGCTGGAATGTACAGGTTGTATGGTATGTCCAAGTGCTGCTATTTACCTGGGCTGCACTTTTATCAAAAGTAGTGTGTTGAATTCTTTAAAAAAGTGAACACTGAGCTTTTCACCTCGTCCCGTAATTTTATCACCTAATTAAGCCTAGCCGCTGAGGCCCTCGTGATCAAGTGAGGCTTATTGCTTGCCACACTTTCAAGGGGTCGCTCTGAAAGCGAATTCTGGATTACTGAACCATTTCAGCTGCCAGATTCTAAAATCACGCTTGTGGAGATTAAAAATGCTTCCATGAAAAACACAAATATGAACGCATGCGCGCAGCCCCTTAGTGTGATTGAGAAGTCGACATTCAAGTTGTTTTGCAAAGCTACTTCGATTGGTTGAAAAATAATCATCTGGCTAACCACCTCCTGCCAGTTTCTCATTTTAGATCCCTTTTCAGTACCCCAACAATCCAACTCTGAATGAACAGAGAATTAAGGAATTAATTAAGGAATGCTATTTTAGATAAGAGAATCCTTCCCTTGCTGGTTTTAGCTTTACATAGAAAATAACTCACTAATCCTTTTGGTTCTCTCAGAATGCTTGCACTTTTACTTTGCTTTTACTTGTACAAATGCCACTTTGTCCCTGCTATTGCTTCTGCTGCTGCACTGTGTGAACCCAGTTATTTTGTCTGTGTGCGTCTGTGCGTGTGTGCACACACACAGTGCGACCCAAGCATCTCATGTTTTCCTTTATGTTGACTGATGTAGAAAAGCCGCTCTTCACCCGGGATGCCTCACAGCTGAAAGGCACTTTCCTCAGCACCACTCTTAAAAAAAGCAATATGGGCTTTGGATTTACCATCATTGGTGGGGATGAACCCGATGAATTTCTCCAGGTGAAGAGTGTCATTCCTGATGGGCCCGCAGCACAAGATGGCAAGATGGAAACAGGTAAGTCTAAAGGTTTCTTGCATATGCTAACATAGAAAGGTGAATGAAACACTAGAATAAATACTGTAGGCCTGTCATTAGCAGCTTCCTCCGTAACAGGGTTCATTCGGCATGCAAATTGCTAATGTGATTTCTTTCATATGGGTCATCAGGTTGTGAGAACTCAGCCAATTGTGGTTTATTAAGCAGACTACTGATGCATTAAGTAGTTGAGCTCATCATCGTTTATTGCAATGTGCAAACCATGTATCAGCGTATGCATGACCTCAACAAAGAGAGAGTAATTGGTCAGGATATTATTTCTAAGCTCAGACTTTGTGCTTGTTGTCCTGACTTGTGTAATGCAAAATAAGATAGAAGAACTGAGTAAAAGTGCTTTGATGTATCAGGAAATTGAAAACTGAATAACTTATTGATTATTCTTTAAAGGCACCTAGCCACTAAGGCGTATTCAGAAGGTAGCAATTTAAACTAATAAGTATATGCATTTGACATACACGCAGCAATCATACTGGAAGATATACTTTAACAGGTCAAAAGCATGGACATCACACCGAGGACAAGGGGCAAGAGACATAATGTGCATCATGACATCATTGTTCAAATGACGCCATTTATATAATCCATATCATTTGACAAGACATAGCTTATTTAATCTATGTCACATCATGACACATGTGACATCATCCTCATTTCTAAAGGGCACCAATTGTTTGAAGTGTATGAAGTTTCAGTTGCCACTTTCTCTGCAGTTAACAAAACTAATGTTTGCCTTGTATTGTAATTTGCTAGATCATGTTTAAGTTCTTCATTTTGTTCCAAATTTCTCATCAACCATTCTGCTTTACATAGGGGGAAAATAAATCACAATCTTGCCAATTACTTTCATCTTAATTCTATCTACTACCCCAGAGGAGATAGATTGGAAAATACAGTACTGTATTTTCTGTATACTGTACAGATGCCCAGAACATAGTTGGAAGATAGTTCCAATAGGTGAATAAGACATGCATCTGAGATTAATTCTGTATACGTGTTTGATTCTATATATGTGTCAGAAGGGGCGTGGTGGCTCAGCGGGTAAGACGCCAGGCTTGTCGATCGGAAGATCGCAAGTTTGGAGGTTCGAATGCCTAGTCCCGCATGACGGAGTGAGCTCCCGCACTCGCCCCAGCTCTTGCCAACCTAGCAATTCAAAAGCATGCAAATGCAAGTAGATTAATAGGTACCACTTCGGTGGGATGGTAACAGCATTCTGTGCGTGTCATGCTGGCCACGTGACCACGGAAGCGTCTTCGGACAACGCTGGCTCTTCGGCTAACAAACGGAGATGAGCACCGGCCCCTAGAGTCGGACACGACTGCACAAATGTGCGGGGGGAACCTTTACCTTTTATGTGTCAGAAGAAGAGTCACTCGTATATTATCCAAAATTCTGTACTCACAGTGTGTCCTGGTGGAACTGTGCTGAAAGAAAATATCAAAATGTTCTAAGTTTATTGATTTAAAATTGGACGATGGTAAAGTTTAAAATCCTTTTCAAAAGAATGAAATTTAACTAAATTGCTCAGGGTACTCGTGAGGGTTTCTAATTGATTCTGATTTGCATTGTTCTGTCTGACCTTATATTGAAAATTGGCACAAAGTGAGAAAGTTCCAGATGCTTGATGGCTAAAAGAAATGGTGCACCAGAGGTCTGTTCAAAATCAGAATGAACTGTGGGGTACTGCTAACAGTAAAACCAATGAATCACTTTTGAACTGAATCATGACCACAGTACCTTCCTATTCTGTTCTAGGAGGTTTCTCAGAATATAGCAACGAGCCCTATTGCCAGTTTTAAAGGGAGATTTTGGTGTGCTTGAAATGAAATAGATGACTGCAGTGTTGTGTGTCTACACTCTAATTTGTTTGCTTGTTGTATATTTAGTAAAATGTATAAGCTTTGTTTTGATCATTTCATCTTTCCAGGATTGACAACAAACCCTCAGGGGTTTATATACAAGTGAAAACTTGTTCTGTAAAACCTATGTTCACTTTTATGAACAAAATATTTCTTATTTATTTATTTGATTGATTGATTGATTGATTGATTGATACCCCACCTTCCTGCTAAGGTGAGCAGTCAAAGTGATTCACTCATCATCTTGTGATGTCAAAAACATTCTGCCATGCAGAGGTATTAGTTGAAGCCAAGACAACAGTGAGAAAGAAACTTTAACAGAGACCTCCTGTTGAGTTTTTATTATTAATATTATTAATATTTTTATTACCAATTTTGTTCTATTTTTGTGTCATAAACAACTAATTTCCACATGTGAGGATAATAGCTGGGCAGAGAGACTAACCAGCTAGACTGGTAAGATGGGGATACAGAGGTATTGGTCAGAAATAAGCTGACAATAATTACAATTTTCTTTAAGTTATGCCTGCAGCTTAATATTTCATTCTCACCTAGACCTCCCGTCATCATGCTGGTTCAAAACGTTTGTAGCCCCAGAAGGATTTAATATTATTGGCTTAACAAAATCTGTACCAGCATCTCATTATTACTTTTTTTAATGAGATAGTTAATAGATATCCATTGTACATGCTTATTTTCTCTAAAGAGGTGGCCTGTATGTCAAGATCCTTTAATCTTCCCTTCACCTCAAACATATACAGTAGATTTGTACTGATTCATATACCAAAGTTCTATAGTCGTTTTTATCTTGTTATAGACATATTTATTCAAAAAAACGGAATTCTTATATTTCTAAAAGGATGTTACAGAACAATGGTTTCAGCTTTTATTAAGATTATGTTATTCAGAGAATTGAACTTCCTGGCCCCTTTTCTCTAATTCTTTTGTTGCTGTCTTACTCAACTTTAATTTCATCATTTTCATTCAATCTGAGTTCTCTGCAGTGCTAGAATAATACCAGAATATTCCCATTTACGTTAAGCAAAATTTTGATATAAAGTTGTTGCTTGCACTTCAAAGTTATTGAATTTAAATCCCTAGATGGTTCGAGTTTTATTGCATTTTCTCCTGAGCTTCATCTACCTTTCTTTCTGATCGAGGCAGATCTCTATATTTTCTACATGCTGTTGAAAACCTCAGATAAGCCTCGGTTTCAAATAAGATGTTCAAATATTGTCGAGCTCATGACTTTCTAGGTTCATGAGGAAACTAATGAATATTAATCGAGAGTGAAATATTATAGAGAACATTGCTTTGAGCCAGTGTAGAAGAATTTGAATTTGCAAAAGAAGTAATCTTTAGATAAATGCTATAGTGCCCCATCAAAATGCATGCTTCTAGATACATATATATACTGTATCCTTTACTTCTTATTGTATCATTAACATTTCTCCTGGATTCTGTTCTCTTTCACTCCTTTGTCCTCCATGAAATTTTATTTTTATTTATGTGTTCTGTGCATGACTGCACTGCTGTTGGTATTGCTATTGGTTTGGAGTTTAGATTTTGATTTGTTACCTTTCAATACTTCTTTCTCCCATTCTCCTCTATCAGTGTAATTGGTCCTTTCATCCCTATTCTTTCTTAATCCTCAATTAATCCTACAATTTTCTTTCTTACACCTCAATTCCATGAAGTGCCATGAGTATAGAATAGTTTGAGGTATCATGCTTAAACAAGATGCTAGCAGTCCTTCAGACCTAACAAGACCATTTCTTAGGGGCAAAGTGTATAATAATTATGCAGCAGCAGCAGCATTTCCTTCCTGGACTGAGACCACTGTGCTGAGGAAGGGAAAAGAGTAATTTTTCTCTTTAGCCCCATAGTTTAGAAATATTCACAAACACACCCAATGTGCCATGGGTGTCCATAGGGAGGTCAAAAAAGTCAGGTTGCGCACGTGTGTATGTGTGTGTATATAGATACTCAAACAGATATACAAGTATATATGTCCAGAGGAAGGAATTGGCAGTTGCTTTCCTGGAATGGAAAGTTGGAAGATCATAGCACAGCACCAGGGAATTGCCAGTGGGAGAATATGGGAGTGGGTGGCTATAATAAATTTAAACCACCACCACAACAACAACAACAACAAACCTGCCCTGCATACTTTGCATACCGCAGCCAAGGTATTCCAGTCCTGACTGGATTTTCTTAAGCCAGTTTAGAATCAAGTCAACATGAACACACAGGACAGGAACAACTTAAGGGTGCAGTGCATATATAACCTTTAAGGTTCTCCAGATCAAGAATCAGACTCCACAGGAAGACTAGAACTAAGCTTTATTGAGATAGACTATAGGAATAGGATCTTGCAAGTCTAATTGTGTTTATATCCCAAGAACTGAGGGAAGACACAGTCTGAATCTCTTCCAAATACTGTCTCCTCTCCCAGGGCTAAGGCATGCTTCTGAACGTTGTGTGTGTGTGTGTGTGTGTGTGTGTGTGTGTGTGTGTGTGTGTGTATTTATTTATTTATTTATTTATTTATTTATTTATTTATTTATTTATTTTCTATCCCGCCTTTATTATTTTTATAAATAACTCAAGGCGGCGAACTTACCTAATACTCCTTCCTCCTCCTATTTTCCCCACAACAACAACCCTGTGAGGTGAGTTGGGCTGAGGGAGAGTGACTGGCCCAAGGTCACCCACCCGGCTTTCGTGCCTAAGGCGGGACTAGAACTCTCAGTCTCCTGGTTTGCTATTGGCTCCTTCCTAAGGCTGAGAGAGAGTGACTGGCCAAAGGTCACCCAGCTGGCTTTCATGCCTAAGGCGGGCATGGCATCTATTTTCCCCAAGGTCATCTCCATGGCTCCCTACACTCTAAGGGGAAGTACCTTTTTAAAACTCATCAACCATACTACAACTGGCTTATGTATATGTATGTAAGGACCTCTTTTCTGTCCCAGTCTTGGAAGGTGGCAGATTTTGGCAGACTCTAAGAATCCCCTGATTGGTATATGATTTAAACCATGCTCTTGCACATATGCACAAGGACACACCCATAAGCACACACACATATATAGGACATGATTCCTGTACTCCACCATAGGCTGATCTTCCATGCATGTTTGATTTCGTTTTGTATCTATAATGAAAGCTGCAGATCTACTGTAGCTGGGCCATGTCCTTGTAGCTTCTTCAGTTAGCTAGCAAGTGTGGGTCAAATTTTTGGAGAGAGAAGATTTATTCCCAGGTCTGATACGAAGTCTGGGAGAAGTGAAGGAAGGTTGTGACAGGTTGGTGCTTAAATAAGACACCGCTGTAGGCTAGGCAGAAAAGTCAGGAAATATCCTGAAGAAAGGAACAGCAAACAATTTCTGTAACGTTGCCATGAAAGCTGCATGGATGTGTTCATGTAGTCACCTGGAGCCACATTCTACTTAAAGGAGACTTTTCTGCCCTAAATAAAAACAACAACATACAGACACACTTGGGGGAATAATAATTACCTTTGGATACTATATTTCTGTTATTCCATTATAAAATACAGTGCCACCAATGTATTTAAATGGGATAAAATGATAGAGTGAGCTCCCACACTCACCCCAGCTCTTGCCAACCTAGCAATTCGAAAGCATGCAAATGCAAGTAGATAAATAGGTACCACTTCGGTGGGATGGTAACAGCATTCCACGTGCGTCATGCCGGCCACATGACCGCGGAAGCGTCTTCGGACAGCGCCGGCTCTTCGGCTAAGAAACGGAGATGAGCACCGCCCCCTAGAGTCGGACACGACTGTGCAGGGGAAAACCTTTACCTTTACTTTTACTATATCCATGGAGGATTTTTAAAAATCATTTGGGTACTAGCCATGGTAGGATTATGTTTCTCTTAGGATCAGAGCAGCATATATATATATATATATATATATATATATATATATATATACACACACACACATACATACATATATATATATATATATACATACATATATATATATATACATACATATATACATATATATATATATATATATATATATATATATACACATACACATACACATACACATACACACACACACACACATATATATACATACACATACACATACACATATACATATATTAATTTTTATCCCGCCTTTATTATTTTTATAAATAACTCAAGGCGAGGATCATACTTAATACTCCTTCCTCCTCCTATTTTCTCCGCAACAACAACCCTTTTGCTGTAATGTCCTGGTTTCTAACCTGGTGCCTTAACCACTAGATCAAACTGGCTCTCTATTACATTCCAGTTGCTAAAGAAAAACTGCAAGTCTTTACAATTATGAACATCCTCCTTATGAGCTTTCTATGGGGGCTGTGGAAATGCAGTAAGGTTCTTCTAATGTACCTATAAGTTGATAATGACATTTCATTCAACTGGGAATATGTCAGTTTCCTGGATTCTAGGAGTTAGAAGACTATGACAAATTGGGTAATGGCCCTCGGCATTTTTAAAATGATATTTCCTTATTATGATTATGCTTAGTTTAACATACAAGGAAGAATACTATTAATAATATCTTCTACTGGAGTAATATTTGGGGACATAATGGATAATTGGTTTTTAAAAGTCTCTTTTTGTTCCTCTTAAATAAACAATATCTTTTAAAAACTCTGTTTGAATAGCCTAATATATTTTTATAGATAATTACACTTTGTTTTGTGTATTGTATCATTTATTACCAATAGTTATCCAACGTTAATCCAGTCCAATGCTGTAAATTATTCAGCTTCTGTCTTTCACTTGCTAATGACTCATATTTCTCCTAATAATTTGATTTGGCCTTTTTTGCTTTGTAGAGTTAATATGTAAACCAGAAATATTTTATTTTATTTTATTATTTAAATTTATATGACCGCCCAACTCCCCCAACGGGGGACTCTATCCTATCCTCTATCCTAAATATCCTAGAGAAGCAGGGCATTTCTTTAGTTGATTAAAAATGACAACAATAAAAAGAGAGAAAAGTATTAATGTCAGATTTCTAGACCAAGCGTTGCATATGTAAGGTATTTGTTTTGCAAAAGTTTATCATCCTTTTGATCAGAGATGCTCCAAGAAAGAGTGGGTAGATTTGTCCAGATTTTAATGTGTCTAGAAGAGTTGGATTGTTATTCCTCATCTGCAAGAAGAGTTCACACAGCTCAACAGATAACATTGCTTAGTACCTTCTCTTTGGATTATAATTTATTAATGTTATCCATTGAACATACCCTACCGAACAGAAGAATCTATTTATAGCTGGTTCCAATTTACAAAAAATAAAGGCCTGCAGTGAAAAAAGGATGTTTTCTTATGTTCCAACAATAAGTCCTGTTAGCCTCCTTCTGCTAACAGTAGTTATTAATTCCATCATTAATAACTTCTTATTCACATGAGCCATTCTGATTTTATAAGTATCCTGCCATCACCCATGTAACACAGAAATATATCATTGTCCATTATTTTTTAATCTCTCAGCTATAAACCTGAGACAAACTTTGAAGAAGTCAGACCTATGAGATTAGTCATAAAGTATTTGGCAAGTTTAAATCAAACATTAACCAAACTTCCATAACATTGGGTGAATCCACTGAGGCCATTTTTCCAGTAATAAATCACTATCCAGTGCTACCCAGGAGAACAAATGGAGAACTAATTTTAGCACTAATTTGTAGTACTACCCTGTCATTGTTGAAGCGATATAAAGTCTGTCCTTTATATCAGCATGGTGATGTACAAGATAGGTAGGGAAATGGCTTTAGAAGAGTTTGTTGTTGTTGTTGTTGTTCAGTCGTTTAGTCGTGTCCGACTCTTCGTGACCTCATGGACCATAGTACGCCAGGCCTTCCTGTCCTCCACTGTCTCTCGGAGTTTGCTCAAGTTCATGTTCATTACATCGGTGATGCTATCTAACCATCTCATCCTCTGCCGTCCCCTTCTCCTTTTGCCCTCAGTCTTTCCCAGCATCAGGGTCTTTTCCAGTGAGTCCTCTCTCTGCATTAGGTGGCCAAAGTATTTGAGCTTCAGCTTCAGCATCTGTCCTTCCAATGAGCAGTCAGGGTTGATTTCCTTTAGAAGAGTAAAATATGCCAACTTTACAATTGCAACAAGAGTGAGGAACAGTGTTGTTTGTTAATTGCCTTATGCCTTCCTACACACCTTAAAGAATTTGTATCGGTCAAGCAGATTATGCAGTTTCTGCACAAATTGAAATATTTACTATTTCATATTTACTAAAAAAAATATTTACTATTTAGTATTTACTAAATACTAAAAGTATTTAGTGCTAGTGTCACCATTATTATTATTATTATTATTATTTATTTAATTTATATGACCGCCCATCTCCCCCAACGGGGAACTCTGGGCGGTTTACAATAAAATAAATTAAAATAGAATATAAAATATAAAACATCAATTTATACAGCCAATGTAATAAATAATTATAAAATCCAGATGGGAGATAGAATTAATAAAAGGAAGGACATTATAAGATTAAGGGATTAGCCACCCCCATGAGGAACTATCCTTTCCTCCTTCCCATGCCAGGCGGCAGAACCATTGTCAGACCCAAATAACAAATCCTGTGCCTTATGTTTTGGGAAATGAACTTTAAAAACGACTTTCCATTTTGCAATATTAAAGCCTTCCAGTGAGTTCCCACAAAATCTAATGTGAAGTGTGTGTGTTTGGGGGGGGGGGGCAAATTATTCCCTATCTGCTTTTATAGCAAATGCCACTCAATAACTTTACTGACAGTTTGAAAACTTGGCTTTTAAGGCAAATCCAATTACAATGATTTAATTGAGATTTTAGCCATTCTTGGGTGTAGATCAAGAAAATCCAAAAAAACTATCATTTGGTGAGTTCCTCCAAACTCCAGTTGTAGCAGGTAAAGCACCCATGAAAAACATAACTGATAGCTCAGGATTAATGGATAAACCCATGGAAGATTATTTCAATATATGATTACTGTGGTGAGATTACTATATGCACAGAGATGGAAAGATTCGACACTACCCACTATGGAGGGATGGTTGGTGAAGTTGACAGATTTTGATGAAATGGATAAATTGACTTCTTTGATTAAAGAAAAGACACTATCTACATTTATTGGTGACTGGAAGCCTCTTATGGATTTTTTGCATAAAAATGAAAAAAAAATGAAATTTTATAGAAAAATAGAAAGAAGAGTAATATGATGTAACTTGAGAGAGAGAGGTTAAAATATATTTGTATGTATAACTGCTGTGAAGAATATTGGAAGCCACTACTTTATATCTTTTTTCTTTCTTTTCTATGTTTCTTCAAAAAAATTTCTTTTCTTTTCTTGCACTTTTTTCTTTTTCTTTGATTTCTTTCTTGTTTTTCTTCCTTAATTTATATTAGTTTTTATCTTCTTATTTAAAAGTTTTAAATATATGTATATGTATATATATTCAATACTACCCTGTGTCTGTGTGTGTCTGTCTGTCTGTCTGTGTGTGTGTGTGTGTGTGTGTGTGTGTGTGTGTGTGTGTGAAAAACATACAGTAACTGATAGCTTTTGGTTTTCTGTTGGCAAAGAGTGACAAAAAACTAATCTGGAAGGGATAGTGGTCCTCATTTAACTTCTCATTTTATTCATTATTGATAAATTATATATATTGCTTCACTTCATGAGCTATCCAGTGAGTGATAAACATATAATGTTCTTGCATAGAGTAATGACAAGTGAATGAGGGGTTGCAATACTATATGGAACTTAATAAGCTAGACCTGTCTTTTTCAATATGGATGCAAGGATTCCCCAGGATTTCTTTTTCATGAAATAGTCCAATCATTTCTGTTTAAAGCAGAATAGCTCCTCCTTGGGGTGGTTAGTACCATAATGCCCTCCCCATTGATCAACATCAATTCGCCAGATTGGATTTTATATTTATTTATATTATATTAATAATTTTTAATTTTATATGTGTATTTTAATCTTAATTTTTATTGTAAGCCGCCCAGAGTCCCCTGTTTGGGAGAGATGGGCGGTCATATAAATTTAAATAGTAAATAGTAAATAAAGCAGTACTGAGGCATGTTGGCTGCAAAGCAGAGTGACAGTGCTGTGTGTTTTGGGGGGGAAATGGCAAAAATATAAATGTATTCTTGTGTTTTCTTTAAAATATGAAGGAAAATATATGTTAAGTTTGATCTGAGGTTGTAGTCCTACGTAAATTTGGAGAAACTGCTAGGCATGGAGTCCAGCTGTTTCATTCAACAGTTCTAAGTACCATAAGGGAGGGAAATAGATGTCATTTCAGAGTTGAGTCAGAAATCAATTTCACTGCCCTGCAGGATGAGGCAAGATGGGGAATGGAAAGTGGAGTCTCATTCAGCTGCTTCTGTAGTTCTCAAGAACTTCTCATATGATTGACACAGTATTTATTTATACCTTACCTGTTAGCCTACTTAGTTGAGTACTGTACTCAAGCTAATCATAATTAAAATGAAGACTACAAAATAAAAAATCCACCACGATTGTAACCTTCTGCAAAGCAAGCATTATCTTTTGATCATATGAACTACTGAAGTTTATTGGATGAATTCTACTGAAATTTTATGGATATTTGTGATTGCTCTTTTTCTTTGGGAGGAAGGCTTGAGAATATTGTGAAAAACTACATATTTATTTTGGGTCATTGCTCTTAGCAGTCTGGGTCAAATCTTCTCAAATGATCATTTTTTTTCATACACATGATCTCTCTCATGATATATTATAATGTCTTAGAAATAGCTTGGGAAATAAACATTATCAACCTCTTACTAATTTATTTTGCCCTTGTTTCCTCAGAAGATACCTAAACAATTTGTAGACTAAATTAAATGGTGAGGTGAATATCACCATATTTGATTGCATGTCTCTTCCAATTTATCCAGACAGTAGAAACTAATTTCTCCCTTCAGAGTCTTCAGATTGTTTCTGGTCTTATGAAAACAAACTCAGCATGGACAGAAACACTGATGCTGGTTCTACAGCATCTGACTGGTCTTTGCTGGTCTCAAAAAACTGAGCTGAGTCAGACGTGGTTCATATTAGCTTGTTGGTTACACTAAAAAGTCAGACATAGATTCCAGAAAAAGACTGCCAAGAAAACTACAATAACATGTTTATACAGTCACAGAAGTTGAACTCAACTTGAGGGAGAATATCTAGGAGACCAGCAGTCTGCTTTGTTGATTTTGCATATTTTATTTATTTTATATTTCTAACTTATATCACTAACATATATTACAGTATATGCTTTTGATAATTGCTTTCGCTCTCAAAATTATGGATTTGTGTTACTTTTTCTAAATTTGCCTGATTATGTGCACATAACTGATCATGCATAACTAAATCTCAAAGCAGTGGACAAGAATAAAAAATTTAAAATAATTATATTCATATATAGTAGTTTCTCACAAAAGTTTGAGTCTATAACTCCTGCAAAATTGGACATGATCCTCAAGACGGTTAACTCAACCATCTGTTTATTAAATCCACACCTCTCCTGACTTGCAAACACCTCCTAAGAGGTGGGGTTTGGTTGGGTCCATGGATAAGTATCAGCTTCATTAAGGGAAGGGGTGGTTCCACTGGCTTTGAAGAAAGTGATGTTTCTTCTTTTAAGAAGCTGTCCCTGGATCCAACAGTTCTGGAAAATGTTCAGCCACTCTCCAAGACCAAGACCCTGTTGTGTGGGTAGCCGCAGGACTCAATGCTCTCTCCTATCCTGTTTAACAGTGATATGAAGTCGCTGGGTGAGGTCATCCATCAGTTGGACCAATTATATATCTCAACCCTATTGCACTCATTTCTGGATTGGGAGGCCCTCCAGACAATCAGTCATGCTTTGGTCACCTTATGTATGGAGCTGCCCTTGAACAGCATTCAAAAGCTGCAGCTGTTCAGAAGATGGTGGCACAGGCCACAGTATGCCCATATAACATTTCTGCTCTATGAGATGCCATGGCTACCAGTAGGATTCCAGGTGCAATTCAAAGTGCTGGTTATCACTGTAAGGCCCTTCATGGCATAGTCTGTCTCTTCTGGTGTCTGCCTGTCCTGCTCAATCCAAAAGAGTTGCCATGTTTTGGAACCCATTGATTAACCAATGCCACCTCATGGGGCCCAGGAAATGAGCCTTCTCTCTCATGGTCTCTTCCCCCCAAGAGATTCATATTTTCCCCTACCCTGGCCTCATTCAAACTAGCCCTTAAACCTGGCTGTTCCCCAGGACTTGGGTTAGATTGAGTGGGAGGTCCTTAGTAGGCATACTGTATGTTGAAAAGGTGCTGGTTTTAATATGTCTGGATGGCTTAGTATGTTCTGTTTGTTGTGGTTAACTTGTTTCTAAGGTTGTATGCTGCCCAGAGTCAGGCAGCCTTATAACCAAGATATCCCAAATCAGAAATCTCTCTCCCTCTCTCTCTCTCTCTCTCTCTCTCTCTCTCTCTTTTTCCTTCTGGAAGGCAGATGGGGAAACTGAAGTGAAATAGGAAAGTTAAATATTGGCCACAAACTAGGCTGACCATACGTCCCGTTTTGAACGGGACTGTCCCGTTATTTCACCATTTCTGGAGCGTCCCGTCGTTATAGTCAAAATCTTGATTTTGTCCCGTTTTCCAAAAATCTGAGTCAGGAGTAAGCCTGACAGGAGTGGGTCAGCCCCCGCCGCCATGCCAGATTCGGACTCAGTCGGAGGAAGATGAGCCGACCTCCGGAAGAAGCTGGTATGGTCCGAACCAGAGCTGCCGATTGGAGGCAGCCTGGAACAAGAAGCCCCTCTACCAATCAGCGTGCTGCTTGGCCAATTGGGTCCCAGCCACAAACGAGATTCCAACCTTAAAAGGCCAAGATCCTGCCTCAGAATCCTGCCCGCAAGACGCTCTAGGTCTCGCCTCGCAGATGTCAGCGCTGGGGAGGCGGGATGGCAGCCAAGCCAGGTGGTGGGGTGACGTTCTGCGAGGGGCTCGGCAGCGCTGCATGAGAGGTGGGGCAGAGACACTGCGCTGGCCGCTGCGGGGTCCGCAGTGCTGGGCTGCTTGCGTCTGCTGGGCTGCAGCCTGAAGCGTGTCTGGAGGAGGAGAGTGAGGCGCTGTGGCGGAGGAGGGAGAGGAGGGCCCAGTGGAGCCATGGCGCTGCCTTTCCTCGTGAGGGGCCTGAGGAGCTGCCTCCCCTGCCCAGCAGCAGCCCCTCCGTGAGCGCCTTCGCCTGGAACAGTCCCTCTCTCCGCCACCGCCACCGCCACCGCTCTCCCTGGAGGCATCACAACCTCATCGCGCTGTGCTGCCACCCACCTCCTGGTCATCGGCGGCGACTCTCCTCCCTCCCTCGGCCAAGTCTGAGGAGGCTGTGGCGGTGGTGGGCTTGCGTCCTCAGCAGGAGCTGGCCGCGCTGGGGGGCTTCAGCCGCACCATGCCGCCCCTTGCTGCCCGCCGGGCTGCGGGAGCTCCTGACGGGTGGCAAGGGGCGGAGTGGTGTGTCTGAAGCCCCCCAGCTCGGCCAGCTCCTGCTTTTCCTGTGCGGCGGCAGCAGCAGCAGCGACTCTCCTCCCTCCCTCGGCCAAGTCTGAGGAGGCTGTGGCAGTGGTGGGCTTGCGTCCTCAGCAGGAGCCGGCCACTCTGGGGGGCTTCAGCCGCACCATGCCGCCCCTTGCCGCCCGCTGGGCTGCGGGAGCTCCTGCAGCCTGGCAGGCGGCAAGGGGCGGAGTGGTGTGGCTGAAGTCCCCTAGCTCGGCCAGCTCCTGCTTCTACTGTGTGGTGGCGGCAGCGGCGGCAGCAGCAGTGACTCTCCTCCCTCCCTCGGCCAAGCCCGAGGGGGATGGGGCAGTGGTGGGCCTCCATCCCCTTCATCCCTGCCCCTTGTCCCCCGGCCAATGACGGTGCTGTGTGCACAGTGTGTGTGCTCCGGCCTTCCCCAAACACACCAGCTCTGCCGCACCATTTACTGCTAGAAGAAAAAAAAACCTTTAAAAATAAAAAAAATTATTAAAATCCGAGCCAATCACGCTGATGGGGGCGGGGTTTGCAGGTGGGAGCCAATCATGTGGGGCGGGGGGCAGTGTTTGCAGGCGGAAGCCAATTGCGTGGACTGGGGGGCGGGGTTTGGAGGCCGGCATGGTGGCATAAGACCCTGTCCCGTTTTGCCATCCCCAAAGTCCCGTTTTTGTCTGAAGGAAATATGGTCAGCCTACCACAAACCAATATGTAGCTTTGGATCATTTTCCTCAATAAATCAATGAACAAGTTTAATGTTTTTGACTCATTTCTTTAATTGGGTTCTCTTTCTCTAGTTTTAGGACTTGTGTAGAGAACAGATCACGTTTTAGGTCATATTTATGCAGAAATATTGAAAATTCCAATGGGTTCACAAACTTTTAAGCACCACTGTGTACATTTGGAATATCTTACCCCCAGAGCTGAGGCTGGTTTCCTCGCTCCCAACCTTCCGGAAAGGCTTAAAGACCTGGTTCTGCTGCCTTGCCTGGGAGGGAAATGCCAACAGTTCCTCTTGGGGTTGGCTGGTCCCATGAAGCCTCCCAGTACTCCATTTTTAATCATCGTTTATACTTGGATTCTATATTATTTATTTATTGTATTTCTATATTTATCTTTTTTAATTATGTTTTATTGTGAACCGCCCAGGGTCCCCGACAGGAGAGATGGGCGGTAATATAAATTTAATAAAATAAATAAATAAAATAAATTTCCTATATTTCCTGTCGTTCTTAAATCTATGGATCATAAGGACCTGGCAGGATGTTACATAATTATACAATATGACCTATTACATTAAATTTTCATATTCATATTATTATCATATATTTGTAAATGAAATCTCCTCTTCCCCATTTTTTTCATTACAGCTCTGTGTGCCTGAAAAGGGATTTGAAGCCAAGTCTCAGGTGTATGTATCAGAATGGGTGGAAGAGCTATCTATTTGCAAATAGATCTGCAAGTTTGTTTTCTCATTCGTTTTCCAACAGCAGCAATTCCAAAAGACCTCTCTTATCCTATTAATTAGGTTGTTAAAATGAATAACAAGGGAAGGGACCAGGATGCAGCTCAAGTGTGCTCCTTAAAACAACTCCTTGGTCTGAGTGACATGTTGGACAATATCCTGTTCATTAATTTTACTAGGTATATATCTTCCCTGAGCCACTCCAGCTGGTTAGGTGGTTTGATGTTCTAGTACAAATAAAATATATTGAAAGGCCTGAAGTTAGCTCATCAACATGTTAGAGAGGAATATTTATTTTTTTCTTCTCAGCTGCATTGCAAGTGATAAGGCACCACAGTGGCTTTTCCTCCCCTGAAACATAAATGCTATTTTGGTATTCACTCAAAAGTTTTGAAATTAAAAAAAGTTTAAATAAAAAGGAAAAAAACAATAGAAGCATAGAAAACTTACGTTCCGAGTAACTGAATGAAAAACTCTTCATTCAGGCCAGAAGAGCGTTGGCAATTAGATGTTCATGGTGTCGTGCTATTCTTTGTAACATTAAATAAATTGAGTTCAGGCCAAAGATTTGAAGATTACATTTGAGTCATATTATTACTCAGTTTCATTCATTTGCCATTAAGGAAATAAACACTTCATATATTTTTGTGTCTGAATTAGGCCTATCTTCTATTCCTTAATTAAGAGATGGGAAATTTGAGGGAATTGTAGAATGTTCAAACAGGCCATTTCTTTTCTTTTTATGGAGGGAGCTTTTAATCTCTTACATGTTTTCCATTATATCAGAAGGTGTGCACCTGACTTAGCCAATTTAATTTGTTCCTCACTTCGCCTTTTGAGAACAGCCTCCTAAAATCTATGAGGCGGACATCTTTGCTGTTAAAAATGAAAATTACTGTTCCTCATTTTCTACTGGTTAAACCCTCTGCACTCATTCATAAAATGAACTTTAAAATGGATTAAGGATGAATTGCCACCTTGCATAAAAAAACTCTCAAATATTTAAAGGAGTTTGATAATAACAGCTATGTGGTTTTTGCACTGCTATTTTCCGAAGAGTAACCTAGAAAATAAATGTGAACAAATTCCTCTCTAACCAGTTACTAACCATTATTTTATTTTATATTTGGATATATTTTTACACATTTTCTATCTTGTATGGTTTTAAATATTTTAAATTTTTAAGTTTTAATTATTGTAACCCACCCAGAGTCCCTTGTATGGGAGATGGGCGGGGAATAAATTAAATAAATAAATAAATCCGTGGCACTCTTTCAATTCCTCTCCCATCTTTCCAATGAGGTGGTGATCATTTCTGAAGTTTTCAGATCATGGATCCAAATAAGCTATATTAGAAATGGCAGGTACCTGCTTTGGAGATCTCCTTTCTGTCTTGCTTTTTAAAGAATTTTAATTCCACCTACAACAGAGGCCAGCCATAAAAATATATAATTCAATGGTAACATTGCATATTATGATTACTGATCTTGACAGTTCTATGCTTTGCTGCCTCTTATTAAGTTGGAAAAAGGTTTATGTTATGTAAATCAAAATACTTAGATAAAATTATATCATCTGGTATTTTACTCTGGGTAATAAAATGTCAAATGTTTTCAGGGGCATTCGATGACTGGGGTGGTGTAAAAGAGAAAGAAAAACACAGTTAACATACAGTGAGCTTGGTCTATTTGAAATCAGCTATCACTCTTCCCCTGTAATAGAGGAAACACCACATCTATTTTTCTGGGCACCAATTGTCCATTGCTACCAATGGAAACTTATTTTCCATGGATAGTGATTTTTTTATGGTGTAAAGGAAGAGTTAAGGAACTGCTGATAGTGCTGCAATGCAAAGGCATTTTCTGTGCCCTGCCCCTTCCCAACACAGCAGTGAAGTTTAGGAAACCATCTTATATTAGCATCGTTTGATCTCTGCATGTCTTCCTGCCCTATGTGGTGACATATGGAGAGATAGTACTAAACGTGTAGTTTTCTTGCCTACTCTGTTTGCATCTTTGCCTATACGTTTATACATCGGCATATTGGGATTGGGGAAAAAACAATCAGAAGTTCCCACTATCGTTAGAAAAGTCTCCTGGAGTCAACACTGACTCGAAGACAAAAACAAACAAACACTCATTCTCATGGATGCTGTTACCTAGTTGGGTAATGAAACGTCTGCAAGCAAACAACCAAGCTCAGAGGGCACCAAGGACTCCACAGTTCCCACTATATACAGCAGCACGGGTGATGCCCCAGGATTACCTGTTCCCCACCCACAAAGCCTTGGTATATCTCTCCAAGACCCTTTCAAATCTACAGGCTTGCTTTGATGATAGAAAGAGGAGAATTATAAGAAACAGGGTGGAGGAACTTGTGTCAATCTCCCACCTAACGCCCAAGTGTAACCTTTAGCACCAAAAGCATTAGGTGCCTTTGTCATAGGCTGAAAACCCCAGATGCTGCACTTACCAGCTCTTCTACTGGGGTTTCCTTTTTAACTTTTTGTGCCCATACTATTTCAGTCTCTCTGATGCTGCCGTGTATGTGCTCCAATCTTCTCATCCTTTTTTTTTTTAACAAATTTTATTAGATTTTAATTTTACATAGATAAAGGTTTGAAACAGAAAAGAAAATAGAAATACAAATCAAGAAAAAAGAAAAGATAAAAAAGTGTAGTAAAGGAAAAAAGAAAAAAAGATAAAGCTGAAACAGAATTTGGTCAACTTCCGATTTGTATCTGGTCATGGTATTTTAAAAATTTTATCTTACATGCTAGGTCTATATATAATATTAAAGAATATTTCTTGTCTATTACATCAATATATATATATTTTAATCTTCAAATCCCCATATAAGCTTTGCCCCTCCCGCATCTTGTAAATAGTCAGTTAATGGTTTCCACTCTTTAAGGAAATAATTATTTGGATTTTCTTTTAATAAACATGTCAGTTTATCATTCTCTGCCATATCCATCAATTTTAACATCCAATCTTGTATTGTAGGCGATATCTGGTTTTTCCAATTTTGTGCAAAAATAAGTCTTGCTGCTGTAATCATGTATTGCATAATCCTTGTAAATTGCTTCCCAGGTTGTCCATCAATTATTCCCAGTAAGAAAAATTCCGGTTTAAATGGAACTCGAATTTGTAATATATTTTGCATCAATGCATGTATTTGAGTCCAAAATTTCTTTGCAGTCTCACATGTCCACCACATATGGTAAAAAGACCCCTCTTTTTTTTTACATTTCCAACATAAGTTGGAGACATTTCCATACATTTTAGAAAGTTTTTGTGGGGTCATATACCATCTGTACATCATCTTATAAAAGTTTTCTTTTAAATTATAACACAAAGTAAATTTTAACCCTTTGGTCCACATATCTTCCCATTGTTGCATTTGAATATTATGGCCAATATTTTTAGCCCATTTAATCATACAGTCTTTAACTTGTTCCTCTACCATTTCACCTTTTAACAATAATTTATACATTTTTGCAATTAGATGATCATCTGTCTCACATAGTTGTATCTCAAATTCCGATTTGGTTTGTTCAAATTCAAGGTCTTTCTTATCTAATTTAAATTTCTCTACGAGCTGCATATATGAAAGCCATTGAAAACTGTATCCCTCTGATACCAATTCTTCTATTGATTTAATTATATATTGTCCTTGTTCTTTCTTTAAAAAGTCTTTGTAGGTTAACCATTTATCTTTATTTCTTACTTCTGTTCTGTAGAATGCTTCTTGTGTAGAAATCCATAAGGGTCTTTTATAACATAAGATTAATTTATATTTATTCCAGATTCTTAACAAGGATCTTCTAATATAATGGTTTTTAAAGTCCACATTAACTTTAACTTTATCGTACCACAAATATCCATGCCATCCATATCTTAATTCATGTCCTTCCAAATTCAATAATTTTTCATTTTTCAAAACTATCCATTCTTTAATCCAAACCAAGCAACAAGCAGCATAATATAATTTCAAATCCGGTAGACCTAGTCCTCCTCTTTCTTTAGAGTCTTGCAATACTTTATATTTTACTCTTGGTTTTTTCCCTTGCCAAATAAACTTAGAAATATCTCGCTGCCATTGTTTAAAAGGTTCTCATCCTTTTGATCTCCACCAAAAGGTCTGCCCCTCCCTCCTTCCTTCCTTCCTTCCTTGTTTGCTTCCCTCCGACCTTCATTTTCATCTCCCTCCCAGCATTTGAACCCCCACCCCTGAAAACATGCACTGCTTTATTTATGTGGAATGTAATATATGTGGCCAATCCTTACTAACGAGTGGGGTTATTAATTACAGTAAATTGATTCATTTTCAAAACATGATTCAGAGCACTGGAAAAGAAGTGCTGTGGTCCTGTGATGTGCACTTGGCTTGTTTTTGAATGCTGTGCTAATTTGGGGCATTTTAATTATGGTGCAAAAGTTGCTTTTTTAGTGGAGTATATATATTGTTTTATGTGGAGTCCTTGGTGCTCTCTGAGCCTTGTTGTTTTCTTGCAGACGTTTCATTGCCAGGCTAGGCAACATCTTCAGTGCTAAAAGGGAGTGGGACTTGCTCTCTGTTTATATACCCTGGCTTGTCCTGCTTGTGTTGGTGGGGGTGTATGAAAAAAAAATACAGAGACCTTAAAAATAATTTTTCATACATTAATAGACATTGCAAATTAATTGTATTTGATGAGGAACTATTAATTTGGGCCAGTATGAGCTTTTTAAGTACTAATTAACTATTTTTATTGGTGTGCTTTGGATGGAAAATAAATTAATATGATTGTTTTGATTTTTTTACAAAAGTATTACAACCATGGATATGTTAACAAATCTGAATATGCATATTTTATTCAGATTTGTGACACAATAGGCCTGAAGTCCAACTCTTTTATGTACTTACTAATTCCCAAATCTGTACTATGAATTAAATCACCAAATATATACTTACCAAGTGGGATGATAAATACAACTATGTTCAAAAATGGCATGCCTTTTCTCATTTATTATGACCATTATAGACCCAAAGAACTGGTAAAATTAGTTATATTAAATATGAGAGTCTACTCTGTTTAATATTGGAAAGAAAGGGGGATTGTACATTAGTTTTGACTCTATAAAAATAAGTACTATATATAAAAATAAGTACTATTTAAGTACTATAACATTTGCCTTGTTGAATCATGCCAAGATCTATGTAAACTGGAATTCAATTTCCAACAGTTTTCATGCACTACCAAGATTGTTTGCCTATAATATCTGTTATTCGTCTCTGTATTTATATTGTCTCTACATGTAAAAGTTTGTTTCTCTGTCTTGACTAATAAGTATGACCAACGTATCCCCTATGAATGTTTAGAGGGCATAGGGAATGATCTTGAAGGACAGGACGAAGAGCCACTACCAAGGCAATGGTCAGATAAGTGGGCCTTGAGCCCAGGCCAAGAATTTGAGAAAATGTCTCAGACAAGTCCCTCCCTAGTTCACATGAAAATAAAATGAGGGAGGGGGGAAGCACATCCAGACTTGCAAGTTTCTGTAACTATAGGTGTTATAATCAAAGTAGTTCTGACCTATCTGACATTGGTTTCTTAGTCTGGTCTACCTTGTAATGCTGACAGGACATGTGCAACCCATATCTAAGTTTAGTTTAAAATATTCCTACAAAGAAGAGTCACATTGGTTTGGCAATTTGTGCATGAAGATCATTATGTGGTCCTATATGAACATAAAAAAAAGCTGCATGGGTATGCAATCAATGTGCATTTAGGAACTCCTCATACAGGAATCAAATAATTTCCTTCATGGAAAGCTCTCATGGATCATGAGGCCCTCCTTTCTTAGTCATCTCTTATTTGCGCTATTGCAACCCACTCTACATGAGGCTGCCCTTGAAGACCACTTGGAAACTTCAGCTGGTCCAGAATGCAGGGATAAGAGTAGTTATGGGTATATATACCCATGTGACAATTCTATTACACTGGTTACTAGGTGCAAGATACAGTGCCAGATACAGTGACTGATTTGTAACTTACCTCAGCCATATCATATATCTACACCTTAAGAGTGTTGGGAGACCTGCTAACTTAATTTTCTGCTTCTGGGAACCATTACCTAAATGCATATGAAGCTTCAGGTGGAGAAATAATATACAGCATCCTTAGGAGAACAGATTTGTAGCTTCCATACGAGCAACTTTTTCTCCACATGGAATTTCAAGCACTCTCAAATAGTAGAGAATGTGTGGGAGATATTTTTCTCTCTGTTCTTCAAAGACACTTATGCCCTATCATGCAGTAGAGAAGCTCTAGGTTTGATGGGAAAAGGCCCTTGCATGCTGTGGAGCTTATTTACTTAATGGTTGACATATCTTCCACATCACATAACACTGTTCTTATTTCCAATGGCCTTGATGTGAAAATATGTGTTATTTTTATTTATCACGTTGTAGCATAGTACAAGCTTATAAGACCAGATCTGTGCAGAGTTTCTTCCTGGTTTTTGCACTCATTTTGCAATCATTTGTGCTTTCCTCGCAGTTTTCATCACTGCTGTTTGATATTTGCCACATCAGCAAATAATCAAAGTCTTTAGATTCTCAAAATTCATTTTATTATTCCTTTCATGCCAAAAAAAAAGTTAAATGCTTTCATTTAAATAGATCCTACCACTGTATGCAGAACACAATAGAAATGTAAATAGCCTCGTCAACTAATCCACATCTGCTTCTGTGTAATTACCGGATGCATGCTGGTTTAGCACAAAATTTTTGAAAAGCCAGCTTTTTTAATTAAAACACGTACACAGGATACAAGTAGAATTATGCCAGGTCTCTTTAAAGAGAAAAGTTAAAAAGCTATATAAAAAATGTTAGCTCCAAACACAGTATATCTGTGTTTCATTCTTATTCAGCAACTGTTTTTAAGAAAGCAAATCAAAAAGTTATTTTACCTATATGTTGGGAAGGAATTGTAAAAATGCAAAATTAGGATTCCATTTTAATGGCTGATGTCTGTTAGAAAGTATACACCAGCCTTCTTCAAGGCATAAGAAAACTGTGCTTTTAAAAATGGGCTGCGTTATTGCTATACTATATCAGCAGCTTTAAGAAAACACCATCTTCTTCTCTGAACAAGGTATAGTATGAGAAGGGGATACTTAATAGAATGCCATATTTGGTTACCCTATGGTTACCCTAATAGGGGCGTGGTGGCTCAGCGGGTAAGACGGCAGGCTTGTGGATCGGAAGATCGCAAGTTCAGAGGTTCAAATCCTTAGTCCCGCATGATGGAATGACCTCCTGCACTCGCCCCAGCTCTTGCCAACCTAGCAATTCGAAAGCATGCAAATGCAAGTAGATTAATAGGTACCACTTTGGTGGGAAGGTAACAGCATTCCGCGTGCGTCATGCCGGCCACATGACCATGGAAGTGTCTTCGGACAATGCTGGCTCTTCAGCTAACAAACGGAGATGAGCACCGGTCCCTAGAGTCGGACACGACTGCACAAATGTGCAGTGGGACCCTTTACCTTTACCTATATTACTGTTGGTTAAATTGGGGATTCCAAGATCTATTCGTGGGTCCTTCAGTTGCTTCTGAATTGGACATCAGATTGTCAGGCAGGGTTATTTAATGTTATGACCTGATGTTTAATAAGTCTTAGAAGTGAAGATAATTATATATTGCATTCTGTGGATTAATTATATACTGTACTCCATGAGTTATATAATCGTATATACAAGGCAAAATCCATGTCTGAATTCTTAGTTAATGGGGAAAATACATCTTTCCTCTTATTAAACATTTTCTGTTCTTTGGAAACCATCCAGCAATGTAACTTTTTCTCACCAGCCCTCTGACAGTAATCTTCAAACTGCTTTGATTCCACACCTGACCATGTACTCCAATATATGTATGCTTATTTATATTTTATGCACATGTACTCTGGAGTAATACAAAGCACACAAACGAGTGTGTGTGTGTGTGTGTGTGTGTGTGTGTGTGTGTGTGTGTGTGTAAAACACTATGTTAAGTACTAGTGTCACTTAATACTATATATTATTAGTATAGCATGAGAGCCAGTTTGGTCTAGTGGTTAAGGTGCTGGGCTAGAAACCAGGAGTCTGTGTGTTCTAGTCCCGCCTGAGGCATGAAAGCCGGCTGGGTGACCTTGGGCCAGTCACACTCTCTCAGCCCTAGGAAGGAGCCAATGGGAAACCAGGAGACTGAGAGTTCTAGTCCCGCCTTAGGCCTGAAAGCCGGCTGGGTGACCTTGGGCCAGTCACTCTCTCTCAGCCCAACTCACCTCACAGGGTTGCTGTTGTGGGGAAAGTAGGAGGAGGAAGGAGTATTAGGTATATTCACTGCCTTGAGTTATTTATAAAAATAATAAAGGCGGGATAGAAAATAAATAAATAAATAAATTTCTTACTTTTTAGATAAAAATCAATATAGATATTCTAATTATTTCTTGCTGCACCCCAATGGATTGCCTTGTACACCCCTGGGTGTATGCACCCCATCTTTGAAGCTACTGTTCTTTGACACCATGATAATGGTTGTGGGGCATCCCAAGGGGATGGCTGAGGCACCGGGTTCTTGTTTTTTGTTTTTATGGTTTTATGGTTTATGATTTTATAGTTATTGGTTTTATTTTTGTGAGCTACCCAGAGTTGTGTTTAAGATGGGTGGCCATGCAAATCTTTTAAATAAATAAACTTAAATGAAACTTAACATTTATATGGCACTTCAGGGTGTTAAAAGCCCTTCTTGTACATTAGCTCATCAAACCTCCTTATAATAATCTTCTACAATAGGCTTGGTTACTATTCATATGTTTTGAGAAATACATTGGTGATAGAATAATCATTGGCGATCACTCGTAGCCGAGTAAGATTGTCTTCCAAAGATAAAATTTTAACAGTGGATCTGTAAGTGGCTATAAAGGCCAATTCTGGATCCGCACAACCTCCCACAATGAGGGCATAGGTTTCCGGGTGGGAGACGGTCATGATGAGGGTTTGCCTGACGTGCCTTCCTTTTAGCTCTTTTCTCCCTTTCGCCCTGTACTCGTGCTTCTTCAAAGTCCATAGCGCCATTAATAAAGGCTGACCTCCAATTGAAACGCTCATGAGTTAGGGCTTCCCAGTTCTCAATGCTGATATTACATTTTTTTAAATTAGCTTTGAGAGTATCTTTGAATCTCTTTTGCTGTCCACCAATATTCCATTTTCCATTCTTAAGTTGGGAGTAAAGTAGCTGCTTTGGAAGACGATGGTCAGGCATTCAAACAACATGACCGGTCCAACGAAGTTGATGTTGGATGATCATTGTTTCAATGCTGGTGGTTTTCACTTCTTCTAATACGCTAACATTAGTCCGCCTATCTTCCCAAGTAATTTGCAGAATTTTTCAGAGGCAGCGTTGATGGAATCTTTCAAGAAGTTGGAGGTGGCGTTTGTAGAGGGTCCATGTTTCACAGGCGTACAGAAGGGTTGGTAGTACAATGGCTTTGTAAACAAGCATTTTGGTCTCCCTGCGAATGTCCCAATCCTCAAACACTCTACGCTTCATTCGGGAGAAAGCTACACTCACAGAGCTCAGGCGATGCTTAATTTCAGCGTCGAGGCCGAGCTTTTCATATGCTTCTGCAAAGATGTTTAGGATAGTTTGAAGATCTTCCTCGGAGTGTGCACAGACTACGTTATCATCAGCATATTGAAGTTCTATAACAGAAGTTGTAATTACCTTATTTTTTGCTTTCAGCCTACTAAGATTAAAAAGCTTTCCATCTGTTCGATATATAATTTCTACACCAGTAGGAAGTTTCTCTTCAACAAGGTGTATAATCATAGCGATGAAGATAGTGAATAAGGTTGGAGCAATAACACATCCCTGTTTAACGCCGGATTCCACTTTAAATAGATCGCTTTGAGAGCCATTGTTATTCAGGGTTGTTGCCATCATGTCGTCATGGAGTAACCGCAAGATGTTCACAAATTTATCAGGGCATCCGATTTTCAGAAGGATGGTCCAGAGAGCAGTACGATTTACAGTATCAAAAGCTTTAGTCAGATCAATAAACGCCATGTACAGAGGGCGGTTTTGCTCCTTACATTTTTCTTGAAGCTGTTGTGCAGTGAAGATCATATCCACTGTTCCCCTGGAAGGGCGGAAGCCATTTTGCGTTTCAGGGAGGATGTCTTCTGATACAGATAGGAGACGGTTTGCAATGATCTTTGCCAGGATTTTGCCTGCTGTGGCTAGAAGGGAGATGCCTCGATAGTTTCCACAGTCTGTTCTATCACCCTTTTTTAAAGAGAGTGATAATTATGGCATCCCTAAAGTCTGCTGGAATCTCCTCCCTCATCCAGATTTTTTCGATGAGCTTATGAAGTTGTTGTGTAAGTTCAGGCCCGCCTTCTTTAAAGACTTCAGCAGGAATCCCATCAGGTCCACTAGCTTTGTTATTTTTCATTTGTTTAGTGGCTTTACTGACTTCCTCCAAACTAGGGGGTACTGCAAGCTCATCTCTTATTTGTTTTTGTGGGATTTGCAAGAAGACTTCATCAGCCACAGTAGAGTGACGATTAAGGAGATTGTAGTAATGCTCTTTCCAGCGCAGTGCAATAGACTCTTTGTCCTTTAGAAGTTTAGCACCATCTACTAAGGGATTTGTACCATGGTTTGTTGGTCCATAGATGGCCTTTATGGCATTAAAAAAGCCCTGTGCATCATGAGCATCTGCAAAATGTTGGGTTTCTTGGGCTTTTTTTATCCACCATATGTTCTTAAGTTCTCTAGTTCTTCTTTGGACTTCTGCCTCTGCACTGGCGTAGATTTTTTTCTTAACGGCACAGTTAATATCTTTTTGCCATATCCGGAAGGCTTTCCTTTTCTTGTCAATAATATGTTCAATCTCACAATCGTTCTCATCAAACCAGTCCTGATGTCTCTTAGTTTGGTATCCGATAGTTTGTTCACAGGCTGAAATAATAGAAGTCTTCAATTTAATCCAGTGTTCCTCAACATTTTCAGGAAGTTCCATAGGCAGATGTTCCTTGAGAGTTGATTGAAAGCAAGCTCATTTAATAGAATCTTGAAGGGCCAGTGTATTCATTCTATGCCTTGGTTTTCTTCCTTGGAGCCTACGATGAGGGACAATCTTTATGGCCATTGTGGATCGAATTAATCGATGGTCTGTCCAGCAGTCATCGGCGCTCGTCATGGCTCTGGTGAGAAGTACATCACAGCGATCTCTAGCACGGACAATTACATAATCTAAAAGATGCCAGTGCTTCGACCGTGGGTGCTTCCATGATGTTTTAAATTTATTTTTCTGGCGAAAGAGTGTGTTAGTAATGACAAGGTTATGCTCTGCACATTTAGTCAGAAGTAAGATTCCATTCATGTTGCTGTTGTCAACTCCTTCTTTCCCAATGATCCCTGGCCACAAGTCAAAGTCACGCCCAACTCTTGCACTGAAATTGCCCAGGAGGATAATTTTATCCTCCTTTGGTATCTCTGATAAGATGGTGTCCAGCTGGGTATAAAATTTTTCCTTGATATCCTCATCTGCATCTAGTGTTGGTGCGTAAGCACTTAGGATAGTTGCCTGTTGGTTTTTGGCGAGTTTTGTTCGGAGAGTTGAGAGTCGTTTGTTAATCCCAGTGGGAAATTCTGACAAGAGCTTCACAAGGTCGTTTTTGATAGCAAAGCCTACCCCATGTATTTGTCGTTCTTGTTTAGGCAGTCCTTTCCAAAAGAAGGTATAACCTTATTTTTCTTCCTTCAACTGTCCTTCTCCTGCTCTTCGAGTTTCTTGGAGTGCTGCTATATCAATATTAAAACGTCCCAGCTCCCTTGCAATAATGGCAGTCCTACGTTCAGGTCGTTCACTATCCATATTGTCTTGCAGTGTCCGTATATTCCATGTTCCAAAATTCATGTGTTTTTTATGACCGCTAGATGGTGACCCCACTGGTCGCGGTAATCCAGTCAGGGAGAAAATGAGGCAGACTATGTTTAGGGCACCTTTTCTAGCCCCCTCCCCATATGGGGTGAGCAGAGTGGATCCTAAATAGGACTGCTCAGTCGTGGATACAGCTGCCGAACTACTCAATAATAGTATGCCGAAGGCCATCTGGTGAATTCCTTACTGAAAGAAGCTTTGAGTAAAGGACATGACACACTGTGCAGTATGCTTTATTTGTATCTGCAAGTTGTGGAATTTTCTATGAATCAGCTTAGAAATCTCTCAAGGTGAGCTGACTTCCACAGAACAGTCATCCTGTGCAATCAAGATTTATGGATGCTGCTCATCCTCACCAACTTTGCATTTGATGCACATCCCAACACAGAGAAATCTTCCATGCAAGGAGGGAACCTAGCTAGATTGGAAACTGTCTTTTCATGCTTGTTGAATAAGTCAGTCGCTGAAATATGGCTCTCGGGGACTCTGGCAAAAGTGGGCCATGTATTCCTCAACTCCTTCACATGCTCTTTTAATGTAGGAGGGGTGATCTACAACTTATTGTACCATTCCTAAATAAATGAGCACTTGTAGTGAGTTTGGCATCTCCTATATTTCAACAATGGAATCGGATATTTCAATAAATTCTAATGCAGTCGTGTCACACTGGAATTGTCCTTTGAAAGTTATCTGTTTGAAATGGCAGGGTTTAGACAAATTGAAATGTTCTCTTTGTTTCTCCGAGGGTTCCCATTTTTGCTGCCAGATTTTTGTCAGTTTCCTCGTTAATGTAGAGACCGAGCGGCTTCTGCTAGGCAAATGTACATGATTGACGTGTTATACTGGAGAATAAGCAGTTGGATAAACCTCTCAAGTTTTAACTAACATTATTAAGTCTTGTATTCCATACTCACTCTTGATGCTGCGTTTCTCCCAAGCTTTGATTCCTGTGCATTTGTCTCGGTGATTTGGTCTCTTGTTGCTGCTAAGTCATTGTTTTAGATTAGGAAGCTGTCAGTAGCCAAGCCACTATAGCAAAAGGTAGTTCAGAGGTCAGTAGATCACTGATAATACAGTGGTGTTGTTTTAAAGGAGCTGCAGATAATAAGTCATGTTCTGTCACTTTCTTTTCTGGGTCAATCCTGGAGCAGATTATTCTTGGGTACAAGCCTGGCCTTATTGATCTGCGTCTTCACCTTATTGTGTAGGTAATTTTATTGTCTAAGAAAAGCACCTATTACAGATCCTTAATGTGTGAGTCTGTTTCTGATAAGCCGTAACAAATGCAGTTGTCTCTGCAGCTTAGCCGTAGATGGTGATTCTTGAGGTGTGCTCCAGGGTGTTAGCTAGGAAGGTGTAAATATGTGTAGCAATCACTGGGCAATCACTGTAAGCACTACATATAAGCATGTTTTTTGATAGGAGGTGTACATTGCATTTTTACTGAGAACAAAAATGATTGAAACTTTGTTGTGAATACATATTATGATATCACATATAAAATGACAATGACTCCTATTTCACATGCATCCTTAGAAGAAGCATTTAAATATTAGTTTCCATAACAAAACAGAAGATTTGGTTTGCAGTTATGGGTGTGAGATTTGGCTCCTTTTCCCACAAAATAAAATACTGAACTAACAAATAACAGCTCTAAATGTTTATTGGTTCTTTTGCAAAAGAGGCTTCCCCCATACCGTCACAAATTTGACTGGTATAGAGAGAGCCATGAGCAAGGTTCATTCATTTCTTTTATACGTGTATTTCAAAGAAAAGTCAGTTTACATATTTAGTTTACATATTTACATATTTACATATTTACACAAGTTTGCAAAGTGTCAGACTGACAGTTCTCAGTTCCTGCCTCGACGTTTTACAATACCACGGCCGCCTTTTGTCAATTTCTCTGGGTGATATCTTTACTCTTTCTTGTGTGAGACTTTTCCTGATTAGTTCAGTCTTTAGTCATTAACATAGTCATAATGGCTTTGAAGGTCCCTTAAAGTTCAATGTAGCTTAGTTTGTGTCAATAGGAGGCAATAGTCTCGTTTTAACAAGCCTTTCTTTTAAGTAACTGACATACTAGTCTTGTTTTGAAGCCGACACCGAATCTCCTTTGAACTCAATGTATCTTAGTTCCTCTTGATAGGAGACACAACTGACAGGCTGGTTTTGCTTTGATTACCCATGGATTGTTTCTTAAGTTACCTGAAGCTGACACAGAAAGAGGAGTTTGCTTATTTCTCCCCCTTCCTTCCCAGACCCTTGTCATGCAAATATCCCTTGGTGCTCCGGCAGCTATGTGTTGGAGGTTGGTGTTAATGGGTGTCTCCCTCCGGATTCATTATCACCTATATGCATCGCTCTTTTCTGTTTCAGAATTTTTGGCAGCTATTTTAGGAAGAATGATTTCCTCATCCTTCTATTGGGATTTAATTATTCTTTGAGGAACACTAATTTTTAATATCTGACATGGGGAAAGCTAAAGCAGCAACTCTGTGTATACAAAGGATATATAACATTTTCTGTTCATTGTATTCTTTCCATGCAATGTGTTTTTTATGGACATATTCCATAAAAAGGACATATTCAACTACCAACATTATTTTTGCAGGCAGATATACTATATTCCCTGTCATTTTAAGCAATTGTCTCAGTGGCTGCAGCATAGTTGTTATCTCTCTTGGTTATTCCAAATATATTCATTAAATTCAAGACAAGATGAATATATCTCATGTTACTGTTTTTTTCTTTCTAGGTGACGTCATTGTCTACATTAATGAAGTTTGTGTCCTTGGACATACTCATGCAGATGTAGTCAAACTCTTCCAGTCTGTTCCCATTGGTCAGAGTGTCAACCTGGTGCTATGTCGTGGATACCCTCTGCCCTTTGATCCTGAAGATCCTGCCAACAGCATGGTGCCACCACTCACAGTTATGGAGAGACCTCCAGTAGTAGTAAATGGAAGATATAACTATGAAACGTATTTGGAATACATTTCTAGAACTTCTCAGTCTGTCCCAGATGTAACAGATCGGCCACCACATTCCTTGCACTCCATTCCAGCAGACAGTCAGCTTGACAGCACATTCCCACCACCCATTCATGATGATAATGTCTCAATGGCTTCTTCAGGGGCCACTCAAGCTGAACTCATGACCTTAACCATTGTGAAAGGGGCCCAGGGCTTTGGCTTCACTATAGCAGACAGTCCAACAGGACAGAGAGTGAAGCAAATTTTAGACGTTCAGGGGTGCCCTGGTTTATGTGAAGGTGACCTCATTGTTGAGATTAACCAGCAGAATGTACAGAACCTGAGCCATGCAGAAGTAGTGGATATACTTAAAGAATGTCCAGTTGGAAGTGAGACTTCTTTGTTTATCCATAGAGGAGGTAAGTCTAGAAAGTCTCTACAATTACAATAATATGTGTAAAAGTTATAAATTTGCTTGCTATATCATTGTGTTATGAAATTGAAGACAGTTATCTTCCTAAATATGGTAAGCAAAAACTGTAAACATAATGAGGTATATACGCAAAATGTAATATTATACATTCTCCTTCCCTTACGTTTTAAGACATTAAACACTCACATGAAATGCTCATGTACTGTATACTCTCTATGTACATGAAAATGTGGGTATTTATATCTTTTTGTTTTGCATAACATTTGATCATAGTACATTACAAATTATTTCATATTGGTGGCT
Organism: Charina bottae; assembly: GCA_023362775.1. Classification (NCBI taxonomy): domain Eukaryota; kingdom Metazoa; phylum Chordata; class Lepidosauria; order Squamata; family Charinaidae; genus Charina; species Charina bottae. Next base: position 1,645,256 of record JALMGJ010000053.1, on the reverse strand, counting down.
CAGCGGGTAAGACGCCAGGCTTGTCGATCGGAAGATCGCATGTTCGGAGGTTTGAATCCCTAGCCCCGCATGATGGAGTGAGCTCCCACACTCGCCCCAGCTCTTGCCAACCTAGCAATTCGAAAGCATGCAAATGCAAGTATTTATTTATTTATTTTTATTTTATTAAATTTATATTACCGCCCATCTCCCCCAATGGGGAAGTAGATAAATAGGTACCACTTCGGTGGGATGGTAACAGTGTTCTGCGCGCGTCATTCCGGCCACATGACCGTGGAAGTGTCTTCCGACAACGCTGTCTCTTTGGCTGAGAAACGGAGATGAGCACCACCCCCTAGAGTCGGACACGACTGTGCAGGGGAAACCTTTACCTTTACTAGTATTTAAATGTGATTTTTCACTTGTGGACTGATCAAGTAGATCTCATGGTCAAACTGGCAAAGAATATATGCAGAAACTGGTTGCATGTAAAATAGGCGCATATATTTATATCACATCGATGCCCTCTATTAAAGAATATTCTCCAACTGATATAATCCATATTATGAAATTAGTTACAGATTTTATCAATATCCTGCTGGCATGAATATATAAACGCTCACATCTATAAGTCATTTATAAACAATTACTACAGATTAAATTTAATTACAAACTATCCTGAGGAATTAAAATTAATTGAACCTACTCACAAAGGAAGAGGAATGCTGTTACACAAATCTGAAGCAACAATGAATGGACTTAGACTGCTTGTTTAAGAGAACTCTTGGAAGCTGATAAAGAAAGGGGAATATGTTAAAACCTGACAAACAAAGAGCAGATTTTAGCCTTAGCTGGTGAAAGAGCTGTTAGCTTTTCAGTTAAGCAGTCTGGGAGAAAGAAGTTTAAGCTATTCACAGAGACTCTCCTTAAATTAATTCACTAATAAGTGAGGGCTGGGGTTTTGCTTATTCTGTTTCCAAGTATCCCATCCCCCTTTTTTCTTGATGATATAAATACATGTACAGAAATACCAACCCTTTCTACTAGCAACTGTAGATGATTCCACAGTTCTGAGAAATTATCTTTCTGATGATACTGCAGTTTTGAGAAATTATTTTTCTGCAGTTTCTCTATAACTGGGCAAGCAAACCAACTATAAAAATATCACTGTGAGAATTATGAGCTGAATGTAGAGTTTGGCTTGTGTCAATTTGGCTGTGTAGTCCTGGGCCAACCCATTTTTTTTTATAGCATCTCACCTTTTATCTTTATCCACTTAAACAAAATACTCAGCAAATATGAACTACCTGAACTACCTTGCAGACAAATTCATTTGCTACCTTCCAAATAACGTTTCAGCCATTAGTATGCAGTCCATTATTGCCAGATGTATTGCCGGAACAAGAACAAACAGCATAAAACACAATTCAAGATAATTCTATAAATTGAATCATGGGTGAATTTGGGATAAAATATTTTTACCCAAAGGTTCAAAAAGAAGTAGTACCTATGATTCTTCCATTTTCCTCCATACACCTCAGGGAAAAATGCTTCACAACTTTAACTGCAATAAAAAGGAAACAAAGTTGAAAAATGATGCCATATTATTTACTTTCATCTCTCAAACCTAGGTTTTCCCAGCTTGTGAATAAAATGCAACATACCCCTTCACATTAAATTCATTTTTTACCTATTATTTTTTGTTAAATTGCATTTTCATTACTTTGTACTATAAAAAGAACTATTTGTGCTTATTTTAAAATATATATACAAACATACATAAGCGTATCTATATAAGTGTGTATCTATACCTATATAGTTTTTGTGTTTATTTTTAATTATGAATTGAAACATTTGTTTAAAAGATGGGTTTACATGAGAAACGGAAAACACATAGCTTTCTAAGAAATCAAAAACAGGATACATGTTAAAGAACTGATGGCTCCTGTCCTGTCACCTTGATAAAATTATTGTTTATTATTGCCCTTCCCTTTATCTCATAACTTTTAATTATCCTTTTCTATTATTAAATTTAAGATAAATACTTAGTGATATTCTCTCAGAATATCAAGAAAATCATGATTTGATTTTTTGGGAAATTCTGGAAATATTAGGGTGATGCATTTCTGCCTAATTACTCTCAAAATATTGCTTTGTGCAAATTTTTCCAGAAAATCTGATTTGTATAGTCAATCACATTCTATATCATAGTGTGTTTATATATGTATGTGCACATAGATGCATGTTTCCATATTTATTTATTTATTTAGAAAATTTATATGGCCACCCATCTTAAATACATAACTCTGTTGCGGGAACAGTTCATACAAAAACAATATAAAAAACCATATTCAATTAAAACAATCCAATCAAGAAAATATGACAAAGGCACTACTTAATAATTCCATAAAAACAAGGGCTCCCCTTAACATCCTGACCCTGATGCCTGGGGGAAAAACCAGGTGTTTTCAACATTCCAGAAAATGAAGAGGGTCAGATAGACAGTCCCACATGGCCCCATGCCATGTACGGCTGAAAGGTTGTAACTAGCACCTTGAACTGTACTCAGTAGCATATCAGGTGTTGCACAGGTGAATTACTCAAATCTTATTATCCTATAAGTTGCAATTATAGCTTCTACAGATTTGTCATATTTCTTCATTGAGCAATGTCTTCCTTCCTTCCTTCCTTCCTTCCTTCCTTCCTTCCTTCCTTCCTTCCTTCCTTCCTTCCTTCCTTCCCCTCACTTTGTCCCATAGAAAATGTCATGAAGTTACCAACTTAGGATAAGCAAGAGTAATAGTTACTAAGTATTATACTGCAACAACAAACGTTGAGTTAATTGCAGTCAAAGCATAACATAGTGATCTAAACTATATTTACTGCTAATATTTCTTTCTGTTATTTACATACATATAATATTGCTTTCATGTTAGCATTTTTTGTTAATATTTCATGCAAAGCTATAGAATAAGTGGATGCTTTTATCTTTATGGCTAGTATTGTTGGAATAGCGTCCAACTGTATGCTGTGGAATAATCTCCAACTGCATGTTGGAGAAGTTCATACTAAACTTACATAATACTTTTATTAATACGTTTAAAGGGCAGATACGGGGTTAGGGCAGATACGGGGAAATATTTATGTATATATGACTAAGTTAATTAGTGCAAGCATGAATGAAAATTGTGGAATTGTGTCACATTCAGGAGGGAATGCAGATATCTAAAGAATTATTTTTATTATTAGGAATATTCATTTACACATACAGAGATGTTGACATTTCTTTTACATACAAACTGGGAAATGTGCGTTATAGGTTTTGCATGCAAAGTGAGGTGAGAGTATGATCCTTTAGTCTACAACATAGCTCAGAATAGCTTTGAACTGAAATTGAATATTTGTTTTCATCTGAAGTAGGGGAATAATTTAGTTAAATGAAAAGTAATTGCTTACCTGGCATTTAGGTAGTAGCAGAAGACATGAACTTATTATCCTTGTAGGAAATTTACTACAGAGGTCTTCTTGTCATGGATCGGTGGGAGGGTGGCTTGCCAATTTTGGTGCTATTTGTTTATTTAGATTTATCTCCTGCCCTACCACCTTATGACATTCAGGGCTGCTTCCAAGAATAAAAACATCCTTAAAATAACATGAGAAAGAATAAAAACATCCTTAAAATAACATGAGAATTTCAAACATTAAAATAAGCTTACAACATTAAAATATTATTTCCAATATGGGACACTGATGCAGTGTTAATTTTTAAAGAAGTGCTAAAAAAGTACAGACTGAGATGTACATGAGATTGGCTGTGTACAACTTGAATATATTTTTAAAAAAATCTTCATAGCATGTAATATTCATAGTAATATCTTTCTTGGTCCTCCCAAGCAGAATATTATATACATAATATTTGTAATAGCATAGCAGTATAACAAAAACAAAATAATATCACATTAAAGAAGATATATTCTTATTGTGATATAGATATAAAATATAGCTTTATATAGATTTACCAATCGAAGATAATATTTGTAGCTCAGGGTTGAACTGGGGAGTCCATGGTGCTCTCTGAGCCTTGTTGTTTTCTTGCAGATGTTTCATTGCCAGGCTAGGCAACATCTTCAGTGCGAAATGGGAGTGGAACTTGCTCTCTATTTATATACCCTGGCTTGTCCTGCCTGTGTTGGTGGGGGTGTTGTACTCTTCTTGGTAGTACCATGATTGGGTTGTTGTTTGCTGCTTGGTTGATTGACTGAGATAATAGTTCCTTGATTAGGGTCTATTGTGTTGTTTGATTGCTCTTCTGGTGCTAATCTTGCTGTTAATCTTTGCCTATCTGGTTGTTGATTGCTGGCAAAGAGGTGTTCTGGTCTTCTGGCTTTTCTATTGTCTCTTATGAATGGTATGTAAATGTTGTTTACCTCTATGTGTCTGTTGATGGCTGCTTTGTCTGAGTGCCAAGCTTCCAGGAATTGTCTAGCATTTTTGGATTTGGCATGGCTTAAGATGCTCACAGTTTCCCAGTTGAAAGTATGGTTAAGTCTGTCCATGTGTTGTGAGATTAAGGAGTTTTCATCATGTCTTCTGACTGCTAGTTGGTGTTCGTGGATGCGTTCTGCTTATATAGATTTCTTTTAAAATCCAAAAGTACACCTTCCTGGGTAGATGGAAGGGCAAAATTATAAATTATTTACACTCTAATTTCCCTGTACAGCAAAGATTATTTTAAAGCCTTCTGTTCAGTGTTTGTTTCATATAACTGAAAATGCATACTAAAGTGACATCTTATCCAATTGTTTCATTAATCATTCTTGACAGATTGATGTTGATCACAGTATGTATTTGAACTATTTTTGGAAGATCAGAAAACTATCATGATGACACAATTTTCATGAAATGAATAAATATTTTTACAGAAAAATCTGGAGAAAAAATAAAGCATTTCAAATATTGGCATTTTAAAAAAAATCACATTATTTAGATTTTTTTAAAAGTCAGCAACAGCATAATTCAGAATTCATTCACATCTCATAAATCACAAGATACCCATAATTTATGGGATTTTACTTTCCATAAAATCACAAGCTTTTTGTTAGATTGGACTTTGAAGAAGCAGGATAAAAGAGTATTGATGCTTTTGAACTTTGGTGTTGGAGAAGACTCCTGAGAATACCATGGATAGTGAAGAAAACAAACAAATGTATCATCGAACAATCAACCCAGAGTTCTCACTTAAGCCACAACTGATCACACTTATTATCCTATTCCAGACACATTACACAAAGATGCTGGGAAAGGTGGAAGAAAAGAGTAGAGGATGACCAGCAGCAAGCTGGATGGACTCAGTTATAGTGGGAATGAGTACATCATTGGAAGACCTGAAAGACCAAGTTAGGGACAGATCATCATGGAGAAAATCTATCTACGTGGTCATTAAGAGTTGACACTGACTTGATGGCACATAATCAATCTATTTTGACTAGATGGCATGAATCAATATTAGAGCTATTATTCTATTATTAACATAATATGTATAATCTTTCCAGATCAGATAAAAACATGATTCATCCCTCTATAAAAGAAATATTTTTATTTCATTCATTCATTCATTCAATGTATATGGAAGTCCATCTCAGGGCAGCTAACAACAATAAGAAACCAGCAAACACACACACCCCACCCAAAATAAATAGGCAATCAGCATTCAATATTCTTTTTAAAAAGGAAAACATTGTCAGTACAAATACAATACAAATATTTCAATAAAACTAATTCACAGGCTACAACAGTTAATCTGATCCCCAGTCTCAGTAATGCAGCCATGTCTTCGGGGCCTTCTAAAAGGCCAACAGAGCCAAGGCCAGTCTGATTTCCAGGGGGATGATGTTCTACAAGGCTGGTGCTATGACAGAAAAGACGCTTTTCCTGGATCCTACCAGTTGGCACTCTTTAATGTATGGGACCAGTAACATGCCTCTCCTGCCAGATCTGATAGGACAGATAGACATAACTTTTCCTATGACTAAGCTAATGTTTCAGTAATTTGGTATATAATTTATATTAAGTAAAGAAATGGGTTTGTAAAATCCAGCAGATCTTTGCCTAAATTTTCTAATTTCACCAGGATGGTAGAAAGAGATCTCCCTAATGCTATTCATTGTTTATTAATAAACATTCAGTTGCAAGAATATATAAACTATAAAATTCACCTGATAAACCATCTGGATCCAAGGATTTTACATTTTTAATACTTTTGAAAATCTCAGTAACATCTGATTCTGAGAGCAGGGAATCCAAACACTGGGCATCTCTTTAAGATAATTCCAGAAGATTCAATGTATCTTAGTCTTAGCTATTTTTTATTGCTGGATTCATTCAGGTGTATAATCCTTGGAAAAAAATTAACAAACATTTTATTAATATCTTTAGAATTAATAGTAACAACCTGGAATATCTTTATCATTTTTACAAATCTTTCTTTTGCTTTTTTGAGTTTATTTGCCAATAATTTTGTACTCTTATAAATCAAATTCATAATATTTTGCTTCCAAAATAAAAGCTGAGTTGAAATTTTGTCAATTTCTAAAATACCCAGCTCTTTTATTTTCCTTTCTAATGGCTTGTATATTTCTTGATCATATATTCTACCCCTATAATCTTAAATTCTGAATGTAACAAATTAATTTCCTGTCTAGATTTATTTTTAATCCTGCTCATTTTGTTTATACATTCTCCTCTTCATGCCTTCATGGTGTTTCATCTTATTTTAACAATATTTGCTCCCCAGCGTTTTCATTAAAAAATTGTCAAAACTCAAGCTATATTTGTTTCCCTTGTAGATTGTAAAGCGATCTAGAATTAAAATGCCAAAAATAGGAAAATGGGATACGTACATTTAAGCTAAATCCAAAATTCACTGGAGCATGATCTGAAATGCATATTAATGCAATGTCTGCTTGTTGCAGTTCAAGGAAATTTTTGAAACCCAAATATAATCTATCCTTGAAGGAGATTGATGGCTGCCTGAGTAATATGTATATCACTTCATTAAGGAATTCATAATTCCCCAAAGCCCATACATTTGCATTACTTTCTGCAGCTTTTAAATGCTAACACTTGCCTTTTATTTTTATGAAAAATATTTTATCCCCAGGTATTACTTGCATAAATATATCACATTTTCCCAGCCAAACCTACTCAAAGCTTTCACAACTTTCTACATGAATCCAATTTGGTTCTGATTTGGTGCATACATCGAAGCCGGTGCAATAGTTTTATTATCAAATTTGTCTTTAATGAAAATAAGTTGTCTTTCCTTATCTTTCAGAATCTTTTTAGCCTTAAAGTTTATATTAGTCTTAAATTAAATGGCCACACCTCTTGACTTATTAATGTCTTCTGGAAAAAATATTTTTCTAAACTATTTGTCTTTGATCCCTTTAAACTTATGTGTTTCCTTTAACATTATTTTCTGATTAATTATCCCTTTTTCCCCCCTACTCTCCCTGTCTCCACTCTTACCCCATTTCCCCAACCTATCCATACTACTCTCAGCTACTTCAAGCTCTCCTAAACTCTTTTAGAACAATTGTGAACAATCACAAAAGGTTAAATAAATCATTTTTTTAATCTAATATGGGGGCAGGATGCGATGTTGACCTTTCTCCCCTTCCCTGCCAATTATATCCCTATATTAACGATTAATAAAATTAATTAAAATAACAATAGCAATAAAATAATAATAAAATAAAATACTTAGCACTTTCCTTTATTTTTTTCTCATTTATCTCCTAACTAACATTGAGCACTTATTCTATGACATTCAATGTTTCTATACTTCCCAGACTATAAATTGTCCTTCTGTCTTAATTTTCTTCTTGGAGAGTCACACAAATCTTCTCAGTGTCCAAGGTCGTCATCTGTTAATAATTAAGGGAGTATTCCTTAAATTTGTTAGAACTTTGTCTCACAAAGGGTTCAAATAGCCTCTCTTCCTTGTGGCTTCAATATAATCAATTTGAAAGGAAACCCCCATTTGTACCATATTCCATTGTTTAAAAATAATTATTCAATAAAAGGTTTAAATGCTTTCATTCTCTGTAATGTTGCAGGGCTAATATCTTTTTTTTAAAAAGCATTTAATCTCTGTCTCAGTTTATCCCTTCCAGCTCATCAGCTCTTTACACAATTTTGTCTCTTACACGAGCTTTTACAAATCTTATTATTACATCTATTGGCTTTTACTAAAAGGGGGAAAAACTCCTCAGCACTTATATTTATGTTCATCTCAGCAAGCTAGCTGACCTTGGCTGATCTCAAAATTGCTACCCAGGGTCAGACCTGCCTAATAGAGGATTCCTCTGGATGAGAAGATTTTGTCAAAAGGACAAAAGCAGTATTGCAACATTACAATGCAAACTCCGCTCCTTTCATGCATCATCTCAACACACATACAAAAAGGTGTTGCTTATGGTGCAACACTGCTTTTGTCATCTACAACCTCCCATCTTTGAAACGAACATTTTTAGTTTACTCTTTTTAGTTTTCAGTCATTGTGGAAAAATATATATAATTGTCAAGACTTCCATTTTGAGATATGGAGGATTTTATTTATCTCTTCTGGAAAGGTTCTTGGAAGAGTGTATCTTTATTTCATTAAAACATTTTTATATGTTTTACTACAGTCTTTCTTACCATCTTTTTCCCCCTTGCCAGAATATTCCCTTTTTAATTGCTGTTTTATTCTTTATCACTCACATCATGCCAACTCCTCTTGTCAAATCACTTCTCTTAAAATTGGTTTGGAAAATAGTGAAGAATTTTGCACACAATCTGCATCTTGCCTCTACTAGTAAACACTGCACTTATGGTAGAAGGATTTTCATTATTTCACTCACCCAAATTGCTTCCTGAATTATTGTTTTTAAAATGTGGTGCAGGTATATTTTAAAACATGTACCTGCACCACATTTTGAAAACAAACAATAACAAGGATTAAGTAATCTAACAATATTCTAAGCATTCAGTGCCTGTCACAGGATTTGCTCATGATCAGTATTTTTTTAAAAAAGCTATAAAATCAGCAATATTCACTGGGGAGGATGCTGCCACTTCCTTAAAGTTAAACAGATGCAAATGGATGTAAAGTGCTTTGTTCCAGTTGGTGATGATGGTCCAGGACTCTGTTCTTTTATGGTTCCTTATCATCAATCCTAAAGTGAATAAGTAGGCTTTCAGAGAGAGGATGCATTTAACTAACTCTCCCAATGGAAGACTTTTCTCTACAAAAATGGATATGTTCATCCTAGCTTTAAATAACATTTGCTTGTACAACATTCATTCATTTATTTATTTGTGCCTCTAATCCAGCAGGACTGTATATAACAAAATAACAGAACTAACAAAACAGTAATAAAAACAATAAATTACAAACATTGGGACTACTGAGGAATAATAAACAGCCCAAACAGCCCAGGCTGCCAACTCATACCAGACTTTTCTTTAAAAAGTCATTTTTATAGCTATAAAAATTGTCCTGAAACTAGGCTGACCATACGTCCTGTTTTGAATGGGACAGTCCTGTTTTTAAAGCATTTTTCAACTGTCCCATTCTGCGGGAATGGCGCGGAAGGAGGATCCGAGCCAATCGTGCGGACCAGGGGCGGGGTTTGCAGGCGGGAGCCAATCGTGCAGACTGGGGGGTGGGGTTTGCAGGGGGGAGCCAATTGCGTGGACTGGGGGGGCGGGGAACCCTGTCTTTTTCATGAATATGGAATATTACATAAGACTGCATCCCCTTTTGCCATCCCAATGTCCTGTTTTTGTCTCAAGGAAATATGGTCAGCCTACCTGAAACTCACCTGTGGTTGAGTCTGCTCCATCAGCCAAACACCAGACGTGACTAAGCATGTAAGTTAAGGAAGGAGAAAGGAGAGTGGGAATTGGCCTAATCATGTGCTAAATCCCTTCTTTCTATACCTTTGGCAGAGGTCTCTGTTGAACACATTGTTTTACTGAACTCGTAGCAAGCTTTTGCCTTAAGGAACTCAGTGTGAGAGTTCACACCCAGTCAGTGAAAAATAATACAACAGAAAATCTGACCATTACAAAAACAAAGGAAAGGTTGAAACAAGCCATTCCACTCATCCCATTACTTAAGGTAGGAATGAGAAAGAGGTGCAGAAGAGTTTGAATATTGTTTTTATATATAAGGTTTGCTGAAATACTGTGATCACTAGAATTCTCTATTATGGCTTCCTATCTTTCTTCAGATTACTAATCAGGAGTTCTTGGATTCTTGAGAGCTTGCTTACTAGGTTACAATCCTGCCTGCAGGGTGAAATATAACACTATTAGCTCATCTTACAGTCCAACTGATAAGATAACCTTGATAATTTTACATAACAAAGTAAAGTTTCCTTCATGTCAAGCTTGACTCCTGGTGAATTCATGGACATGTTAATATAGTCATCTTGGCAGCAATACAAAAATGTTTGCCATTGTTTTTTCCAGTATGTTTTTGTCAACTTTCTACTCTATCTCTGGGATTTCATGGCAATCTCCCATCCAAGTATTAACCACATGCAACCTTGCTTTGGCTTTTGAGATCAGTCAAAGTTGGCTTGGTGCTACTATCAAAATCTTTTTCTCTGTCCTAGTAGATATTTTCTAGTACAGAGAAAATAGCAGTATTTTTTTTAAAAAAGTGATTGTTTCAATTAAAAGAATTTACTATAATTGCAATTTTATATGCACTTGTTTTCATAGGCTGCTGGTATTCTGGCTCAATTTACTTCTAGCAAAGAGAGTTTTGTCCATACCAATTGCCTGTAGTCTTAGAAATCAGTTCCCCTTTTATTCCTTTGCTTACTTTTACAAGACATAAAAGTTGAGTGTTTGCAGCTATGAATTACAAATTCTAATTCTCAAGAATCTCAATAGAGTGTGAATACATATCTTCTCCCTCGTGCACAGGTAGCATAATATAGTACATAGTTTGCTGTTTCATGCACTGCAGAAATGTTAGGTACATTTTAGGACAGGGGCTATTTTCCGATGTAGCTTGAAAAAGGTCCTCCTCGTATTTAACATTCATTCATTTCTTCATTCATTAAATCTGTATTCTGCCTTACCTCCAGGAGCCAAACGGCAGAACCTCCTCCTCTTAATATTTTTCCTGAGAGATAATGACAGTACACACTGGCTTTCAGCAATGTGAAAAGTGATTCTTAGCATATGATCCTTGTAATGTGAACCAAAATTTTGCGGGTGTTCCTGTCTTTTCACTTCTGCGATGCAATCTTTTATATGTATACTCAGAAGTAAAGTCATATCCACCTGATCTGGCCGCTTTTGGAATAAACGTGTTTACAATTACAATCTAAAACTTTTTGTTGTTTATTCGTTCAGTCGCTTCCGACTCTTTGTGACTTCATGGACCAGCCCACGCCAGAGCTTCCTGTTGGCCATCGCCGTCGCCATCCCCAGCCCACCCACGGTTGAGTCCGTCACCTCCAGAATATCATCCATCCATCTTGCCCTTGGTCGGCCCCTCTTCCTTTTGCCTTCCACTTTCCCTAGCATCAGCATCTTCTCCAGGGTATCCTGTCTTCTCATTATGTGGCCAAAGTACTTCAGTTTTGCCTTTAATACCATTCCCTCAAGTGAGCAGTCTGGCTTTATTTCCTGGAGTATGGACTGGTTTGATCTTCTTGCAGTCCAAGGCACTCTCAGAATTTTCCTCCAACACCACAGTTCAAAAGCATCTATCTTCCTTCGCTCAGCCTTCCTTATGGTCCAGCTCTCGCAGCCATAGGTTACTACAGGGAATACCATTGCTTTAACTATGCGGTCCTTTGTTTTCAGTGTGATGTCTCTGCTCTTAACTATTTTATCAAGATTTGCCATTGCTCTCCTCCTCCTCTAAAACTACAAATTATGTAACTTGTAAAAACAACCATATAGATGTATGTTTAAAGGTAAATTTTGTTGTGTTCGGTGGGGCTAATCTACAAGGAAATGTTCAAGGATGGTAGCTTTAATTTCATTAGGACTTAAATTGCCTCTTACCCTCAGACTCTTTAACTCTGTGACACAATATATAACCAAATCACTATTTTGGTTCTAAAGCTTCTGCAGAACCTGTATAGACCAAAATAGTGATATCTATGAAATAGTTGATAACTAACTGTTGGTGGTTGATATTAAGAGTGTTCAGGAAATTAAATTAAGTTAAAGAAGTTTTGTTTGTTTGTTTAAAAAACACATCTTTGTTTTCAAATCAAATATCTTTATTACAGACCAGACTTTACAACAGAAGAAGAAAAATAGTTGAGTCCCACAATTCATTATCAGGGGAAAAAAGGAAAACAATAAAACAGTGAAACAACATATCTAATTAAAAGTTTTGCACAATTGTATAACTTGATAAAAATATTTGGCCACCTGGTGTGTGAGTGTAGAGTCAGCATCCCTTAAAAAGAAATAAACATAAAGTCTATCAGTATGACCTTCAAATTTAGAGATGATTGGGGACATCAAAGCACGTCTTGGGGCATTATAAAAAGGACACGGTTTGAGGATATAGGCAAGAGTTTCTACCTCCCTGGATCCACAAGGGCAAAGTCTCTGTTAATAAGGAGTCCCATGAAATATTCCCCCCAGCAGTGCTGCAGGGAGGGCATCAAAGTGGGCTCTGGAAAAGGCCCATCTAGGCCAAATCAATAGTAAAAGAAAGAATTCGGGACATTGATCAACAAAAGGATATCTTCAGTGCTTCTGAATTCTATCACCAAATGTTAGATGGCCGCAAACCCTCTACTGCGGGTCTGTAGCTTGAATCATGTCAACTGGATTTCTATTTTCTCAGTGGAAACGTTTCGCTCCTTATCCAAGGAGCTTCTTCAGTCTGAGCAAAGTTGGTAAGGGAATCCTAAATATGTTTCTAGGTAGCTGTGTGACCTTGCACCTGGGGCTAGGTCATGGTTATATTGAGATGTTATTTTTTTTTTTTTGAGAGAGAGAGAGGGGTCAAGGAATCCATTTATGCCAACTTGGAAAATCCTTCCTTGAATAGAGGTGGGGGCCTCAGGTACAACCTCTCCCCCATCTTCCTCCCTGCTTTGTCTTCTGTGCCTAGGAAGATTAAGACCATTTCAGAAGCTCAACAGCAGCATGGTGATTTTAACGACCCTCCTTTAGATGATAAAAGGACTTAAAAATTACATCTCAATATAACCATGACCTAGCCCCAGGTGTAAGGTCACACAGCTACCTAGGAACATATTTAGGATTCCCTTACCAACTTTGCTCAGACTGAAGAAGCTCCTTGGATAAGGAGTGAAACGTTTCCACTGAGAAAATAGAAATCCAGTTGACATGATTCAAGCTACAGTCAATTCCACCTGGATGACTGAGAACCTTCATAGACCTCTACTGCGGGGTTTCTATATAATTTAACCTTAAGCACATCTTTGTTTAGACCAACATGAATCTGAATTCATATGTTAAAAATAGAAATTTGATTATACTTATGTACTCAGGTCTGTATAGTTATTAGAAAATTAATGTTTTGATGTCAGAACTTGAAAGGTAGGAGGTTCTGTTTTTTCCCTTCTGTTGTGATTAAGGAAGTTAATTTTAATTATCCCCCAATTCCTGGTCTGTGGTTCTAAGAACTGATTACAAGTAAAATGCAATGTTATATTCTAAAACAAAAGTAAAAAGTATATATGTGCTTATCTAAGTGGAAAAGGTAATGTTTCACAATTAAAGTTCTAATATTCTTCTCCCAAATTGTGTTTAATGAACATAAATAATTGTTCACATCTTTTACTCCTGAACAATTCCTCAGTCTTAGTGTAGGTTTGGCAAAGTCATACTGTACATGAATAGACTTGGCAGAGTTACAACTTGCAACTTAGTACAAACAAGGTACATCTGAGGATATACATCTGTAACAATCTCTTAGAGTTCCAGATTTTGCTAATTTATGCTGACATAGGTTTTGAAGACTGGGCTATTTATATAGGTTTAGACAGTGCTATTTGCTGACTTCTTATGTACCCAAGATCATATCTTCAGCTATACACTTATGGGACATTTTGCTCACATTCCAATTAATATCAGGACCACCATGTGTGCTGTCTACTCCTTAATATTGATCATATTTCTCGACATCTGTGGTAAATGCTAAGATAAAAGAAAATGTACAGTTCCCCAGAAACTCAAAATCATCATCAGAAGAGTTTGAAGGAGAACGATCTTTAACAAGAGAGTGTTGCAGTAGAGAATGTAAACAAGACAAATAATCACATATTTTTTAATATACTGACAAGTCATTGGCTTTTTAAGATTCACAAAGGCAGAGGGAAATCACTATATGGAAATGTCTGATGAGACTCAATTAGTAGCAGTCATTGCCTTTGTAGTGGCTGGATAAATTTCATGCTTACTCTTATTCAGCACTATTAAATTTGGTCACTGACCATAATAAAGGCCATCTTTGTATTTAGCATGAATATGTGAAAATGCATTATGATAAAACCTCCCAACAAGACCCTGACAATTTAATATCAATAAAAGGAAAGAAAGAAAACAAAACGATGAATTTTTCCCTCCCCCCTTTGTGTGATGACACTTTAACACTCTCTCTCTCTCTCTCTCTCTCTCTCTCTCTCTCTCTCTCTCTCTCTCTCTCTCTCTCTCTCTCTCTTTGAAACAGAAATTATTCAGCCTGTTTGGATTTGAAAGACATAGCTAACAAAATGGAAATAACCCCTAATAACAAGAATGGTGCATAAATGTGACAGGTTAAATGGAAAGCATTTTGGTGGTGACAGCCATAAGCATTCATATCAAAATGCCAGCCTCTTTTTTAAAATAATAATAATAAAAGTATCGCTAAAAAACAAAAACAAAAAGTCTATTCTTGTCTGGTAGTTCCATGTACCTGCAGAATATACACATATATGAGATGATAAAATAGTGAAAATGCTAATTTATTTCAATCATAAAGTGTCAACAATCAATTATAAAATGAGCCATAATCCTTTTTCTAAATTTCAGGTAGCAATTGTAAATGAAGAAATTGGTGTCCACATTCTTTAAGAGAAAAAATTACAAATCTACATTTGAAATGACACAATTTTTCCTTTTAAATTAATGTGTAGGTTTTGTCCCAAAGGCTGTCATGTAGTGGATAATAAATATATAATGGACTATGTTTTGCAAAAAAAAAAAAAAAAAAAAATCAAGGGACAGAAAGATCATAAACTATTTGCATTTCACTGTTTATTACTATAACCACCAGCCTAGCAGTATATTAAATAATTACTCAGAAAAGAAACTTTGTTTCATTGTGGGAACCATGAAGCTTTTGTTGATTAATCTTTGAGTGGGAGAAAATTTGGCCCAGATGTGTACTTTTAATAAAGAACTATACAGTCTCTACCTTACTTAAACTGCCAAAAGGCAACAAGAAAGAGTGAGAATAGGCATAAGAAAATTATTCTGTGAAGTTTGTAGGTCTAGTGGTTAAGGCAACGGGCTAGAAACCAGGAGACTGAGAGTTCTAGTCCCGCCTTAGGCATGAAAGCCGGCTGGGTGACCTTGGGCCAGTCCCTGTCTCTCAGCCCTAGGAAGGAGCCAATGGCAAACCAGGAGACCGAGAGTTCTAGTCCCGCCTTAGGCATGAAAGCCGGCTGGGTGACCTTGGGCCAGTCCCTGTCTCTCAGCCCTAGGAAGGAGCCAATGGCAAACCAGGAGACCATGAGTTCTAGTTCTGCCTTAGGCATGAAAGCTGGCTGGGTGACCTTGGGCCAGTCACTCTCTCTCAGCCCAACCCACCTCACAGGGTTGTTGTTGTGGGGAAAATAGGAGGAGGAAGGAGTATTAGGTATGTTTGCCGCCTTAAGTTATTTATACAAATAATAAAAGGCATGATAGAAAATAAATAAATAAATAAACCCCAAAGTTTGTCCCATACCATAAAGCTAAAGTGTCTGTAGCTTGGAAAAAAATTAATCAGGTGATCCTATCTATTTTCCTAAAGCAGTGTTTCTCAGAGTGTGGTCTCTTGGGGGTCTGTGAAATCAAAATTATTTGCCAGCCTATGCTGAAAAAAAATACAATCTTAAAATCGCTTCATACAATTGTGAGAAGCAGTAGTGGCAGCAAATGCATCAATTTTAATTTTTAATATGGTAAATATTAATAAATATAACCCAGACAAACAACATCTCTTTCGGGGTCCTCCATAATTTTTAAAAATGGGAAGGGGTCCTGAGAGAAAAGAAGTATAAGAAGCGCTGTCCTAAAGTAAAATCTCAAAATATTTTAGTGTGTTATTTCAGCTTTAAGCAAAGTATAATTGTTAAAGTGTATATTATTTATGCTTCATCTCAAAACATTGACACTGGGCAGCTAACACAGCATAAAACATCAAATACAAGTCACCAAAAAAGGGACAAAACACATAAAATAAGAGGCATATATACTTTTGCCAAGTAAATGTATTCTTGAAACAATAATACTGTTTGAGGGGATTCTTACAAAAATCTAGACTTGGAGTAGAAGGAGGGCGTAATAAATTGGATAAAATCTGAAATTGTTATTTCAACTTGCGCATAGATTGTCTGATCTTATAAGGTCGAAGCACAAGGAAAAATGCTCTTCTCCTGTTTGAAGTTGTTCCCTGGACAATTCACGGAATGTCCCCTACCTAGCAAATCTCTTAAACAGCATGGGTGATTTAAATCTGGTTGTGGATGCAAACTGGTGAATCACTCACCATGAACCACTTTATTATTCCGTGACAGTTTGAAAGCACTCCTCAGCCTATAGAGATGGACTCTTAATGAACTACTAAGTAAAAAACACCTCCAACATTGCATAACCTTCACGCAGCTGAGGTGGCGCAAAATTGTCTGCACAGTGGGGAAGTCTGCTTTGTAAAATGTCAGGAGAAAAAAGGTTATGCAGCTAGGAGAAAACAAAACCCACCCTTACAAAAATGAGCCGATTGACAAGCACAACACGAACGTGCTATTTAATGTTTTCTTGGACGCCTGCACGCTTTGTGCAGTAAACGTGTGGTCGTAAATCAACCTCTCACCTCGTCACAAAGCAGTTTCCTCTTGAAATGGCCTTCTGTTTGGCAATTTATGCTGTGGAACTATCCGAGTTCTGAACTTCATTCCCTCTTCCCCTTCTCCTTCATTTCCCTTTGCCGTGTTTGAGTTCCAATTGTTGGATGCAGCAATTGGGTTATGATATTGCAGTGCAATATCGTTAGAGAAAGACATTATGCTTGGAACGGTCAGTGGTAAAAGGCGCCGCCGCCGCCAAAGAACGCGCTGGTTGGATGCAATCAAAGCAGACACAGGCCAAAATTTAAAGCAACTGAAAGAAGCTGTACAAGATCGGAAATCATGGAGAGAGCTGGCTTATGGAATCGCCAAGGTTCGGATACAACTGAATGGATAATTCAAATTCAAAAAAGATTGCAGTGCATAATCCCCCTTTTCAAGCAAGAGTGAAAAACAAGCAGGTTAAACATAACTCAGAATGAACTCTAAGCTTCTATAATTTTCTTAATATGAAGGAGAAGTCAAAATATGTCACTTAAACTCCTCAAAATACAATGGTCTTCCACACTGCCACTACACAGCCCCATTATTTATATAGGATATTTCCTACCAACACATACACACATATATTCATTGTCTCTCCCACTTCGCACAACTATGCTTTTTAGCCAGTGTAGCTATATACAGTAATTGAATGCATTCTCTCCATCTTTCTCTCATTCACTTGCTCTAACTCTTTTTTTCTTCAGCCTACACAGTACATTTTCTCTTTATCCTTTGTCTTGGAGCAAGCCTTCCGTGTTAGTTGTTGTTGTTGTTGTTGTTGTTGTTCAGTCGTTTACTCGTGTCCGACTCTTCGTGACCTCATGGACCATAGCATGCCAGGCCTTCCTGTCCTCCACTGTCTCTCGGAGTTTACTCAAATTCATGTTCATTACATCGGTGATACTATCTAACCATCTCATCCTCTGCCGTCCCCTTCTCTTTTTGCCTTCAGTCTTTCCCAGCATCAGGGTCTTTTCCAGTGAGTCCTCTCTTCGCATTAGGTGGCCAAAGTATTTGAGCTTCAGCTTCAGCATCTGTCCTTCCAATGAGCAGTCAGGGTTGATTTCCTTTAGGATTGACTGGTTTGACCTCCTTGCAGTCCAAGGGACTCTCAAGAGTCTTCTCCAGCACCACAGTTCGAACGCATCAATTCTTCAGCGCTCAGCCTTCCTTATGGTCCAACTCCCACAGCCGTACATTACTACTGGAAAAACCATAACTTTAACTATACGGACCTTTGTCGGCAAGGTGATGTCTCTGCTTTTTAATAGGCTGTCTAGGTTTGCCATAGCTTTCCTCCCATTGCTTTATCACCTGATTAAGCTAGCTAGAATTCAGAGTCAAAATTTAAATTTTGGGCACTCTCTTCTATGTTTTTACCTCAATGATTTCCCAAGGCAAAAATGGTTGTAGGGGACTGCATCATTTGTAATGGCCGAACCCAACTTTGAGTTCACATCAGACTTGCTAAGTAGTTAGACAGTATGACGGAAAAATGGATAATTGATAATATAGAAATCAGCAGGTCTGTGCATTGCTTTGGATTCAGTTATGAATAAGGAATACTTTGGAACGCACAGAAGCATAAACACAACACTGCGATTCATTAAACCAACTTCTGCAGTCTCAGTCCTGACAATAGGAAGTAGCTGCTTTAATGAGTTGTAGACCACTTCTGTGTTTGTGTTTCTGCATATTTAGAAACACCTCAAAATGAATCTGAAGTATTTCACAGTTCTAAAAATCATATCACCATTAACACTTTCCTTTCTCTTGTGCGATAAAAAGAAGTATAGATGGAGAACAATTGCTTATGAGCGAGGGCATAGTCTGAAGTTTCATGGGCCTGCTGAATGCCTGGATAGTGTATCCTGCTTAATTATCTTTTTCATGCCATCACTCCATGTGCCATGTCCTTTTATCACATCTCTTTGTTGGTTAATGCGCAGGTTCTGATTCCTCATGATTTTTTATCTTTGAAATACTTACCTTCTATTAGCTTTTGTGCCATATGTAATTCAATTTTATATCTGTGAATAGCAATTAATAAGGATTCTCTCAAATCCCTGCATTATATGTATCTAAATATCAGTAGGTCAACCTATGCCTTGGCTCCCTTTATTGAGTTCTGCACGTGCTTTTTAATCATTCCTGTTTTCCACGAAGTTGCAATCTGTATTTTCCTATTAGATGGTCTGTTCTTATTTTGGATTGTCACATTGTGTCATGCTGTGGATACACAACCTGGTTGTACACCACTCAAGACATCCATGGCATGAATGTCCTTGACCACATGGAAAAACCGCCTAGAGTTGTTTGTCGAGATGGGTGGTGAAGAAATGTGATAAATATATAAATAAAAAACTGAGTCTCCACCTTGATTATACTCCATTTTAAACATAGAATCCTTGTTTCCTAATGTCTTTTATGTTTTCATACTTAATTATGTTTGCCTGATTTGAACTATCATCTCTGGTTAAATTCAGGTTCTTGAGTTACCTAGACTTCATATAGTTGTTATTTATTGTGGGGGGGTTTGGTATTTTTTTGTTTGCTAGTCACTCTCTCTCAGCCCTAGGAAGAAGGCGGCCAAGGGCAAACCACTTCTGAAAATGTTGCCTAGAAAACTGCGTAGACCTGTCTATGCAGTCACCAGAAATCAAGACTGACTCAAAGACATAGGGAAAAAATCCAAGCAAACAAACTGAGCGTGCAACAGATTCTTTTATTTATTTTATTAACTTACAGAGCCACTTATATCTTCCGTTCTGGTGAAAAACCACCACTCACAGCAACTTATAACCTTTACAAAGTGCTGTTTGCTTTCTGTTAAAAAAAAAAGTTTAAAAATGTACAAAGGAAATGGAATCACACCGCTGCACAGCTTCCCACTGGATTAACAAACCTTTGCTCACAAATGAAACCTAAACCCAGCCCACTTTTCCCCCAAGGCAGTCTCTGAAACTCTGAAACTGTTTTCTGAAGCTTGCTGGTAGACATGTCTGTGGTCACAAGATTAACAACAACACACGGGGAGATGCATTGCACCTGGTTATGAATTAAAGGAACTAAGAAAGATGATTCCCTGGGAAAAATTAAAACTCAGGCTTCAAAACCAAACATTTCACTGCTATTTGCAGTCCCAGGAGTAAGAATGCTGAATGCTTTCCTGGCTGGAAAGTTAATGTTCTCTGTGTATAGTGGACCACAAGAGTCAAATTTCATGTTTGGTTTCTTCAAATTAATCTCAGGTGCATTTGATGCATTTTTCAAATATGAAAACTTCATCAAATACTGGATTCAGGATACTGGTAGTATTTCAGATTTGAAGATATGGATATAGACAGTATAGAGAGTAATTCAAATTTGGAGAGACTGGTATAGATGGAACAGAAGACATCTATGGCTGGCATTACACCTCAACCACCATTTTGTGCCTAGTTCTTCTGGAGCCATCAGGTGTTTGTGGAGTCCATGGTGCTCTCTGAGCCTTGTTGTTTTTATTTATTTATTTATTTTATTTAATTAAATTTATATAACCGCCCATCTCCCCCAACGGGGAACTCTTGTTTTCTTGCAGACGTTTCATTGCCAGGCTAGGCAACATCTTCAGTGCGAAAAGGGAGTGGAACTTTCTCTCTGTTTATATAGCCTGGCTTGTCCTGCCTGTGTTGGTGGGGGTGTTGTACTCTCCTTGGTAGTACCTTGATTGGGTTGTTGTATATAGTTGTTGTAGGCTCAGAGAGCACCATGGACTCCACAGTTCATTTAGCTTTTAGCTTTCATCACAATAGTAGTTGGTAGAAATGTACCAGGTATTCTTTGATCTTTTAGCAGTTTGTATGCTTCTAAAGTGTTTTATTTATTGCATTTTGTTATTGTACTGATGTTTTTATTGTGTTAGCCACCCAGGGTTATTTTATGTGAGATAAGCGGCCATATTAATCTAATAGATAAACAAACAAAAAGTCACCACTATGCTAATATGAATATTGATATTTTGGTAGAACTAGTGAAATTATTAACTTGTAAGACTCAAGCTAGGGAGTTCCAGCGTTAAGGTTTCTCTTGCCAGTGCAGTTCAGTGGACGGCTTGTGACCAGTCACCCTCTCTTGGCACAACCTATCTCTCAGGGTTGTAAGGATAAAACCAGGGGAGACCTCATGCATGTCAACTTACGTTCTCTGAGGAAACGTTGGATAAAAACAGAGTCATTATAGCAAGTTATAATGTTACCACTGGCATTTATTTTTTCACTATATAGATACCCTTTTTGAAGTTCTCTGGCTGATAAAAATGACACACCCTTAAGACTGCAATGCAAAGCAATTAGAAATTGTACTTAATAAAAATGCAGGTGATTGTTTAGGTATCTACCTAGTTATTTATTTAGCTAGATTTATGTCCTGTCTTTCTTCCAGGAGTTCAAGAGAGCATCCTCTTCCGATTTTCCCCAGAGAGGGAGGTGGGCTGAGACGTAGCAACTGGCCCTGAGTCACCCAGGGAAGATCATCTTATATCTGGGTTCTGTGGTTTTAGTCCAAAATTCAACAGCTCACTGGCTGTCTGAAGAATCCTCAACATGTTATATGAAGGCTTGACAAAGAAAACACAAAATGTCACCTGGTGAACCTTCCTAGGGACATAGTGCCCTACGTGGATTTCCTTCCCCTTTATTGATCATCCTTTTTTATTATTTTTTTTATTTATCACATTTGTATCCCGCCCATCTCCCCCATAAGGAGGGAGTTACAAGAGCAGGAGAAATTGTGGCCTAATTGTCCCCAACAGGATAAGATAATGGCTGGCTACACCTAACACATGCTCTTGAAACCTGTGGATCATGGCAGGAATCTTTAACAATCTATGTGCTGATGACACAGCGGGATAAATGAAAGCTGCCAGGAAGGCAGCTCATATGGAAAACATACTCCTGGCACAGAGGCAATTTCCACCACTATCCCTAACACCCAGATTTTCTGGACGTCTCTTCCAGAGAGTTGAGGGATGTCCTAAATAACCTTTCACTCCCCTTTCAAGAATCCAAAGATACTTTTGTTATCTAAAGCAATTTATTTCAGAGATGATGAATATGCAGGTATGTTTAATTTGTCCACTTGAACATGGAATCAGTGCTGCCACAAAATTTAATAACATGAAATCATTTCTGAAAAAGTTTGCCCTTAAATTAAGTAAAGGTCACACTGCTCAGGACCTCAAAAGTTCATGCTGAGACTCAATTATCCCCCAGGAATGGGCCAGAATACCATCTGTTCGTTTTCCGTAAAGATCCTTGCCATGCTCTTCAGACAGTTTAGTTAAGGAAGCCTTATGCAGAGATGCTTCCTATGGCAAAAGACAATAAAATCCACAAAGTTATATGAAGTTGTGATGTGAAAACAAGGTGCCATCTGTTGAGCCAGCTTTCTAGAATATTTTGGCCTAACAGTTGTGTTGCCTCCAGACAAGGAAGGGTTGATGGGAACTGTAATATAACACAGCTACTAGAACACTGTGATGGAAAATGCTAGCTGAACCATTAGTTTGAAATTCCTGTGTTTAACCAGTTTCCATGAAATCAATTCAACAGATCAGGGTATCAAACTTGTGGCTCTCCAGATTCTGCCTAGTACAACTTCAAATACCCCTCACTACAGTATTACTTACTAGGACTACTGGTACGGAAGACCACAGGTCCTTCAATAGATCTAACTATCTCTCAAGGTCAAGTGACCCAGAATAAATGCTTAGCTAATTAAAAAAAAAGTATGTAATGTCTTCAGGGAACTATTTAAAAAAAACAGATATGCATAGAGATATATGTGGGGTACAGGTAAGAGACTGAGTATGGATTCACCATACTCAGCTACAACATAAATTATATGACTTACTTAACTAAAAAGTTGGTTTCCTGTTTCCATATACAAGTCTCTTCAAGATCACTAGGTTTATGAACAATATGAAATGCAAACAATAATTCAAAGCAGCCTTGTAAAACTGCAAAGCTGGAGGATGGCTTTTGTTACACTATTACATTCTAAGATAAAAAGAAATAAGTACATGTGCAGTAAAGGAAGATACAGATGTTTGTTGTGTATAGTATAGGTTTTCATTCTAGGCTAAGACCGAGTGTAGGAAATTTAAATTGGATTCTGCCTTTACAAAGTTGAGCATCAAAATGTTTTAGTGTGTGTGTGTGTGTGTGTTTGTGTGCTGTTCTTTATTGTATCAGTGGATAATCTATATTTAGGCATGTTACATGATTAAAACTTTTCCAGTGAATCATCCCTTAATATTAATAGCAAAGGCAGCTGCAGAGTTATGATACAGCTAAAAGAAGGACATTGAAAAGGAGAGGGAGTTGTCAACAGTTCCTCACATAACCCACCACTGAAAAGAAATTGTGGACCGAAGATTCTGTGGCCAAAGAATCATTGTTGGTTCTGAGATGGAAGGTTAGGAATGGAAAACCTATGGAAAACCAAAATGGGAATGGAGCTTCCTGAAAGAAGGTCCAATTTTCCATCCATGCCCTCAGATGATTATATTAGCTCACCAGGTATAATATTTGTTATAGTTCTTAAGCATGTCTATAAATCCTCCAATGGTGAAGAGATAGTTCTGTTGGGATTTTCTCTGTAGGGATTAACGATATGCTTGCAGAAAAAGTATTTATGGAGAGATAAGTCTTTTGATCCAGGAACAGGACTACCTGAGATACCAGTGGCATATAGTTTTGCTCTCTGATGGTAAAAGTCACTTTGTCATTGATGCTATGTGAAAAAAAATAAACATCATCATGGAATTCCAGCTACCCTAGAAACTGATGTTGAGGTTATTGAGTAATCTGTAAATCTGTCAGCTGCTATCATAGATCAATTACTACTACGTCTTACAAAGAAGTTGCAGATACAGTGAATTTCTATACTGCAGCCTTAATCTGCTTAACTCCTGTGCATAAACTGGCTGGACATGTTGCCAATTTACGAATACCCTTTCTAGATTTCAACCTCTTCCTCCACTTTGGCCATGTTCTGTCTAGACCTAGCCTCTGATTGCATTTCTTTTGCATCTTTCTCCCTCCCACCTGTCACAGAAAAGCAAGTTCATGAGTGGATCTTTGGAGACATATAAGGTCCATTGATAGACCTTTTGTATAACCCACTGGCATCCACCAGTTTAAAAAGAAAACACACCACAGTTCCAGTCACTTCTGCTAGAAGTGAAACTGATAGAACTCTCATCAATTTCACCTTAAATATTAAAAAAAGGGGGGATAGGGCCTCCATTTCACTGTGCTAACACTGAACTTGTGTTTTAAAAAGCCCAGCCTTTCACTGTTCTTGGGGGGGGGAGGGGAAGGCTGTGGAGAGACCAATAAGAAGAAGGATGGGGACGTTATTTGTCTACAAAGAAATGTAGTGCAGCAGGCAAACCTGACAGCATTGCTTGAGCCAGGATAAGTCAGAAAACACCACTTTTGATGCAAAGCAGAAAAATACATGTGAAAGTTGCCTTCGTGGTCTGTGGCGGGTGGTAGAAGGTGATGTGCATTCCCGCCCTTAAGAAATGTTCAGTGGCCTGTATGGTGCAAGCTGGTTCAGCACATCATCTTAATCCCTGCTTTGTATCAAAAGTGCAAAGATCTTCTGTAGGATGGTATCCAGATTCTAAAACTTCCTCTTGGAGATGTCTGTAGCTTGAATCATGTCAACTGGATTTCTATTTTCTCAGTGGAAACGTTTCGCTCCTTATCCAAGGAGCTTCTTCAGTCTGAGCAAAGTTAGTAAGGGAATCCTAAATATGTTTCTAGGTAGCTGTGTGACCTTACACCTGGGGCTAGGTCATGGTTATATTGAGATGTTATTTTAAGTCCTTTTATCATCTAAAGGAGGACTTAAAATAACATCTCAATATAACCATGACCTAGCCCCAGGTGTAAGGTCACACAGCTACCTAGAAACATATTTAGGATTCCCTTACTAACTTTGCTCAGACTGAAGAAGCTCCTTGGATAAGGAGCGAAACGTTTCCACTGAGAAAATAGAAATCCAGTTGACATGATTCAAGCTACAGACAATTCCACCTGGATGACTGAGAACCTTCATAGACATATCCTCTTGGAGATAGTCTGATGTATTCACTTCTAGTGATTTGGAAACTACTTTAGGCAAGTGGCCTTTTGAACCAGACAAAGTTTTGTTTTTGTATTTTTGTAAGAATGTTAGTTCTTCAGCTTTCATGCCTGTTAATGTTCTGCACGGCTTGATACCGCCGTTCATACTTTTCATAGAAAGGCAGGACAGGATCATCTACATGGTTATAATTCTCAGGAGTAAGACAGTGTTGCCAGAGGAAGGGTTTTGCATGAAAGGTAAAATATATCTCAGAAAGTAACTCACAAAACTATAAATAAATTTTAAAAAATAGTTTGACACTTTGGATAAATGCTACATTTATGAAATTTAGACCAGCTATTTAGCCAGTCATTTGCCTTCAGTTATATATTTGTAGATACTGTAGATAAACACACAGGCAAACATCCAGATAAATAGGTAATGTATTAAGGTATGAAAACCCCTGGTGATAATAGCTTCTGATTGCAGTAGTTGGGGATTTTTTTTCAAGCTTTTCTAATTCATTTTTTTAATATGGAGATTTATCTCTGACAATTGTTTTTAAATATGAAAAAAGTTGAATATGAAACATTTTTCCATATGTTCTGTTGTGGTATTGGCTGACAAGATGGCACTACTTTTTTGTAATTCATAGAAATGGAGATAAAGATGTCTGTAAGGCTTATGACAAATTAATCATATTTGAATTCTCATTACTTTTTCTTTTCTTTTTTTAGGATTCTTTTCACCATGGAAAACTCCAAAGCCTGTAAGTTTTCTTTTAAATTTAAATTCTTTTCAATTTTAAATCTAATAAGAACAATTAGAATGTATGGAAATAGGACTCATTTTTGAGAGAGAAATGGCATTTGTACAAACAATAGCATGGATTGTAAGATTTCTAGGGCTTGGTATCCTACTGGCAAGTATAGGAATATAAATCTGATATGACAGTAAAACTTAAGTATTTGATCACATAGTACATATACCTGCTGTCTTAAAAGCAAGCATTTCTTACTGAATTTAGTGGAACTGACATAGAGCAACATACATACGAATTTGCTATAAACGTTGGCTCTTCATTTTGTTCATGGTAGAACTATAGTGTCTTATAACTGAACACAAAAACAAGTTTTGTTAATTCATTTTTTTCATGAGCTATAATTCTCCTTGTATCTTCCAGCCTGCTCAGCATTAATACCTAAATCATTTTTCAGTAGCTTTAGCCAAATGGAAGCAGATTATATTAGACCAAGATTATTATTAGAGTTGTTTTCAACTCTAGCTGCAGGCTTGTGTTTCTTAACTAATGAACAACAACAAAAATTAGATGTGTGGGAGAATTGAAGACAATGAAGCCTAGGAGCATTTGAGCAGTTAATTTGATTAAGCCAATGTTTATTCAAGAAAATGGAAGAGCCTGATTAATACAAATAACCGTCTACTAGCCTGATTAAGAAGGAACAGCTAATGTCCATCTGAAAGCCAGTTTGGTGTAGTGGTTAAAGGCAGCAGGCTAGAAAATGGGAGACTGTGAGTTCTAGTGCTACATTAGGCAAGAAGCCAGCAGGGTGACTTTGGGCCAATGAATCTTTCTCAGCTGTAGTAATGGCAAACCACTTCTGAAAACTGTTGCGAAGAAATCTGCATGGACTTGAAGGCACCTCCAAAAAAGTGTACATCTATTGTTAATAGGTCCTTGTATGAGATCATCTTTAAAGCATGCTTGGATAGTCATCCCCGAAGATTGTCTTTTCTTCTGTGTGAACAGCAGACTGGGGATTGCATACTTCACATGGAAGTAGCCAGGTTTCCTTTCTTGGGGATGCTAGGGGTCAAGTAACACTCCAGAAGAGTTTGGATACTTTTATCTTCATGTCATTCTGAGAAAGAACAGATTATCAAGGAAAGGGTCCCTATGGAATTCTTAAAAAGTTTGGGCATTTTTTACATACTATTAGTAGTGATAGTAGCAGTATTTGGTATGTGCTTATGCGTAAGCACAGTAGAAAGAGTGCATGATGAATGTTGTGGCAAAGCTACAGTACAGTATGTAATTTCAGACCCTGGATGTAACCTAAATGATTTATAGGGGAGAGGGCTTTAGGCAAACATATTTTACTTATATTGCCCTATAGGGTAGACCAGATTAAGAAACCAATGCCACATAGGTCTAAAATTATTTTAGGACAGCTACTTAGGACAGCTATAGTAACAGAATCTTGCAAGTCTGAATGTGCTTCCCTCCTCCCTCACTTTATCTTCATGTGAATTAAGGAAGGGCCTGTCTGAGGTGTTTTCCTAAGTTAGTTTCTCAGGATGGACTTAAACCATGCTTGTCTG
This sequence comes from Charina bottae, assembly GCA_023362775.1. Classification (NCBI taxonomy): domain Eukaryota; kingdom Metazoa; phylum Chordata; class Lepidosauria; order Squamata; family Charinaidae; genus Charina; species Charina bottae. The sequence goes on along the minus strand of JALMGJ010000053.1, from coordinate 1,617,678 downwards.
ATCGTTTCCTTGATAACTGATCTTCCCACTGACCTTCAAGGCCATTCCTTATTCCCTCTACAGTTTAGGAATGAGCACCAAATTATTGCAGAAATTATATGGGTTTATACAGTAGGTGTAGTGAATATTGTTCCCTTGACAGCCAGCAGAAGACAGACATGCTGTGCAGACTTGGAATCCACTTTTCTATGAGAAGACATGGCTATTTGGCATATGTTGTATTTATGAATTTACAGTCAAACACCAATTAAGAGGATTTGTGTATGTGTGTTTGTGTGTTCATGGGACTAATAAAGAGAAGGTAAAAAGGGTTTGAATCAATTAGGCTTGAGGTAAAAATTCTCTATAATATAATTTGGGACTTTGGATTTATCAATTTGTACATCTTTTGCTCTATCAATTTGTATATCATGATCTGAAACAAATTGCTTGACTTCAGAAATAGCTTGCTCCAAACCTATCATTGAAAGCCAGTTTGGCCTACTGGATTAGAAACTGGGAGACCATGAATTCTAGTTGTACCTTGGCTATGAAGCCAGCTGGGTGACTTTGGGTCAGTTCCTCTCTCTCAGCCTTCGGAAGAAGGCAAGGGCAAACCACTTCCAAAAAATGTTGCCATAAAAACTACAGGGACTTTGGACAAGTCACCAAAAATATCACCAGGAGACACAACTGGCTTGAAGGCACCAAATAAGTAAAGGAATGCCTATTACTATTAATGCTCAGCTACAGGCCACAAGAAGTAAGATCACGCTCTAGCTTTCTTCCAAGAAGACTTGAATTTGTCTACGAGAACAAGCTGGACTAAATAACTGATCCCCAAATTTAATTTCAGCTAGTATCTCAGGACACAGATTTGCATGAAGCAGCCATAGAAAGAGATCCTAGTTCAAGTTTCAATATATCTTTTGAGAGGAATTGGAGAGCTTGGTGAGTGGTTCCCATAAATCTAGACTTAACTACTTTTAGGGATATTATACCTTTCTAAGAGGAGAATTGTGCATCATAGAATAGAAGTGATATTACCTTAGCTCTAAATTTAATTGCCACTGGGACAGAATTGCTGCCTTTATGTTACCTTGCTCAACTTCTTAGGGTATGATACATCTCTACAGTGACCCTAGGAAATATATTAAAAACAATGTTTTCTACATATGTTATACATGTCACAGTATTATTGATTATTTACAAATGCCTAAGACGGCAGTCCTGTGCATAAGACCTAGTGTTGAGTAGAAATGTTCAGAATTACGTTGCCAAACAGCAAGACAGTATAACCTGATGACAAAAGAAAAAGCTATGGACTTTGTCTGCAGGCTCTCAAGGTATTGTTTTCTTTTATTTATTTTAGATGATGGAAAAATGGGAGAATCAAGGCAGTCCACAGACAAGTTTATCTGCTCCAGCGGTGCCACAGAACATTCCCTTTCCACCCGCCCTTCACAGGAGTTCTTTCCCCGATTCCACAGAGGCCTTTGACCCAAGAAAGCCTGACCCATACGAGCTGTATGAGAAATCACGAGCTATTTATGAAAGTAGGCGTAAGTGAAAACCATGGTCCACCTTTGCAGGGCCCTTGAAACTTTAAATTGGCCCATTGGAAGTGACTATTATAACTCAACGTAAACCAGATAATAAATTTATTTGTTATGGATATTAAGGGGGAAAAAACCTTCATGCATTTGTCTTAAATTTGCTGAAGGCACCCCTGATGATTAAGTTCAGTAGAAACAGATGGGGAATGATACAACAGCCATGTCTGCTGCTAGGTGATGTTAATCACTTGCAACCATGTAAATTGGCCTTTTGTGGAGATTGCCTGCTCTGAATCCCCACTCAGCAGTTAAATCAGTCTTTATTATGGTCATAGACTATCACAGACCAGTGAATGTCAAGCTAGTTTCACTGTGCAGCTTCCCTTTGCTTTATTTATATATAATTTCTGGTGTTTTTTGTAATGCGGCCACAATGTTCAGTTGAAAATGATGCCATATCTTCTGATTAATATTATAAAATGTCTTTCCAACTAGCCTGTCATATATACAGTTTCAAGTTTCTGAGAGACTGAAAGAAATGGGGAGATGGTGAAGTGTTGGACATATAAAGAGGGCAATCAATCAATGTTTATTTCGGTCATAGACCAGCATACAACTAGTAACATAACAATTACGCTAAAATAGAAATAAAATAAATATAAAAGGTCATATTGATAGCATTGAATAAGATAAAGATAAAATTATTAAGGTAAAATTACAGAATACAGGTATTAAAAAGCAAAAAAAAATCCTATAAAATTACAATTAATTTTACAATGAATAATCTATATACTATAAATAACTAGGGCAAATAACTATAAAAGGGCATAAGTAATACTAGAATTTGTATAACACTACGAGGATGTAAAGCTATGCTAACTCATATTATCAAATCAAATCAATTTAGACCAGCAAACAAAACTAAAAATTCACATCTGGTTAGAATAAAAGAAAAAACACTTAAAATTCTAAAAAATCTAAGAAAAATTAAAAAAGATATTGTGGCGTGCTGTACAGATTATTGAGCAATATTTAGCTGTGGTCAATGAAGTAAAATCAGATTGGTCTGATAAAAACAGTTTGAGGTAAAAAGAATCCGAACGACCTGGATATTTGGTAAGAAATTGGGATAATAATTCCTGGCGAGCATCTGCATAGAGAGGACAATATAAAATGACATGATCCATTGTTTCAATTACTCCTCTGCCACATGGGCACAGTCTTTGATCAAAAGGGATATTTCGATATCTCCCTTCAATAACAGCTGTTGGAAGGGCATTGAATCTTGCCAAGGATAAGGCCCTTCTAAATTTTGGAATTGTTATGCAGCTAGGATATCTAGCTGGTTGGAGAAGATTGGAATCGCCAAAGCTAGACCCCAATCATCAGGGACCTTAGCATAGTTGTCAATATAGGTGAATAGGTTCACTGGTGCATTGGTTTCTATAAAGAGGGCTTTGAGAGCAACACGTGGTAGAAACCACAGGAGAGGAGCAGTTGTTAATATGGCTTCAGTCATGCTTACATGCCCGTTCACACTAAGTGTAGGAAAGGAAACCACAGATACTTGTTAGTAGGAGGGTGCAAAATATTCTCTCAGGAAATGTTTGGTCCCCCAAATGGGCTGATTCAGCCTTTCAGTATGCCATTCTCATCCCAGAAGAAGCCATAATGGGCATTCTAGGACTAGTCCAGCTTCAAAACAGAATGACCTTTTTCAAGTTCAGAATGTCTTCTGATGGTACTCTTCTAGTTAAATCTGGCTACAGATAGAGCCAGCAAACGAAAGTGACCCCATTGCACAAACCTAGGTATGATGTGGTTACACTTAGCTATGACTTAGGGAAACTGGGCAACTTTAACTGTGGCTTTAAACCCTCCCTGAAGCTAAAATGGTAATGCTATGTTTGGTGTCCCCATAATATCTCAGTCTTCTGGGTTTGCCACTTCAGAGGCAGTACCTAACAGGGCTATGCCGTGCATTCAAAAGCATTGCTTCTTAAAGCTTGGTAGCTCAAACGAAGTATCTTTCTTCATGAGTTTTTGGCATGGTTTGCAAAACTGCTTGAAAAACTGTTCCAAGCTAAACTTGTCCCAAGTTATTTCCTAATGACAAAGAGCTGTGAGAAGTGAAGAGAGGGCCTGTAATTAGCAAGGGTGGGGTTTTTCTTTTCTTGCAGCTCATTAACTTTGCTGATGAGAACCAGTTTGGTGTAGTGGTTAAGGCTTCAGGCTAGAAACCAGGAGACTGTGAGTTCTAGTCCCACCTTAGGCACAAAGCCACCTTGGGCCAGTCACTCTATCTCAGCCCTAGGAAGGAGGCAATGACAAGCCACTTCTGAAAAGCCTTGCCAAGAAAACTGCAGGGACGTGTCCAGGCAGTCTCTGAGAATTGGACACAATTGAACGGATTAAAAAAAAAGGCTTTGCTGAAGAGAGACTTGAATTCATCTAACACTTTAGAGTTGGTCTCTTCCAATTCTATGATTCTGTTTCTATGATTCAGCAGGAAGGTTTCTTGAAGATACCTCACAAAAAGCTGAATAGTGCTGAGTAAAGTTTGGAAATTCCTTTTAATGCCCAGTGGGTCAAAATGCTTATAAAGAATGAAAAATAAAATAAATAAATTCTATTTGAATAAACAAAGCAAAATAGAAATCTTGAGTGATCAAGATTTCATGGAAGCATTTCTCAGCCCACAAGTGGATTTAACTATTAGGGAAGTTTATCTCCATGCCCTGGTACTTGCAGAAGTCTTTTTCCATTGAATATCTGCAAGGCAGTATACATTGGAAAGCATGAAAGTGCACACAGGTAAATGTCCTTACAGGTCCTATACAGATTGCCACAGCAAATGGGTAAAAAGCATACAATACATGTAGTCAGGTGTGCTGGCACACTTGGGCAGGATTGCATTAATCTACTCTTCAATGTATAAACAAACATCTGCATCAGTCTAAAGTAGAATTAGAAAAAGTAAACTAAGGGAAGCACAGTTCTGTAACCACATCTCATTGTCTGCTTTAGTGAAGCAGTAATCATATCTACTTCTTTTTTTAATTTTTAATAAGTTTTTTTTAATCTATCTTCTGGCTTCAGGGTTACACTTTCACATTTAAAGGATAGTCAAAGGTAAGACGCCAGGCTTGTCGATCAGAAGATCGCAAGTTCGGAGGTTCGAATCCCTAGCCCCGTGTGATGGAGTGAGCTCCCGCACTCGACCCAGCTCTTGCCAACCTAGCAATTTGAAAGCATGCAAATGCAAGTAGATTAATAAGTACCACTTCGGTGGGTAGGTAACAGCGTTCCGTGTGCGTCATGCGGCCACATGACCGCGGAAGCATTTTCGGACAACGCTGGCTCTTCGGCTAACAAACGGAGATGAGCATCGTTCCCTAGAGTCGGACACGACTGCACAAATATACAGGGGAAACCTTTACCTTACAAAGGTACTTAATGATGTTTTTAAAAAGCAAGGAAACAACATTTTTTCCCCCAAGAATCTCCCTCTTCCTGGAATTTCCGGGTGATCTTATAAAGCTGTAGGTCATATTGGCATTCCAGGAAGTGGCATTATTTAAGAAGAGACTTGAATCCGGCTGCTGCATGTAAAAATAATTGACCAGGAGCATCTACAAATTAAATTTTCTGAGTTTCTTATTCTGTACACTGTAGCAAACAAAACCTAGGTTTCCTGCTAGTCCACTCACAACACTACCAATATCTTTTAGAAAACATGGAGGGAGTAGAAAATTACCTTTGAAATATTGTTTTGCCCACAAAAGGTTGAGCACAATGACAATAAGAATAAACAGATATGCATAACTGAGAATTCTATATTAGGTTCTGTGTGTTCTGTGTAATATTAATTTGGGCAGTAATGAGCTACCAATTATGTTCTGCTTTTAAAGAGTGTAATTGCTGTAGCACTGAAATGCAGGGAATCATCATTTATGTAGTAAAAGAGGCATCCATAAAACGTACTAATCGAACACTAATGCAAACACATAACTTACTCTGAAAAGTACTGTCTTTTCACACTGCCACAGGGTCAGCTCCAGTGCTCGGCTCATATCCCATTTTGTCTTTAACGCATGTTAAACACACGCATGTGACTCCTTGAAGGCCTTGGGTAAGATCTCTAAGTGATTAACCACAACATTACATTTGTGCCATCACGACAGAAGAAGAATAACCATTAGCCCACAAAAGAGTTTGGTTCTGACACACCTTTCTAACAAAACTAGCACACAAAGCAGTTGAATAAGTTAGCTGAGTACATAAACTTTTAGTTGGTTTCCTCAGTATCCGATAGTCTTTAAGGCCATTCCACACCTCCCACCAGGCATATATGTCCCTGTAAAATGACCAGCAGTAATCTCCCCACAGGTAGCAACAACTGAGCAACCATTTTAGTACAACATATTTAACTGACGTTACTCAAGATCCCAGCGACTTACCCAACTTCCACTTAGAATCTTTGTCATTCCAGAATTCACTCCAGACCTGTGCGATGCCATGCCTTCATCTGTGTTTAGTATTTGAGCCAATTGACTTCCGTACAAGTGCTCTGTTTTTACAGCGATGATATTTTCTCTTCTTTGTTGCTTCTGGGTGATCCTTCTCCCATTTGCAGGAATTCAAATCTCGCTATGCCTCCCAGCGCCTATGTTTCAGTCTCCTTAGAAGTTATTTCAAGGAGAAATGTGACTTGGTGGCTTTTCAACCACTGGGACAGATGAGAGAGTAAGAGGGACAGAGACAGAGAGAGAAATGAAACCAGACCAATGAAAACAGCATTTATAAGATTGTAATAAAGAAGGGGTACAAGATATTGTTTTATTCGCTTTTGTGAGGGAATTTCTGTTACTGCAGGGTATGCAGCAGTTCAAAGCAGGAATATCTGCTCCTTGTTTTCTGTATTTTGAGATGGGCAGAAACAAAAACAATTGACTTCAAAGTGCTTTTGAGGGAGTGGGGAGTAGAAGTGGTGACCTAGAAGTACCCCTATTTACTGATGTTGACTTCTAGGCTTATAGACTTCCCTAATGAAGGCAGAATAAGGAACTTCTCTTGTGAAGTGGGGTGTATTCCTTGTTAAGACTGAGGAAAAATTGTGGATGGTGGCATTTCCTCAGAACCTTCTAATTTAACCCAAAAATCATGCAAGAAGTATAAAGTCGTCAGAAATCCTGGAATGGATTAATACATTGTACTGTTAATGCCTCCTAAACAGCGTATAAAATATATAATTGGAGGCGATAATCTGATAATTAATTAATTATATATGCAATCAAACAAACTTTAAAAAGAGCATGTGTAATATCCCATGTAGAGGAAAAATTCAGATAAAGGAGAATATGAAGACACTAAGCATTCCGGTTAAGCTTTCCCAGCTTATTTATTCTATTTTAATGGATGTAGAATGCAGATTTCTTTATCCTTGGTAGCAGAAGATTCTATACCTGCCGTAGGTGGTGGTGATCAACTTCCATGGCTGAGATTATGAAATGCAAGTAGAAGTTGTACAGCCTCCCACACTGATAGTTCTAAAAAGTTTATAATAGTCAGGGGCTAGTTCAAATCACATGGACAATCCATATGAAAATGTATTTGGGTAAATTTGTTGCCAAAGACATCTGTAAAAGCCACAATGATGTCAAAAAACAAAAACAAATTGTGCATCAAGATGTCATTGCACAAATGGTCCAATTGGGTAATAACAACTGACTCAAGTACGTAAGTTACATCATTTTGATTTTAATGTCATCACATCTATATCAACCAGTCCACCAATTTAATATAGAGGTGTCTGATATATAGCTTACTTAAGATGCTTCTCTAATAGGACAATAATTTCATGTATTATTTTATGACCTTTTAAATATAATAGAACAGTGATTGAATTACACCAGTTGCCTGGGATCTGCTGTGCAATCAACGTGTGTGCATAATATGGCCAGTCTGGGAGCCCACCAGTCAATATTGGCCAGCAGTAGTTCTGGAATTCAATTGCCCCCAGCTGCTTTACCTTTTTGAAGCTGAGAAGGATGTTTTGTAGACTCAGAGGGAGACAGAGAAGCACAGATAGTAGGTTCTTCAAGGCTGATATCTGACGCTTGTAAATAATATTATCACTGGAAAATATTCAATCCGTACCTAACTGGAAGGGTGAGAGGTATCCCAGAAGGACGTTTGCGGAGATCAGTTGAATAAAATGCCAGATTGCAGACTTTTTTTTTTCTCTTCCATAATTCCGGAGAGCTTCTGTTCAGATGGTTTATTTTGCCTTTCACTAAAGATTTCTATGGAGACCCCTTAATACTTCAGTATCAGGCTGTACAAGAACATCTAAATAACATTCTGCCTGTTGCTGCAGGTTGTTGCTGCTCCATACGAGAACCAAATAGTCTTGTAAGGGAAAATACCAGCCACCAGGATGGTACAGTGTTTAGGTGCTGGAGTAGGTCTTTGGTCTAGTGCAGTGTTTCTCAACCAAAGCAACGTTAAGGTGTGTGGACTTCAACTCCCAGAATTCTGGGAGTTGAAGTCCACACATTTCGGGAGTTGAAGTCCACACATCTTAAAGTTGCCAAGGTTGAGAAACACTGGTCTACTGGTTAAGGCACTAGGCTAGAAACCAGGAGACTGTGAGTTCTAGTCCCACCTTAGGCATTCAAACCAGCTGGGTGACTTTGGGCCAGTCACTCTCTCTCAGCCCAGCTCACCTCACAGGGTTGTTGTTGTGGGGAAAATAGGAGGAGGAAGGAATATTAGGTATGTTCTCCACCTTGAGTTATTTATAAAAATAATAAAGGCAGGATAAAAAAAATCTAAAAAAAATTAAATCTATTCTTAAACGTAACAGTTCACTCGATACCAACCATTCTCTCTGTCCATTCTGCAACACAGAGGTGTTCTGAGGAGAACATGAAAGAAGAAGTTGCTTTGAGAACCTGGAGGAAAGTTGGGCTATAAATCTAACAAGTACATGAATACATGCCAGGATGGAACTGGATGTGAGATAAACAAGAAGAATTGGGAAGTGCCTGCCAAGGAACCTTTATTAGCACATTTTCAAATGTTGGTCCTTGACAACTTAAGATGTAATGTTGCAGTTGCAGAGACTTTGAGTCAGTTTCTATGAAGGCTTTCCTGAATCTGCCCTTTAGATGTGTGGACTTCACCTCCCACAATTCTCAGGAGTGGCCATGCTGGCTGGGGAATTCTGGGAACTGAAGTTCACCTATCTGGAGCCTGCTAGGTTGGGAGAGGCTGAGCTATTAGTGACATTACGGTCCATGTATGTTCAGGAAAAAAATGTGCTAATTTTTAAATGTTTGAAGCTGTCTTTTTTCAGAGTGTGGTTCCTTTAGTTTACTTTCACTCTGAATAACTGTATTCCAAACCTGTCAACTTTTAAAAGTGTAAAACAAAAGACAACACATTTTTTTCAAACCACATGTAGGGTTTCTCTAAATATTGCTTTGAAATAGCATAATTTTGGTGTCCCATTTTCTAAACATATACTCACCAAACATATTTTTTCCAAAAAATATATATTATTTTCTCTTTCTCTCTCTCCGGATATGATACAGGAGGACGCTTACATCTTATGAATACGAATTATCCCTCTAACACATATAGAATAGACTTCAGATAGAGGGGAGAAAAAAGCTTTAAGTCAAAAATTTTCCCAGTACTCTTCATTTTGGCAGGAGAGTTACTCATTGTGACAAAATATTTTTGTTGGTTATAGGATCTGACAATAAATCCAAAAGCATTTTCAGATGCGATTATAACAATATTAACACTAGAGAAAGTGCTGTGGATGTGAAACGATTGTGATTGCTGGCAAGGAAACCCCAGAAGGAGTTACAGTATACTAAGGGGAAGTGTCAGTTGTACAGTTGATAGCTATATTAAGGGTGCCCCAATCTATTCCTCTTAAAATATCTAATTTTTTAAAAAGCTGGAGTCTTTACTCACCTTTAGAAATTTAGAGATTTGGGGGGGGGTTGTTTTTTGCCTTAGGAAACACTCACAGAGAGAGAGAGAAGGGGGGGATTTTTCTAACCTTACATTCTGCTCGATTCCTTTTCAATTCTCTTTCATTCCTATATCAGTTTACAAAGTTCATATGTTTCTTTCTTCCCATTCTAGCATACATTGTATAAGTTATAAGTTATTTTTCAAATGCAATTTTTGGTGTGCTGTTTCCTAATGCATGTATTTGACACTTTAAAAAAAGAACTATGAACTGCATTGCAAAATTTGGAAAGTACGAATATTGATACATAATTGGGATGAGGTTTAAGAGTCGGGTAATGCAAATTAAGTCTGTCTGGGTCAGATTTTGTATGAATGGGTGTAGGCAGTAACATATAAATGTTAAATGGTAGTATTGTGACTTTAAATACATATCTGTTATGCTGGCAGAATATAATATTCTGTCATTCTGAACCTGCATTGAGCATTCCTCCAAACCTAATGGGTCAGATAGCACATTATTTTCTGTTTGTTCCAAGCCATAGTTTTCATAAACTTTGTTTGTTACCAGAAGTGTACCGTTAACCTCAGATCGTGTGTCCTATTACCATTATGGAATTTTTGAACTAAATCCCACCCAGTGATTCTCTGCCCAAGAGTCTGAGGTGACTCCACGTGCTTCATCATTACAACTAGGACAGTTTGTTAAGTTAAAGCTTAATACTTTTTTTACATTTTTACTGAAATCTTTTATATATTTTATTAGTTTTGGTAAGTCAATTTGTGTTTTTGATGTGAAGGGATTCAACCAAGCGTATTCATCCTCTGTTAGTGCTTTCGGTCAAGTTAGCAAGAAACTATACTGTACAACGTTCCTCTGCATTGAAAAGTTAGATGACTAAAATGTTGTTGTTTTTTAAAAAAAAAACACAAGAAGAATAGTTGCTTCACAGTTTAGGTCTCTGATATCAATGGAAGACCACTATAATTTACTTAACAATACTTCTTTACCTACTTTTAAAAAATAATTTATTTAGACACAGCTAAACGATTTTCCGCTCTCCTATTGGACAGAGAAGGTAGAAGGCCATTGTACAGTATGAGCTTAGTCAGAAGTAAGCTCTGTTGAGTTCAGTTATATTTATGCCAGGTCACTGCATGTACGTAAGCCTTTCTTGATCCGAAGCCTTATTAAAAGTTTCAGCCTTGCAGAGCTTCTCCTGAAATTGCATCTTTTAGGTGGATTGTCAGTTGTTTCCTTTTTAATCTCTTTTAAGCTGGCCAGGTTTTGCACACAAGGCTTAGTTGCCCCAAGCTTAGTGCCTATCTACCTAATTGCACTGCTGCCTATCTAGTTTAGGATTATTTCATTTATTTTTTTAATAAAGGCAGGATCAGAAAAGAGTTGGGACTGCCAGGCTGATTTCAAAAAACATCACAGGCTTCCTAATGTTGAGTGCCTCCTTGGTTTTTAGCATTTTAGTTTGTCTAAATATAGGGATCGGGAATCAGCTAAAGTCATAAATTGTTCAGGGACATAGTTTCCAGCCTTTGAAACCTGCTCCATGTCTAAGGGAAATCAATATGATGGATCACAATCAATCAGTTCCTCATATGGAAATTCAGGTTTACTGAGTTAACAAAAGTTGAAGGCTATCACTGGAAAACAGAAAATAGTTTGTAAAAGTAGTAATGACCCAAACCACAGAGTAATACCAATGGAAGACTACTGTCATTTACTTAACAATATTTCCTTACCTACTTTTTAAAAAGAATTTATTTAGAGACAGATAAGCAATTTTTCGCTCTCCTATTGAACAGAGAAGCATGAGAAGTGAAGTCTGTTTATTCCAAAGTGCAAAATTAAGCGTTTACTGCCAAGGCAGACAGTAGTACTGTATATTTCTATGTCTGGAGAAGTGTGTATTTCGCCTTTAACTCCATGTTTTCTTATTCAGAACAAGGGCCACCCAGGACGGGTGTTCGAATGGATTCCTCGGGCAAGTATTATTTTGCCTTCATTGTGCTACACATCCTTTCTCCATTTTATGTTAGTGGTGTACTTTTTTAAATCACAGCTTAGACCCAGGGTCAATCATGAGTGTCCAATTACCATCCTGTGTAATATAGTTTTTATGTTTTTGAACTTAATTAAGCAAAGAATGTCAATTTAATCCTCATTTGTGAGGAGAAGCAAATGTTCTTGTCTTTTCTTAAGCCCTCAAGGAAGATAGAGGTTTAACAAATCCTATGTTAATTTTTACTACTATTAATACTATTACTACTTCTTATACTGCCTGGCCAGAGGATTACTATTTGTGATAAACCTTAGTTGGCCTCATACAATAATTTACGCTGATTTTTTTTACAGAAATAAGGGGAAAAAATCAGTTTACTCCTGATTTTTATGTAATAAAGAATCTCTTACATAATAAAATTGTTTATAAATAAGATGCAGTCACGTACTTTCAATTTTTTTAACTAGTTATGTCTTTTAAAAAAACAGTCACATTCATCATCATCATCATTCTTTGTTACAGTCATAGACCAGTACAATTAAAATTTATCAAAGGTGTCCGATAAAATTCTCAGGCATGGTAAGAATACAATCCATATCATAGTTAAAATTTAGCAAGGTCGCTGTCATTATACATAAAATCAAAGGAACAACCTATGTTACACTGTATTAATACTTATTTGATTAAAACATCCTAAATTATTATTAATTATTTACTACAATAAATGATAATCTCTGAAGTCACATTAGAATTCCCTTTTTAAAATGATTGCCATGATAGACAACCATTAAAATAATGTTCTGGAAATATTTAAATTTACTTTAAAAAACTGACTAAGATAATACAAAATTTAAGACAGTGTGTCATTATCACACACAACAAAGCAACCTACAATTTCTGCCATGTTTGTTCTGGCTTATTTTCAGTTATATTTAGCAACAGCAAAGCTTCCTCCAGAAAATAAACTAACATTTATTGAATTGCTGCCTACATGCCAGGTTTTACTACTATGACAGGAACTCCACAGAAATTCACATACTTAACCCAAGCCAAAAGGTTCAAGTTTTTTTATTTTTGTTTTGTTTTGTTTTTCTGTCTGGAGCAAGTTCTTAAAATGTTTTTATTTTTTCTGCACTGTTTTTTTCCACATCTGGAAATGGCTTGGATTCAAATATTCACTTTTCCTGATACAAGATGAAGCTTCCAAAAGAAATCTTGGTGGAAGGGAATATTGTGTCAGATCTACTGCTTTCCCAGGAATATTAGAACATTTAAATTGAAATTATACTTCCTGTCCTTTGGGATTGTCCCTCAGGCAAAGATAAAGGATGAAATCAATATAGTGTTGATTTCACTATACAAAACACATTATTTATCCAGAGAGCTTATTCTGCTAAGAGGTTCTTTTCAGGAAGATTCAATAAGGAGAGGTATCATTCTTTTTTATAATGCTCCCTATTTCTTTTCATTAAAATGCATAAAAGATTCAAGTAGAAAAATATATAGTGCCATATTTAAAACTTCATCCTGGGCAAAAATATTTATTTGCAAAAATATGCAAAAAAAGGTTATTTTTAATTTAAAGTATCACTGGGGGTATTTCATATTATGTTTTGTTACAGTCTCTCTGTGTGCGCGCGCGTGTGTGTGTATGTGTCTATGTCTCCTTTCCTTCCTTTCTCCTTTTATTATTCTATAGAATAATAGAATGTGATGAAATTGACATTCCATAGCAATTGAGGGTTCCCTTTTAAAACTCCAGATTGCCTTCTAAAATGTAGAGAGCTAGATACCAATATTTGGAAAACAAGTTGACAGTCAAGCATTTAGAAAATATTGCACCTAGGAAGCACTTAGGAATTATTCTCCCTGTTGTCTCTTGTCTGAGGATGGATTCATTAAGCATTTAAACCAACTCACCTATTAGTTCATCCAGCACATTCCACTATCATATTTACACAGAAACATGTTTTCAGCTGTCAAGTCTCTTAAAAATGCTCTCAATCCACCATATTTATTTTTCTCAATCCACATGTGCACCAAGCTGTTATAATATGTATAGAATATGTTTGCCTGATTGTTTAGGGTATATCATATTATTGTTTATTCCCCTATATGTAATTCTAATCCATTGCATTTTACTTAATTGGACTATTTTAATCCACTGCATTTTCAGCCTATTTCCCAGGCTACTATAGGCATGGAATGTATGTGTCTCATTATAGACAAAATGGCTGAACATGTAATTATAAGGAATGTGGCCTTCAACAATATTTTTTAAAAAATTTGGCTGTAGGTGTAATTTTTAGCTGTAGCTGTGTTTTGGTTTTTAGTATTAACTTATCAGGATATTTAAATGAAAAGGTTTGTTGAATTTCTCAAAGTTTTCTAAATGTAAAGTACAATTATTTTAATGTTGAAGTGCCTTAATGTGCCTTAAAGTACCTTAAAGTGATTTTAATAAAACAGAAGAATACAGCTTTTCTGAGAATATCTAGAATTAGAAAAGTTTTCTTTTTTAACTTCTGCTCTCCTGCTTGGAAATTTTTCCTGAAAAATCTATAGAGATTTCCCTTGGAAATTTTTCTGTAAGAGGTTAGTCCTAAAGGGCTATAGCAGTATTATATAACAACTGTTATTGATCAAGTATAGGACAGTGGAATGTTGATTAGGCTGATAAAAGTTGGAATCCAATGATTTCTGGAGGTCCACAATGTTTGCAGTGCTGAAACAAATAAATCCTACCAACGCAGGTATCAGAAACCATCCTGTAAAGAATGGTTTGCTAATTTCAAAGATTGAGGGTGTTCCAAGAAAGTCAGTCACATTTATAATCATGAATTTTGATATGAATGTATGGCCATTGTTCTATAAGGAGGAAGTTTTATTTTCTGGTGTTGACTCTTCCCTTAGTTACAGGGCAGATATAAATGCCTTGAAGATTGCACCTGGTATTTGACACATACATATTTACACATATGCACTAAGTCTGTTCAACGTCAAAAATTATTCAAAGTCCTTTGGAGCTTGGACAAGTGCAACTTGTCATTCATTCCTTAGAGCAGCAAGATCTTTTTTTTGGTTTGTTTTTAAGCTCACATACAAGCCAGAAATAACTTGGGTTGTTTAATACCCTAATTTAGTTTTACAGCATTGTTTACAGATAGTTTTACAGCATTGCTTCCTGCCAATCTATGTTCAACACACTGTCTCATGGTTTGCATTAACTCTGGTGGAGCTATCATATATCATTTAAGGATCTCAATACTGTACATTTAAGTTTCTTTTGGGGGAAAATTATATCTCAATTAACTATTATTTTGAACCAGGTTCAGATTACAAAGAGTTAGATGTTCATCTTCGGAGAATGGAATCTGGTTTCGGCTTCAGAATTCTTGGAGGAGATGAACCAGGACAGCCAGTAAGTTGGTTCTTGACAACTTTATTCTGTTGGTATCTGTATCTGTCAGAAATACTGTATATACTTTGGATAATGGCTGTAGAGGAATGGCATTTTTTCCCTTGTTCAGATATTGAAAAAGGCAACTCTCTTGAGTTATCAGCATCTCCATCTAGAAGCTGTCATTGTGAATCAGTCTGTATTAAGTTACCAAGAGTGTATTGTCCAGCTTTTTACATGGCTCATTTTATTCTTGACATCTTTCAGTTACTGATTTACAGACTCCTGCAAGATGTTTTCAGGTAGTAAAGCCCTAGTTTAACAACAAAACAGTACAATAGTATTTAAACTTTCTCAGAGAAAATGAATATCATGCTTTGCTACACAACTGTGAAAAATGTTTTCCTTATAATATATCTCTTGAAACTGTGACAGGTGTAAGAACCTAGTCTGTCAGAAATTGAAGAGGACACATTATTTGATTCAGTGGTGGCAACAGTTGAATGTGTTTCTTGCCATTTAGAGTTTCAAATCAATAATTTATAGTAAGGTATAAAGTGTTAACAAATGCAAAGACAACATGAAACAACCATTTCTGGTTCTTCCTTTCTTTGCATTTACAGCTGTGTGCAAAAGTTTAGCCGTTCCTGGCCAAATCGTAAGTTTCAATGAATCTCTGTGTAGAGTGAAGCTGGCTCAATCTCTACATGGTACAATGTCCAACACATTACCTTTCTTCAAATTTGAATGCATACTTACTATTTATGTACAGTTTTGTAGAATCAGAGAAAAAAACAGGTGCAGAAATTTGGAAAGGCCTCTAGTCATCTGTCTGTAACACTCCCTTTGGCAGAAATCACCATTTCCAAACATTTCTTGTAGCTACAGCTAAGAGTCATTCTAGTCTCACTTTTATACTTTTTCTCACTCTTCCTTACAGAACTCTTCTAGCTGAGAAATATTCTTAGATCTCCTTCCATGCACTGCATATTTGAGATCTCCCCACAGATTTTTAATAATATTCAAGGCAGGGGATGGTGAAGCTATTCCCAAATGTTTATCTTTCTTTCCTCCAAGTACTTTATCATTGATAAGAAAGTATGTTTTGGATTGTTGTATTGCTGAAATAGCAACATCTTTTTAGCTTTAATTTTTTCACTGAGTATGAGACATTAGTTCTAGGATATTGTCAGCTCCCCAAGGTAGACCAGACTAGGAAAACAAAGTCATGCAGGCTAATACTACTTTTATTATTTATTTATTTTATTTTATTTTTATATTTTATTTATTTTATATCCCACCTTTATTATTTTTATAAATAACTCAAGGCGGCAAACATACCAAATACTCCTTCCTCCTCCTATTTTTCCCACAACAACAACCCTGTGAGGTGAGTTGGGCTGAGAGAGAGTGACTAGCCCAAGGTCACCCAGCTGGCTTTCACGCCTAAGGCGGAACTAGAACTCTCAGTCTCCTGGTTTGCTATTGGCTCCTTCCTAGGGCTGAGAGAGAGAGTGACTGGCCCAAGGTCACCCAGCTGGCTTTCATGCCTAAGGCGGGACTAGAACTCTCAGTCTCCTGGTTTGCTATTGGCTCCTTCCTAGGGCTGAGAGAGAGAGTGACTGGCCCAAGGTCACCCAGCTGGCTTTCATGCCTAAGGCAGGACTAGAACTCTCAGTCTCCTGGTTTCTAGACCGTTGCCTTAACCACTAGACCAAACTGGCTCCTTATTATATATTATTATTATTATTATTATTATTATTATTATTATTATTATTCAGTGACTGTAACAGAATCTTGCAAATCTGAATGCACTTCCCTCCCTTTCTCCCTTTATCCTTGTGAGAAGTAGGGAAGGCCTTGTCTGAGATGCTTACTTGGGTTATAAATCTGGCCTGGACTCAAATTTCTTTTTTCTGATTGTTCTCTTGGTTGCAACTCTTTCTCCTGTTCCTCAGAGTTATTTCTTCTGCCCATTACAGGTATGTATTGATATTTAGTTAAATCCATTCTTCCTTGTTCCCACCTACACAGTATTTCCAGTCCCAGTAGCTGCTGTTCAACCCCAAAGCATTATAGAGCTACCCCTGTGCTTAATGGTTAGCAAGCTATTACATTCTCAAATGTTTCACCTGTTCTTTTCCAAATCAGCAACTGTGGCCAAATAATTTAGTTTCTGTTTGAACAGTTTGTTCCCCAGTGTTTTAGGCTTATCAAAGTTTTTCCATATTTTAGACTATGACTTTTGTGATGAGGTCAGAAAAAAGTCCTTTAGACAGCTCTTCCACTTGTTATATAAACAGTGCTGCATAGTGGACAACTACAAATGTCAGCCAACTTTTCAGCAAGTGGTTTGCAGTGATTTGTAGACTTTGTTTTGCCAATCTGACCAGTTTGGGAGCAGTTCAAATAGAGATTTTTCTTGGTCTTCTAGATCTTACTTTGATTTCTAGTATTCCAGGTAACTTCCATTTCCTAAGAGTGTTTCTCATAGTTGAAATTGCTAGCTGGAAGTATTGAGATTTTTTTATAAACTGTAAGAGTGACTTTACTTTCAAACACTCACCTGCGTAGAGGACCTCATGCTTGTTGAAAGAACAACAGTCACAATAGGAGAGGTTAGAAAGGTCAAATCAGCCCTTTGAAGTAGACCAGGTCAAGACATATGTACAGCAGAGATTCCAGAATGTTCTGTATTATAGTAAGGTAGAATAACAGAATTGGAAAGCCTGTCCACGTTTTTCTTTGCCCCATCTTATACTAAGCAAAATCAAGTTTCCCTGTATCTCAGGACAATGTAATCTCTAACCCCTCTCTTAATAGTTCACTCCTTCCTTCCTCCCTTAACAGCCTTCTCATAGCTTCCCCAAGGTTAGTTCTAAATTCTTTACTTATCAGCATATTTGCTCACCAGTAGAATTATCTTCCCTGGACTAATTGTAAGTTTAATGTTGATTGCCTTTTTGACCTTATTAAAAACTTTACAGTTAAAGCAAACAGTTGCAATGAATCAACTGGAAAGGTGTCTAGATGTCTGCACAGACCACATTCACTGTTTTCTTATTTTGAATCAGTAAACAATAGCACATAAATAGCATGGCATTCATGCTCAACTTGAATGCAGCAAGATGTCAGGTTTAACTTTTATACCATGTAGAGGTTAGGTCACCTTCAGTTCACGAAGGATGCACTGAAAAATACAGGGGTTAAACTTTTGCGTGTATTCTGTATTTGTATCTTCTAAAGCAGCCGTCATGGTCTCTTCCTCATACCAGTTTTATGGTGAGGTGCATAAGCTGTCTCAGCATGTGAAGTTTATGCATCCAATTCTGTCGTCGATTGTAGCCATTACTTTATGAAAAGTACAATTATAAATTTGTAAACCTTTGACCATTGGTAAATATTAGATTTTACAGGAAAAGTTATATCTGTGTGAGGGTGACCCAACGCCACTACTCTAGATGGTACCACTGACCTCTAGTTATTTTTAAAACTGCATGTTGGAGTCCAATACCTGAAAAAGGTTGTTGAGCTCTGATTATATGGACCGGGACATGGAGCCTGTTTCCATCCCTTGAAATAAGAAAGAAACATTTACACATTAGTTTACTATTTAACAGCTGAATAAGAAGGTGGGTCCCCAGAGGTATACCCCTGAGCTAGTAACAGTAGCATTAGCAGGAGGGAGGGAATGAAAAATTTATGAAAGTAGCATTGCAACATTACAACACAAACCACACTCTTTATCTACATGTGTTTTGGTGTCACACGCACACCCCAAAGGGACAGAGTTGCAGTGCCACACTGCTTTTGTTATCCTTAGGAAAGCAGCAAGATGCTATGAATACCACTAGCAAATAATGAGAAATAATACAGCTGAACTAATTGGCAGCTCCTCAAGGTAGACCAGACTAGGAAACCAAAGTCATGCAGGCTAATAGTACTTTTATTATAAAGCCATTATAACAGAATCTTGCAAGTCTGAATGTGCTTCCCCTCCTCCCTTTATATTCATGAAAACTAGGGAGGGTCTTGTCTGAGATGTTTTCTCAGGTTACAGTTCTGGCCCAGACTCAGATGTTTTATTAATCTCACTGTTGTCTTGGTAGCAGCTCTTCCTCCTGTTCCTCAACGTCCATTACATCAGTATTGATGTATATAATTCCAAAAAAAGGGATGGATGAATAAGACTGCAGCTGATGCTGGTCTTCTGTCCCACCCTCTGTTTATCGGTTATATTAAGTATGCTCTGAGACATTCCAAAATCTTAAGTTCTTCTTTGTCCTTGGTGACAAAGAATAAAAGAATGTCTGTCTTTTCTTTTTGTTTTTTGGTTTTCTTTTTAAGGGAGCATGGGATTCTTCAGCCTGGAAGAAAAAAAATATGTAGAATCTTTTAAAATAATGGGAAAGCCATTGCTTTATGTAGAAAATGCCTCAGGATGTACAGTACTCCCCAACTAAAGTCAGCTATTCATCAATAAACCTTGGGAGGATGGGAAAAGAAATGTGTATATTTTCAATGTAAAACTGAGCTCCTTTGGGGTGACATTATGATTCTAGATGACAGCGCTAACATATTTGCCTATGAAGTAATCTAATATTGTGCTCAGCATGCAAGACACAGACCTAATGGTATGCCTTCACTACTGACTGATTTATACACACACCTATGCTTCCCTTATGATATCTGTCAGTGCTTCATCAGGTGAAGAATGATTCCACTGGAAAATGTTATTCATTTGATTCATATTCTCAGCTGAGCTGAACACTCAGTCAAGGGTGATTTTTCTATAAAAGCTGAAGTGCATGCAGTAAATATTTGCTGTGCAATCACCCTAACGATTGCTCTGAAGCGCCTGGTTACTTGATTGTATAAATAAACCATCAGAGATCAAGCACCTTACACAGAATTTCCATATCACTTGACACACAAAGCTTTTTAATCAAGGTGATTCCCAAAGTAATGGGGGACCCTTCTGAAATAACTGATCACTGCATTACTCTTCATGGTCTATGATGTTTATCACTGCTTAGGGACTGATGGGTACATTACTTCTTTCCTCTTCTTGTAAGAAGTCTCCTCATTTGAAGAGTACCTGTTGTGAAGAAGAACCTACAGCAACTTCCATGATACTGCTTCATTTATTTAATTATGTTACAGCTAAGGTCCTTAGATTCCCAGCTCACACATTATAATAGTCCATCAACTTTACCAACCCCCCCTCCACCACCACCAACATAGCAGGGAAGCAAGCCAAAAGCCAAGTTCTAAAATTAAATGAGATGTCAAAAGATAACTACATATTCCTCAGAACATTTATTTCTCATCTGCAGGGACCAGAAACTTCTTTAATAGCACAAGTGTCTAATCAACATTGTACAACATAAAATGTATTATCAGATTAAAGTGGAAAGAGATGAGCAAACTCTACAAGAACAGGCAGTTGTAATTATCTTGTCATGAAGCCTTCAGGAGTTCACACACCACTCTTCCAATTCCTTCTAAAACAAGAGTCCTGAAGAAAGCAATTTCTCCAACTAGGGCATGGGGCATAGGTTACCTGTAACACATAAATCCTTTTTAAAAGCCAGAATAGCTTTGTCCTGGAAACAATGATGTTTCCAGTATCCTGTATGCTTACAGATTTAATTGCATGATAGTTTATATTTAAAAATTTTAAAGAATATCCTTTAAGAATGATTTCTTCAGCGCTGTAATTGTAACACATGCATTGCTATTTGGATTATGAATCTCAGCACTCTTTAGGAAAAATTGTAAGTTTAATTACTGCAGAAAGCTTCGGTTATTGCAAATGATTAGGGATGTTTCTCCTTGGCTTCTATGAAGGATGACTCCTGAATCCTATTGCAAACACACACACACACACACACACACACACACACACACACACACACACACACCCTGGAGTGGAAAAAAGGAAAATTCTGTCTACTCATTGCACAAAACATTCTGGGAGTTCTTTGGTTGTTTTTGTATTTCCATTTGTAACATTATTTGTATGTTCTGACTTAGATTCTGATTGGTGCAGTAATTGCGATGGGCTCGGCAGACAGAGATGGCCGCCTGCATCCTGGCGATGAGTTGGTCTACGTCGATGGAATTCCCGTGGCTGGCCAAACTCACCGATACGTGATTGATCTCATGCATAATGCAGCTCGAAATGGGCAAGTGAATCTTACTGTGAGAAGAAAGGTGCTACCTACAGGTAAGCTGAGGGTTTTGATGGAGGAAAAGACTAATAAACTAAAAAGATAGTATAGAACATATTTATGTTTCAACTTTCCCTAAGAGCCATCCATTGGTCTTGGCATGTTTCATCTTCCATTGTTCTGTGTTACCACTACCCTGCATACAATCTTCTGGTTAGCTGATGTGTTGACATCAGTGCTGTGTCTATCTTTGGAACAATCTTTCCCAAGTAGGATCAGTTAGTTGTGAAGGCATGCAGCATATTTCCATTCCCTACTCCACCCGTCCCCCACCCAGTAAGTCCCAAGGAGGAGGACCAGGACGTTTGCCTTCTCTTTAGCTGCCCCAGCCTTGTGGAACAGTTCACTTCTCCAATATAAGGATGGTCCCATCTCTGTTAAGATTGAGCAGGAAAGTGAAAGCAATCCTCTATCAACAGGCTTTGGGGTCTTAATATATATTTTACCAGCTGAATGCATTGCATTATATTTGTATTACAGTTTTATTATTGTGTTATGCAACCTTCAGCAGCAGACTAATTGGTGGAAGTGGCTGTGGGTGGATATTGAGAATGGTTGTTAGTGAAGTTAGATGGCAGGGATGTTTTGCAGCAAATCTTATTAGCAAAGTAGATGGCAGGAGTCAGTAAGAGTTGACACCAAGTTGATGGCACATAATAAAGAAAAAGATGGCAGATAGAGGATTTTAGAGCTGATTTCTTTTTACTGTGGCTATAAATATCTCATGGTCTATATTGATTGCAGCATATTACTTTTCTATAAGGTTATCTCTTGCTAGTTTTTACTTGTTAATTTTGTTTGTAGTTGGACTGTGGCCCAGTGGGGGTGGCGGCTTTATAAATAAAAACATTGCTTATTTATTTGTGTATTTTGCTTTATGCTTTTACTGTTTGCTTTTTATTTTTGGAAGCCTGTCAGACTCTTACAATTGGGAGTGTGGCGTAGAAATTTGGTTCAATAAATAAATAAAATAGCACAGGAATGTGAAATAAATAGCAGGAATATTAAGTAGGGATGTGTCCTCTTCCTCCATCTTTCTCTGTCTTAATCCATTTTATTCTCTGCACAAATAGAACTTTTTCCAGTTTGTTGGGTCTTTTTGTGTTTGTTTTTCAAAAGATTTATTTTTAAAATGTGCATGATTTTTTTATTTGCAACTTCCTGATCTGTTGTAGGTAGTTTCCTCTATGTAGCTGTTTTTGATTCCTATTATTTATTTTATGATACCCAACTCATTAAACAAGAAAAAAAAAACATACATGCTTAAAACAATATGAATAATATAACGTAATCTCAAGGTAATAATAATAATGAAAAGGAGGGAGCGGGGAAAAATTGGAAAAGTTACGTTAGAATAACTCAAAAAGTTTTATACCTACTCAGAATCCATGCCCCCTTGTTGAAAAAATAAATAAATCCTTAATTCAAATAAGCGTGCTTTCCTAAAGAGCACAGCCACCATGATGACTTTTTTGACCCAACCTGCAGACACCCCTGCTCCACTAACATTTGGCGTAGAGCCCTTCATGTGTTGCCCAACGCTTTAGATCCTCAATGAGATACAAGTTGCACATGAACTTATCCATGAAGTTCCTAAGCGCTGGGGGAAATATTTTTTCAGCACATTCTATCTCCATAGCAATATGTGCTAGAATTTTCCAGCATATTGGTAGAGCGCTCTTGCCAAGCAGAAAATAAACTGCTGAGCTTATCTAACAGGAAAAGAAGACATCTTTCTGATGGTTTTTAGAGGAACAGTATCAGTCTGTGGCCTTTGGAACTCAAAAAGGTTGTCCACCGTTCTTTAAAACCTGAGTCGTACATCTGAAAACTGCCATCATTCTTCCAAATGTGAAAACTCTATGGGGGTGGCCACAGCATAGAGAGGTATAAAATTATTGCTATATTAAAAAGTAACAAGGCCTTAAAGATTAACACATGAATTCTGCCATAAGCATTAATGGATTGCATCCACTGCACATTTGTTTTTGCTGAAACAGAGTAACACAGCTACCCTTCTGGACACTATTATATTAGCAATTTCATTTTCAACTCCTTACCTAATGGTCCCTAAAATGGAATTCGCCTTTTTCACAGCTGTCTCACAGTGAAAGAATGTTTCCATGGAGCAATCCACCATGACTCTTTCCTAATAATTCCTAACATGGAATTTGTCTTTTTCACAGCTGCCTCATACTGGGTTGATACTTTCATTGAACCAGCCACCATGATCAGAGGAGTTTATTTTCTAGGCAGTCAGATGAGTGAAATGCTATCAACATCATGTTGCTTTTGTTCGGGGGAACACTTTTGATACAGAGTGTGTCACTTGATAGTTGCATTCCTTGAAATGCATTTGCTCTGTGAGTGTCCATTCTTTCAGTTTCATTTATTTTCACCACAGTAGCAACCATGAATTGCACATTCTCACTGCTCACACTTAATTATAACTCTTGTATGACCATCTTAACAAGGTTACCACATCAAAAGGTTTTGAGAATCTCACTTATTATAGTCTTCCATCTGTGGAGAATGTCCACTAGTCCTACTTTCTATTTCTTCACTCTCCGTTCCATAAAAGACTTGCCTTCATATACTTTCATTAAGAAGCTTTTAGGGAAAGACACATTAAGATGTTTAAATTCATCTAAAGGTTGCACGTGATTACAAGGTCCTTAGATATGAAGGTTCTCAACTTCAGTTCAAGGGAATGTGAGTAAATCCTGTCTTGAGACCGGCTATTCAACCAGGAATACTGTAGGTAGTGACTGATGCAGAGGATCCCCTGCATTTTTCTTAATTTACCATCTAGACCCGGTGATTTATTAACATTTAATTGATCAATAAGACCCAAGGTTTCAGCTAATGTTTCTGAAGTTTACTGTATGACATAACTTGATGTGATTTAATCTCAGTGCCACATTCTATGGCTTCTTAGAATTTAATTCCACTGATTGAGCATAGATTAAAATCAGAGTCTAAACTAATATAGAACTATTTACTATGGCACTCAAAAGTACTTCTTTTAGCATTTCATTTTGTTCCTATGCAATTCTTTTAGTTATACACCATTAATTAAGCTTCAGGGCCACTGGAATTAGGATATCAAGATTCCTCTAATGTTCATTTATAAAAGTTTTGCTATCCTTTTTTATATGAATTATTTATATTCTCATTTGGATAAAATCATTAGCATGTCACTGTAGTTAGTTTATTTCATTTTTTCAGACATTTTTATCATTCAGCATTAAAAATAAAACAAGAAACTGGTCCAGTTAAAATTATAAATTAAATTAAATTAAATTAAGCTAAACATGATGAACAGTACAACAGTACACTTGTCTACTCAGAAGTAAGTCCCTTTGTCTTATTTCCCACTAAGTGAGTACAGAAATGCAGCTTCTGTTAATTAAATTAGTTTCAATTAATTTGTTCCCTTGTTTTTAATTAAATATTACTAATTTTAGCTGGATCAAGGCCATTTAACTCCCTCCAGTTTTCCTTAATGCAGCAGAAGGAAGGGGAAAGAAGAATAAGACAAGATATATTTTCAGGAAAACACTTCAGCCTT
The DNA here is from genome assembly GCA_023362775.1 of Charina bottae. Lineage (NCBI taxonomy): Eukaryota > Metazoa > Chordata > Lepidosauria > Squamata > Charinaidae > Charina > Charina bottae. The sequence goes on along the minus strand of JALMGJ010000053.1, from coordinate 1,592,932 downwards.
GAAAATCCATTTGTTTCACACATAAGCTGAAGAAAACAGCACCCTGTGCAACCTGACCCCATCTGTTTACTGGGAGCGGGAGTTAAGTGACAAGTATTGAGTAACATACTTACTTTCAGCCTAGGATCCCATTAGATTCTGAGAACATGTCACCTGAGAGGAATTTCTCCAAGTTAATTTATCCTTATCCCAATTATTTGAATGGTTCAACGAACCTGCTGGCACTCCCAGAACCAGTCTTTTTCCCAACTAATGACATATTTTACAGATTTTTTCCCCAGGGCATCCACAAGTGTAGGTTATGAGATGAAATGTCCATCACAAAGTTGTGAGGCAAATTCTGCCATTTACATACGTGTGTATGATACGATGTTGTAACTCAGGCATAAAGTGGTGGAACTTGCATTGGGATGTTACAACACACATTTCATCATTTTGGCATCATGGTGGTTAGGAATGGATGCCTATAACTGCTTTCACTGCATATCAAGCTTGGGCTTCCAATCTGTACAATATTAGATTCCTGAGGGAAATCAGGGGAATTCAGAACAGATTGCCATTTACTGTACCCATGAAAACCCTCTATAAATAAAAACTCTCCATGATGCTTGGGTCCCAAAGCTCTGTACTACAAACAATGATGCTGTAATGGCCTCACAAATGGCCATTGTGAGGCCATTTGTGAGGCCATTTGTGGCCTGCAAGCATCATGGGGTGCTTGCATCATTTTGAGAGAAGAAAAGGATTGGATTCACTGATTGAAAGGTTTGTCCTCAAATCAGAATGATCCTTGTGATCAAACTATAATCGGTGCCCCAATCAGGGTCTTGAACAGAGAACATGTTCATATGGATAGTGTCAGGGCAGCTCAGGGCCAGTCAGAGACATTAAGGAAGGATAATGTGTCTTGAGAGCTGGACCATAAGGAAGGCTGAGCGAAGGACGATAGATGCTTTTGAACTGTGGTGTTGGAGGAGAATTCTGAGAGTGCCTTGGACTGCAAGAAGATCAAACCAGTCCATACTCCAGGAAATAAAGCCAGACTGCTCACTTGAGGGAATGATATTAAAGGCAAAACTGAAGTACTTTGGCCACATAATGAGAAGACAGGATACCCTGGAGAAGAAGCTGATGCTAGGGAAAGTGGAAGGCAAAAGGAAGAGGGGCCGACCAAGGGCAAGATGGATGGATGGATGATATTCTGGAGGTGATGGACTCGACCGTGGGGGAGCTGGGGGTGGCGACGGCCAACAGGAAGCTCTGGCGTGGGCTGGTCCATGAAGTCACGAAGAGTCGGAAGCGACTGAACGAATAAACAACAAAATGTGCCTTGGTCAAATTACAAGAGCAAAAGATTATTGTGAATTTAAGGAAAGTTCAGCAAGATTTTTTTAAAAGTTGAAAACCAAAAAAATACAAGAGAAGAAGCTAAACTCAGATGAAAGGTTGTGTATTTTTTGCATGTACTGTTGCTGTATTTTTATAATCAGGAAAAAGTGTTGCATGTGTAAAAGCTCTAAATACTACATTGATCCCTCTTATCCTGGCCTTTAAAAGGAGAAGGGATGTTCTGTGGCTGAGAGTATCTAGATGCAGGGGAGACCTTTTCCCAAACTTGAAATGCTTTCATGCCTCTGAAAAATGGATCAAATATGAAGTGTTGCCAGAATGAGAGAAATCTAATTAACCCAAGCATAAAGGATCTAGCTTATTCTGAAAGCATTTAATAGAGTGGACTGCACTTTAGGTTTAAAGAGTCATCATGCTTTTAGTTTAGGGGTTGTTTTTTTTAAGCGAGGAACAGAATTGCCAACTATTAAAACACGAATAGTCATAAAATACTGACATTTCAAAGAAAAAAGGGATTAGCATGCTGCTTTCTGCAGAGAGTATAACCAGTCTTTAACTCTTTTTTCCTGATGAATAGATCTTTCAGAATAGGTAAAAATCCAATAGCAATATAAAAACTGTTCTATCTAGTTTATCATTTTTCCTGTAGTTTATAGGAATCAGTTGCATTCATTTACAGCAGAGACAGCTGTCAGTAATTCAGTGGGGTAAGATAATTTCCTTTCTGTTGCACCCACTGCGACATAAACAGCATTCAACCTTCCAAAACATGACAGCCAGAAAATGAGATTTTTCTTGTCACTGACTGTGGCACTTGGTTTCAGCTCTGCTTCAATAACTTTGGGAGATTTTCAATTCTAAACGTAGTGGCATAATCATTGTTTGGTGGGATTTTTTTTCTTCCTTTCTTGCACTAATCACTTTATATCAAAGTTCTACAAGGACTGCTAGAGGACACACTTCCAGGAGTAAAGAATAATTGCCTTGAGAAACACTTTTCAACTGGAAGGTTTTTGCTTCTCGTACGGCAGCATGAGTAAAGTAATAATCTGTGCTATATTTGGATTTGATTATATTTTATTCAAAAGATCAAAGATGGTCCCAGTATTTATTTGACAGCAAGCAGGTGGCACCTGGCTAAGAGCCATCATGCCGCTCAACCTATTGCATATTCACACAGGAATCAGTACTATTGCATTTATTGTGACATGCTTTGGGCACGACATTAGGGCTGTGCGAAGCATTCAAGGTTTGCAAAGCATGTTAGCACAAACAAAGCCTCCTTCTTGTAAACGTTGAAACAACTGTATCCTTTTGAAGGTTTCTGGAGCTCCTTCAAAGGCTGGTCCTACTTGTCTACTATAGGAAGTCAACATGTTGGATCATCAGTGAAGTGAAGAGCTATGCACCCACGCACACAGTCAGGGACAGCTTTCAAAGCAGCCACATCAGCATTTCCAAAGATGGTGCTGTTTTAATCCTTGGAGAAGTAGATCTTCAGTCATACTGAAAAGCATCTCTTTTTAATGCTTTGTACAGCCCCAAGGCAGCACGGTGGCGTAACGGTTAAGACTACCGACTGTCGAACAAAAGGACAGCAGGTCGGCAGTTTGAGACTCGGAAGTACCGCATAACGGGGTGAGGTCCTGTTCTCGCCCAGCCCCTGCCAACCTAGCAGTTCGGAAGCACGTAAAAATGCAAGTAGATAAATAGGCACCACTCCGGTGGGAAGGTAACAGCGTTCTGGCACCTTGGCATTTAGTCATGCTGGCCACATGACCATGGAAGCATCTGTGGACAACGCTGGCTCCCTCGGCCGAGAATCAGAGTGTGATGACCCCAACATTCAACCCCCGATAGTCGGTACAAAGTCTCAACGATCCATCTTTCTTTTTCCTGAACAACACTGGAGCAGCCATGGGAGAAGTAGATGGCTCAATAAATCCTCGCTTTAAATTCTTATCTATAAATTTCCTCAATTCTTGCAATTCCTTATGAGTCATTGAGTACAACTTTGGTTTAGGTAACACTGCTCCAGGTTCCAACTGCAGAGAACAATCCGTTTTACAATGAGGGGGCATTTGATCTGACTCAGTCTCTACAAAAATTTCCCCCTCCTCCTCATACGCCGCCGGAGCAACGGCTGCTTGTGCCACTTCCCTCAGTGAGCCTGCTAATTCCATACACAGTCCCACATGGTCCCGTTCCATCCCCAGATAAGAGCCATCTGCAAATTCCATCTCCCCAGAAACCCAATCAATCTGAGGGTTTCGTTCCCTCAGCGATTTGAGCCCCAACACTATGGGCTGACTGGCAATGGGTGCCACGATAAACCGTATAGCCTCTTGATGTGTCCCAATAGTCATTTTTAGGGCTTTAGTATAATATTCAACTGGTCCCCCCTTCATGTCTGACCCATCCAATTGACAAAATATAATGGGAACCTTTAGCTTATGCAATTTCAGTCTTAATCCAGTCACAATAGCAGGGTGAATCAAACACCTTGAGTCCAGCATAGCCATCAAATTGTTCTGGTCCCTCCCATCCAACGTTTCAATTTTTACTTTAACTTGCATTGTAGGGCAATCTCCACTCACCAAAGGATCCGAGCGCCTATCTGCAAATGCCTGGCCACCGGCGCATCTTAGGACAGGCATTGGTCGTTTCCCACCAGCAAGAATTCTTCATCTGTGGAGTTGTTCTCACCCCCAGCTACCTCGGCTTTATTGGCTTCTTCCATTGCATGGGCTGCTCCCTTTCTTTTAGGCGGTAGAGGCTTTGAAGATTTACTCTCAGGCTTTTTCCTCACAGCAGAAGTTGTTTGCGGGCAGTTGCTAATGCGATGACCCTCTCTCCCACATTTGAAACACAAGCCGCTTTTGGCTCTACATTCCTTCTCTTCTTCCCAGGCTCTCTGGCTGAGTGGTTTCTTTGGCGGGGGGGGGCATCGCTCTTCTCCCTGGGCTTTGAAGCTGTTTATATGATCTCAACCATAAATGGGTACTTTCTGCTTTGCCAGCTAATTGGATCCATTCTTCTAGCGTCTCAGGATCCCCCCTTCCAGCAGCCATTTCCAGAATCTCAGGTTTCAACCCCATCTGGAAATACTCGATTTGGAAGGTTTCAGGCCAGCCAGGTACTCTACTAATAAGTTTTTTAAACTCCATGGCATATTCCGCCACAGTTCAATTTCCCTGGCTCAATTGTTGTAATTGCACTCTAGCTGACATTTTTGACAATGTATCTTCAAATCTCATCCTTAGCGCCAACATAAATGCCTTAAAAGTTAACAGTTCTGTGGCATTAGTATCATGCATGGCTACAAGCCACTGTGCTGCTTCCCCTTCTAGGAAACTTGGGACATACCTTACTTTGGCTTCCTCATTCAGAAAAGAGTCCTCAAAGTCCTCCATAAAACCCCTGACATGGGTCATAAAGCAAGCCAACTTTCCGGGATCGCCATCAAATTGCATCTTTAGCTTGTTAACTGCTAAAGCTCTGGCCCTTCCCCTTTGTAATCCACTCGTGGAAGGTCGTCTCATCTCAGGCTCTGGTCCTGAAAAATCATCCTCTTCTTCACTGCCACTGGAAGTTCCACTCTCTGCTGAAGTGGTCATCGAAGTAGCTCCTCTCTCCGTCACTGTACCCCCTTCTTGCTTCGGAGCCAGGGCAAGCTGCTGCAGAGATTGGCTGATGGACTCTATTTGCTTGCTGATAGTTTCTAACTCAAAATCGATGCGTGCAGTCTTCGCCTCTAAAGAAGCCATCCTTTGGGATTGGGTAACTCTGGGTTTAGCAGTCCGTTTACCCATCCCTGCCTGGAGGCCGTCTCCAATTCCCACGGACCACTCTTCACTAGCTTTGGGAGTACGTACCACAGGAAGCTCGGCTGCCTCTATTCCACTACGTCTGGATCCCCTTTTAGATTCTTTCTTGTTGCCAGCGACTGGTTCAAAAGCCACAACCTTTTCCTCTTTGGAAACTGCTCCTAGGCCTGTAGAAGTGCCTGGTTGCACTTCTTCCTCCGCCTGGAAACATTCCATAGATTCCTCCATTCTGTGAGTTACTTAGGAGAGTCGATTCTCACCAGGGAGGCACTAATTGTATTTAGCAATTGTAACCTCAGGATAAACCGACTAGATTGGCATTCAGATCTTTCTGTGATGACCCCAACAACAATGCCCTAATAAACACTTCTCAATGCAGTTTGTTAGAATGCAGATTAAGCTTTATTCAGGATACATGTTAATTGAAGCACTCCTAAAGATCTGAATGTGGATTCCCGCCAAACTGTACCATCTTAACTTCCCCCCTTGCGCGCCAAATTACCAACCGATGATCTCATTGTGCAAACGTTCTCATCTCCACACTCTCGCAGGTGGGTGACCTTGACGAAGCCGTTTCCAGCCTGTACTAACAGACATAACACTCAACGCCCAGTCCCCCTCCCAACAGTTCCCACAACATCTCTAGCCCGAATCCCAATGGCAGGATTCATAGACATGAACCCTGACACAGAGATGAATGCCACCCCCTAGAGCCAGATATGACTGGAAGAGGAAACCTTACCTTACCTTAGAGCCCCACTAAATATACAGTGGCCGAGCATTATTATTATTATACAGTTGGATTTCTAAATGGTACTAGAATTTAAAAACATCTGGATAGAGTTAGTCTTTTGTATTATTTTTAGGACATAATTCATCTAGTGTTCAGAAAAGGGTGTCTTAACAACAAGATGCAAATTGTAAGACCTGGAGTGGGCATATGCTGTCCGAGAGCATCCCTTTGCAGATTCCACAGCATCTCTTTTGCATTATGTTTAACTTGGGCAGGTGAGGTAAAGAACAGAATGAAAGTTTTGAGACACCCTTTTCAGATTAGAATCCTAATCTGGCACCTTGGGAGTATAGGCCTTGTCTTGCTGCACAAAGCATACAGTCCTTGAACTGTATGTTCCTGCTCTCTGCCTTTCATAACAGATGGACTTGCTCTGTCATCTACCTTCACTTAGGGATAGCAAAAGGAGGCCCAGTGGGAGCCGTGGTTCTTCTGCTGGCTTCCATCTAACCAAAGCATGAAAATCCATCCTGTTGGTTGTAGAATTTACCAAGTGATGGGCCAGTCTGTTGGTTCCCACAAGGAATTGACATTCACCCTCCTATCAGTTTACATTTTAGATTGTGGGATAGACCAGGTTGGGAAATGTTCAACAATTCTCATTGTATTAGAACTGTAAATAAAAATCTGCCAAAGGAAGAGGGCTATGCATTTTCCAGCTTGCAATTTTCACTTCCTCCTTCCCTCTTTTGGCTAGATACAAACATTACAAACAAAATCATTATCTCCATATGTGTTGCCTCCATACATGTATATTATCTACTAAATAAATAAAGGCAATTATTACAATTATGGATGCAGGAACAACTTTTCTTTTTCTAAACAATCAACTGAATTATTATTTGGAATTAGTCTTCTGTCTTCTCCACAAAAACTTTTGAATAGGCAGTTCTCTTTTAATAAGGGATATCTCACTGCTAATCCTAATCACTCTACTGGTTGCCTTCTTCAGTCTTCTTTTAATTAGAAGGCAAATATCTCAATATTGAATTAGACACTGAATTAGACACACTTTGCAATAGAGCCCAAGGTCAAATATAAACAAGGAACTCCAGTACTTGGAACCCCACACTGCTTAGTAGTTTCTGTAGCACCCTTTTAATAGTATTAGAATTAACATTCACAGTGCTATCAGTGGACATGGAATTTTACACGATAGATGATAGATAGATAGATAGATAGATAGATAGATAGATAGATAGATAGATAGATGATAGATAGATAGATAGATAGATAGATAGATAGATAGATAGATAGATAGATAGATGATAGATTGATAGATAGATTAAGATCTCAGCTGACTGCGAGGGTTTAATTTGAGTTCCTGCATTAAAAAGGGATTGGATTTGATGGCTTCTAAATGGCCCTTCCAACCTACAGTGGAAGATCTACAGATCTCCAGATCTACAGTGCATTCGGAAAGTATTCAGACCCCCTTCACTTTTTTCAATTTTGTTAGGTTTCAGCCTGATACTACAATAGTTCAAATTCGTGTTTTCCCTCAGTAATCGACACTCAGTACCCCGAGTGCCCAATACTTTCCGAATGCACTGTATATTTCAATAGTAAGCCTTGTAAAATAAGCACTTCTCACTGGGGACAGAAGAAATACTAAGGCAATGGGAGGATTACCACATTACCTGTGCATCTGAACATGGATGCTTGGATACTTCATTTTTCAAACAGGAATTTGAGCTTTGAAGAAATCCTGAGAATAGATTGGGGGGGGGGAGCTAAAATCTCCCTCATTAAATGGCATTTTAAAAATAGTAAATTTAAACTTCACAATCAGCAAGGAACAAAATTAAACTGACCAATCTGAACTACCTGCAAAAAAAAAAAATTAAAGAGGTTACGTGTTGCTGAAGGCAAACATCCCAAACTCTAGGACCAAGGAATCATCACTGAAACGATTATTTCATTGCCTTATCCCCCACCTTTTTTTCCCCATGGGCCTTGTACTACTTCTCTTTCCCTGCAGCATTCACTGATCTGAAAGAATCTAGAGCTACCTCGTATACAGTAAGCTGCATGATCTCACTGACCCTTAGATGACAGCAAGGAAAACTCTAACTTCAGGTCATGATCCCCCTCCCAGAAGTCATGAACGTATTGGAAGGGGCATCATGACCTGATTGGGGTCTCATGCACATAAAGCCATAACACTGTCAAAACGTGAGGTCCCTATGCCTGGACAAGCCGATGGTTGGTTTATCCAAGCAAAGGAAAGGCCAAAGTGTGATTTGACAGGGCTCTGGCTTTGAGCAAACACATAGAACATGTTCTTCTTCATTGCTCCTTTTACAGAGACATTCGAACCAGATTGATCCTCCCTCGGATCAGCAGGTATCCTGGTCGCTCACACCTGGCCTATGCCCAGATGCTGCTCATAGATGAATTGCCATTTATTACCGCGCATGTACAGTAGCTAGGTTTTGAGCAGCAGCATATACAATCTTCCGGAGCTTGATGGGCCAAAATCCTGCTACACAGATCTATTTTATGTACTTTTAGATATTATTAATTTTTTTTTTGTAATTTTACATATTATCACACTTTACATAAATTTAGATATAATCACATCTTTGTAATTTTAGATGTTACCACATTTTATATCATTTTAGATACTACCTCAGAACCTAGACAGATTCTAGTCAGGTTGTTTTATAGATGTATTTTAATTTTGCTTTAAATTTTATTTAGTGCCTCTTAAGATTTTAGGGGGCGTGGTGGCTCAGCGGGTAAGACGCCAGGCTTGTCAATCGGAAGGTTGCAAGGTCGGCAGTTTGAGACCCTAGCCCCGTGTGACGGAGTGAGCTCCCGCACTAGCCCCAGCTCTTGCCAACCTAGCAATTCGAAAGCATGCAAATGCAAGTAGATGAATAGGTACCACTTCGGTGGGCAGGTAACAGCGTTCCGCACGTGTCATGCGGCCACATGACCGTGGAAGCGTCTTCGGACAACGCTGGCTCTTCGGCTAACAAACGGAGATGAGCACCGGCCCCTAGAGTCGGACACGACTGCACAAATGTGCGGGGGGAACCTTTAACTTTTAAGATAGATTTATAAGTACTCCCAGCACTCATGGACACATTGCTTGTGCTGGTCTAAATCTGTAATAAACTGACACAAGGGGTTAAAAAAAAGTGGTCCTTGGCTTCTCTTAAAGGTACCACATCTCATCCTCCCATATCCAAGTTCCCTTTGCACTCTGTACTAAGGATGCGTGTTTCAGTTGGCCTCTGTGAGTTCTCATTTTGCCTAGGCCTGCCTTCCCTTCCTCTCCTTTGGCCAACTTCCCTCCTTGGCCAAGGAGGGACTGTATGCCCAGCCAACCTCTTGCAACAGCAAAAACCCATGTGGTTCCTAGGGCGTCCTTCTAAATAAGCAGTCAAAAGGGGACAGGGAAGAAGCTAGCTCCTTTGAACACTCATCCATTCTCACATGCACCTATAGCAGGTCAAAGCAGTCACCCTTCAGAGAAAAAGGAGACAAGAGGCAGAGTTTTTCTTTTTCCCTAAAAACCCAGTCTTTGGGAAGCAGAAAAATACCTTTGTTGTTTATATTTGGGGAGTTTCTCCAATGCTAATAATGAAAAGTTAAAGAACTTACCTTTTGGAGACTACCCTACCTGGCAGTTTCTGGTTGCACTGGATTGCAGCATCCATCAGCCACACCCGCCCAGAATCCCTCACCAGCACACCTTGGGAAGGCTGCCATGGGTAAAGGGCGCTGCTGCCCAAATGGGGGAGTGGGGAGGAAGATGCTCTGCAATGCTATTCTATTTAGAGATGCACACCTACCCACCAAGCAAAGATCTGAGTAGAGAGCACAGATATAGAGATTAAATTTTAATGTGAGTTGTTATGTTCATTTCTTGCCCAACCTAACCCGAGTAAACGGTTTACTTTATTTATGGAGATGGGATGACTAAAGTTCATTTATCGTTTGGAGTCCTAGCACTGCAAGATTTAGGAAGCCCTGTTCCTGCCCTTTGCTGCCAACTAGTGGTCATCTGGGTTTTTGTAGCCAAGATATGGCAACCATAATTAACCATAGCAACACAAATACAACTACTGTAAGCAGATTCTGTGTAAGAATCCAGTTCTTCTTAGCCAACTCATCTGAAAGCAAGATTCCCACTGAATTTGTTTAACAAATTTATTGAAAAAGTAAGGAATAAGGTTCCTGAAATCTCAACAATGAGATTAATTCCACTTTTGTTGTTGTTCAGTCGTTTAGTCGTGTCCGACTCTTCGTGACCTCATGGACCATAGCACGCCAGGCCTTCCTGTCCTCCACTGTCTCTCGGAGTTTACTCAAATTCATGTTCATTACATCGGTGATGCTATCTAACCATCTCATCCTCTGCCGTCCCCTTCTCCTTTTGCCTTCAGTCTTTCCCAGCATCAGGGTCTTTTCCAGTGAGTCCTCTCTTCGCATTAGGTGGCCAAAGTATTTGAGCTTAATTTAAATAATAAATAAAAATAAATAAATGTAGTAACTTAACAGTGTAAGGAGGGATAGGGAACCTTGTTGTTGTTGTTGTTGTTCAGTCGTTTAGTCGTGTCCGACTCTTCGTGACCTCATGGACCATAGCACGCCAGGCCTTCCTGTCCTCCACTGCCTCCCGGAGTTTACTCAAATAATTCCACTTTAGAACCCAATTTATCATTCTGTTTGTTAGGACAAAGTCTTTCTCAGCTTTTCCTAATAATGTTCTTAGGAACCAGCAAGTTGGCTACTCTCCTCCCAGATAACAGAGGAATGAGCAGGTAACTGCAGATCCTGAACCTCACTCAGGCTCTGAAGAAAACATTAAAGTAGGTTAGGCCCCAAAGCAATAGACTACCTAACACAAGCCATAAGGTTCATTCCATGATTTGACCTGAGACTCACCAATATTTCCCTCTTGAAAGAGAGGGGTCCATTTTGGAATGCAGGATGTAGGAGACAGTTTGCTTTCTGATTCTTGTGCAATGTCTTTTTCAGGAGAACCATGTCCAGAGAATGGCAGAAGTCCAGGCTCTGTGTCTACCCATCACAGTTCTCCAAGGAGTGACTATGCTACATACGCTAACAGCAATCATGTTGGGTCAAGTAACAATGCTACGCCTCCCGAGGGCTTTCCTTCGCACAGCTTGCAAACGAGCGATGTCATCATCCACCGCAAAGAAAATGAAGGGTTTGGCTTCGTTATCATTAGCTCCTTGAACAGGCCTGAATCTGGGTCAACAGTGGGTAAGTTAAATCTTCATGCCAATTATTTCTCCGAGCCCTTTATTAAAGCCTTAAAACAAGTTGTTTGCTAGCAACAAGAGTTGCAGACTATTTATCCATAGAGTTCAGCATTTATGAACTGTTTCTCCCTTGGTGTCCTTGGAGTCAATGAGACTGATTTTTTCATTGGGTTGTCTGTCTCAAACACTCACTACCAAACACACAGGATTTAAAGAGTTCCCAATCCATGTAATTATGCTTCCATTTAGGTCATGCTCTGCAACTCTAAAGACATGAATAAGAAGCAAGCATCATGTATATCAAACAAGACCATAAAAAAATAATTTAGTTCAGTGTTTCTCAACCTTGGCAACTTTGGCAAATCCATGCTGGCTGGGGAATTCTGGGAGTTGAAGTCCACACATCTTAAATTTGCCAAGCTTGAGAAACACTGGTTTAGTTATTTGCAGGCATCATAAGATTCAGAACTATAAAAACGTTAGACAGCATAAAATGCCCTTGTATGTCCCTAACATCTCATATTTCTGGTGCTGCTTTTGGAAAAGAGCGTCCTGTTAAATTACTATTGTTAAATTACCATTTTTTCTATTGTGCACTTACATGTCACTTATGACAAAAATTTCTCTAGTGGGAGAGAGTCATAAATTCATCATGAGAACAGACTGTGAATCATTCACCCCTGTGCTATAGGGGCAATCTGCCAGATAAATCACATTGTATTAAATTGCAATATTAGTGGCTTCCCTCAGAATAGGATAAAGAGAAATTAGAGGTGTGTTTTACTTGTGGTAGTTCAGTTTTCTAAAATGACATGCAGGAGATGAAGCCTAAAAGTCCCTTTCAAGAATATCACTTGATATATTTTGTAGGATATGTTTACATTCATACATAAAGGTATGCTTGGATTTCATTGTAGAAATTTTCCGTGGGTTTTGTTTGTTTGTTTGCAGTTCCCTTGATGCAAGCTTGATGTTTTGTGAATTTAGTGGGACTGTGGCCACACCCAGAGTCATTCTAAGCCTTACATACCAGAGGACCAGGCTGGACGACGTCACTGGATACAATCAAGAGAAAGCTAAGTGAGCCTATGTTCAGTTGAAATCAATGAGATTTAAGTTCGGATATAAGCACTTAAGCCCCATTGATTTCATAGTTAACTTTCTCTGGATTGTGCCCACTGTATTTCAGTATTCTCCTAATATTTCCATCTGTAGTAGAGGCTTTCCAGATTATAATATTCTTATTAGAATTAGAATTAGCAATATTTCCCATACTTCCTATGGATTGACAAGAACCCTGTGATGGTTTTGTATCGGCTGGCCATGGGTTGCAAAATATTAGATAATTAGCCATCCCCTCACTTGTGATTAGCTACTTCCCCAATGAATGAAATGGGAAATTTTAAACAAAAATGTATGTTTTTCATAGTTATGAATAGTAGGCAATTAGAGGCTCCAAAGAGATGTTGTTATAGATGTTGAGAACTGAGAATATGTAAGAAGAATAGAATTGACCACCACCATTTAGGTTTCTATTACTTTTTAAAATGTTATTTTTAGTCAAAAGAACCTGAAGATATATTTACATTTCTTAGGGTTAATGTTCCTCTACCCTCTGCATTTCTTTTTTCTTTGTTACTCAGATTGGAGCCATTATTTTCTTACCTTCTAGAAGCTCTACCCAGGAATGAGTCTAGTAATGGCTATATGGGATCTTTTGGGGTGGCATCAAAAGTTTGTTCCAAGTCAGTCCCTTTTTTCCTCTAGTCCATTACTAGATGTCAAAGACTGTCCTGTGCTTCAGACAGATAGCTTTGCCAGACTTTTCTGGAGAATTGTACCTGGGACCTTCACAAACACACTGAGCTACAGACCTGATAGTTGATGCCCACGTGAGATGCTGGTGTAGGAACTCACATAAGCAGTTTTCCTGTCCACCTCCTGCTCTCTTAGCTATAAACCTCAGCTTAGGAAGCTGGTGCAAACCAACACACTGTACATGGTTGCTGAATGTTGATATATCAAACAAAACACAGAGGCACAAATAAATTATATAGATTGTTTTTAAGGCTATTCTTATTACCAATAAAACATATGCTGGGCAGCTTGAAAATCTAAACAAACAGTTAAAAACATAAAACAAAACATGACAGCCCGGACTAAAAACAACCATAACAATAAAAACATGACAGGGGCCCCACCAACATATTAACCCCAGGCCTGGGACCAGAGCCAGGTCTTAAGGGCTTCCTGGAATGCCAGGAGAGTGGGTACTATCCATATGTCTGGGGCCATGCCAGAGAAGGAACACTTTCTCGGTCCCACAAGATAGCAATGTTTAATAGGGGGGACCTGGAGCACACCCACTCTGCCGGAACGTACCAGGTAGCCAGAAACAATTGGAGATAGGCGATCCGTCAGATAACCGGGCCTTATGCCAAGAGTTTATGCTCTGTGTAGAATGATACTTCATCTCCCTGCTGCAAGTAGTTGAAAAGAAAAAAAACATACCAGAAATGCACAGCTCTTCCAGGCAAGGTCCCCAGACCACAGAAGATGAATCTTGACCTAAGTCTCAGAGGGGTTCTTATTTAATAACAACAGTCCATGCAAAATACATTTCCCAACACAGCATGTCTACAGAACATGCCTTAAGAAGAAAATAACTGTGTTGTGGCTCCTTCCCCTCTATCACACATGATCATGTTGTGGGAGTGTTTGTGATCAGTCTGAAAATAATAATAGTTATGATTGGCTCTGAACATAATACACACACAAAAAAAAACATTCCTCATTCTGATGAACAGAACTCATTAACACGCCCCCCTCACAAAATGGTACTGAAAGTTCTGCTCTTCTACTTAGGTACCTACCAGGATTTATAAGGAAGAAGAAACACAGAAGCAAAGTTATATTCTAAAGAATTAATAGAAAGAATTACTTAAAAATGGAAAGTGTTATTAATTAAAAGATAACTATTACCTTTATCTGGATAAAATGGAACCTGGCTTGCATACTTTCAGTACAACCTGCTAGATGTTCAAGCCTAATGGAAAAACGGAAACCAGTGGGGGGATTGGAAAGAATGAAGGGTCCCAGGTGGCATCCAAACACAGCCAGGAAGTGCTCTGGATGTCAACCTTCATTACAGAAAATGTGGGCATCAGTCAGAGCCTGTGTACCGTAATCATCAGACCTGTGCATTTCCAACCACAAAGAGCAACAGAAAACAAAACTTTTACAGGTATCTAAAGCTAAATTAAAAAACCCAAAAGAGAAGAGAGAACATGGACAAAAGGAAAACCACAAGCTTTAGCAGGGACGGTCAAATTTGGAGAATAAAGAACGGATGGCCACGAGAGAGGAATAAGGCTTAGAGGCATAGAAATGGCATCGCATTAATCTGGGAATTGGAACCATATATAAAGGAAGGTCACAGGACTCCATCAGTTTTGCCATCTGGAAATTGGACTGGTAGAGTTTCATAAGGGGAAGCCAAAATCAAGGCAAGCAAATAAACAGTTAGGCTCAACAGAAAATACGTCATAAATTAAAGGCAATATTCCTTTACATTATATACTATATAAATTCTTTTGTCTACTGTTACTGCTACCAGTATTGTAATTCTTATTAACTATATACCTGTATGTGTGTGTGAATGATAAAATTATTCATGCGCGCAAAAGTTAACAATCTTTTCAAGCTCTGGACAACTTGCACAATAGCTTCCCCTTTCAATTGCTTGAAATTTCATGAAATTCTGGCAGTCCTACGAGATTTGACAATCTTGCCACATTTCAGTCAGTTCTGAAAAAAATTAAAACTAATTAACACCTCCATGGGTGCCATTTTCATTGCTTTTAGTGGATACTATGGCATCCATAGACATCATTTTTCCAAAGTTTATCTACTATAACAGCGTGCATAAAATTGGTATATAAATAGGCATGTGTCCAGTAAAAATAATCTATTCCCCAAAAGCCAGCCAAGATAAGACTTTTGTAAATAATGCTATGGATAAAAGAGTGTGTCAGATACAATTGTCCCTACCTCATGACTTCTCATGAAAATTGAGAAAATGGCATTAAAAATACAACCACAGCTTATAGATTTTAGGGAACAAAAATAAGGAAGTATATTTTGTGTAAGCTCTGCTTACAATCTCTCACTCCCTTTAATCGAGTTCAGACGTGTTTGAAAGATGCAGAGCAATTCATTGAAGGGTCTTGATTTTGACAGTAACATGTGACTGGATCTCTTCACTACCAGGATAATTTGTCAGAAAATGAAGTTCTCCTCTAGTCCTTCAGTGCCTCATTGCCACCAGATGGTGGTCAAATAACTCAAGGGGTTAGTAGGTTTCCCTTTGCTCTTAGATATCTTCTCATTCTGGCTCAATATCTCAGCTGAAGTAATTCATTACTGAATCATAGATTTCAATTACTTTCATACCAATTTTCTGTCCTCACTCATTACCCCTTTGTGACTGGCTCAATTATTGCTTTGGTCAATAATTGCTTCCAGATGATATGGCCTCAGAAGTCTGCTGCCTCCCCTTTCCATTTTTGAAGTCTTGGCAGTGGAACCCACAGCAAACCACAGTGATGCCAAAATGATGGCATGCATCTAGTGATGTCATCATGCCAAAGTTGCCTTACATACCCTCTTACCAGAGTGCATAAGTAAGGGCATTTGTGTAGTGATGCAGTCATGTGCATAGCACCATTTGCTCCTTTCGCCTCCCCCACATTTTTGCCCACACATCTGAAGAGGCTAATATTTCAGCTGCTGAAGGCTGCACTTAATGGTTTTGGGGAGAACAAAGGCCATAATACACAGATGGTGGAACAAAATGGGCAAGGCCATGTCATTCATATAAGGGAACTAGGGTTTTATTTTTCCCCTGGGTCGGGGAAACGGTTTTATTTTCTTTTTTAAAAATAATGCTTAGTTTGTTTTAGGGCTTCTGTACAGTTTTTGCATGGTTTGAACAGTTTGAAATCTCAAGTTGCCATTACCATCTTACATCTTCGGATATAAAGACCAATAAAAAGAGTTGTCCAAGACCATGAGTAAAAAGTATGAATGGATATGTAATGATTTCCTTCCTCGCTTCCAGGTTTAATAGAACTATAGTTTAAAGCTAGTTGCAAGAAATGTAAGGCATACAGGGGCATTGTATCAGGCAGTTCACACACCTTGTTCAGGAGTTAACAATATAAGACAACTTTTGGTAGACAAGCACTCCTGGGATTTCCTAACATGAGAAGATTAGAGGAAGCTTACAAAGAATTATTGATTGTTTGTCTCAGACACAAATGTGTCCAAAGGAAGCAAAGCAGTCCTACTGGGTTGTTATTTCTCCCAGTCAAATTATGTCATACTAAGAATTAAAGCTAAATGAAAGTTCATACATATTTATGGAGAACTGAAGACATAACAAATATTTCTGTGATTATCATGTAACATATTGAAAAGTTTAGCATCCATTTCTGTGTACATTTTTTTAAAAAGAAGTTATCTGCCAGAATTTGTAATAAATACAAGAGAAGGCTTTTTCCCCTTTCTCCTCCATCACTTCTAGCATATATGTACTATATAAGAAAAAAGTGAAATGAGAGAATACAGGAAAGAATACAGGAAATTTTTCACAAAATACAGCCTCTTAATGCTTAAGGGGTGTACTGTACACACGCACTTGATGAAAATGCACTATACTGTTGAAATGAGAAATTTGCCTGTGACACTGGCTTATAACAACCAACATTTTCTTGTGCCATGCTGTGATATTAACTGGAGTTCTGTCTGGGCTTAGTGATTTTTTTAGGTAAAGATAGATAGATAGATAGATAGATAGATAGATAGATAGATAGATAGATAGATAGATAGATAGATAGATGAATGCCATATTTTGGTTGGCATTCTTTTTTCTTTTCTTTTACTAAGTTTATAATCTTAATAATCAAACACTGGTTTGTATTTTTGCTTATATCTGTTGCAGTCACTTTCAATTAAACTAGGTAGACCCTTGTACTAGAGGAAGAATGGATGGGAAGATTTTCACTCCGAAATTCTCTTTTGCAGTGTATACCTCTAGAAAATGCCTTAATTAATTTGAGGGGCCAACTGTGCAAATATCCCTTTGTGTATGTAGAGTTCCACCGGGGTGAGCAGGGAGTATCCCTAGAAACAGACATTTCCATGCACAGAAAACACATTCGCACTCATAACCAATCATGGGAATGCCATCTTTGCTTTCAATCATGGTCTGAGAGTGTATGATACAACTGCTTTACCGAAATTCAGCAGGTCAGGGCTTGGTCCTTTTTTTTCTCTTTCTGTCCATTTAACTGCTCAAAATTGCCCTGCCTAGCTGCTTTTAGAGAGGAAACTAGGGTCCACATTTTCTTTTCTACTGGAAAGAGGGTTAAAAGGATAAAAAAAAATAATAAACAGGCAGGGGAAAGGAATAGACAGATGTTCTGCTTTCAATAAATAAATCTCTACTGATTTATGACCCACCCCCCAGGATTCTTTTGGTTTAAGAAATTAAGCAGTGTGTCTGCATGCTTTATGCACTTTCTATCAAAATTAATAGATGAGTGAAATGGCAGTCAGCAAAAGGAGAGCGTAAGAATCATTGCACGTATGTCTAAACTAGGAATATTTCACTGTCTCAGATAAATGTAGGCTGGGTTTAGTATCAAGTAGTTTCTTTAGCCGTGATGCAAATCAGTAGTATGACAGCACTTATCCAGGACCTTCTTACACATTCTCATTGAAGTTGAGAGCCCATTAGCAGGGGCACTTGCCAAAGCCATCGCAATGATGAAAGCAGCATTGTACCGTTGCAGTGTCAAAAGCACACTCAAAAGGGGCAGAGTTTGGACTGCACCAGAGTAACCCTGCTTTCATCATTTACTCTTCCTTCCCCCTTGCAAAAACTGCTGCTCATTAGTACTACTTTTTGATTTACATTTTGGGTGGCTAGGTTTTAATGTTTATGTTATGGCTGCCACTGCTGGGCTGAGCACAAGTTGCATTTCCTTATACTTTTCCTAAAAGTTGCTTTTAGAAATTGGCAGTCCCTGCTATACCTACAGGTAGTCCTTGACTTACAACCAAAATAGGGACTGGAAAATTCGTTGTTAAGTGAGGCATCATGTGACTGTACCCAATTTTACGACCTTTTCTGCTGCTTCGTTAAGCGACTCACCGTATCCGTTAAGTGAATCACGTGGTCGTTAAGTGAATCACGTGGTTCCCCATTGATTTTGCTTTTCGGAAGCTGGCTGGGAAGGTTGCAAACAGTGATCACGTGACCCTGGGATGCTGCACCGTTGTAAATACATGCCGAGTTTTGATCACATGACTGTGGGGACGTTGCAACAGTCGTGTGAGGACAGGTCGTAAGTCACTTTTTTCAGCGCCATCGTAACTTTGAACGGTTGCTAAATGAATGATCGTAAGTCAAGGACTACCTGTAGTTGTAGAAGTCAGATTTATTCAGCTTTTAAGCTCATAATATGTAGGTGAAAGGCAACCAAGCTGTCTAAACTCAAAGGCTACTACAGACTATTTCAGCAATCTGGTCTGACTTCTTACAATTCAGATCCCAAAATGAACCACATTTTTATTTTGTTAAATTAACCGATGGTGGGGCCTCTTCTCTTCCCTCACTTTTGATGTAATGTTTTGCAAATGTTCAGACATTTCATTTCTCTAAATGCGCCTGATACTTGTTTGTCACTGCACAATGAAGTGGCTTATGAGAAACCAAAGTGCTAAATCAAATTACAATTTGCTTAATTAAAAGTGCTTTTAATGGTGAAGCACTAGAAATTAATGAGAAGTTAATACTGTGCTGAAAGCCATGCATCATTATCTAGTTGCTAGGAGAAAACACAATGAAAGCAGTTTTTCTTTGAAAAACTGTAGTTCATCAGTGAGTTTTAGATGTCATAATTGATACTGGTTCAGGAAGTGTTTGAGGAAAAGAGGGGAAATTAGGATAGAAAGCCCCAAATGCTCCAGTCTGAGATTTCAATTTTAACATGACATTAACAATTTTAAATTGTCCAGTGAAGAAATTAATGAACTTAAAATTTAAGATCCATACAATGGAGTTTGAACTCCTAAGTTCAATGCAGGAGTTTCTTTACTGATAAAGGATGTTGCTTCAATTAGAGGAAGAGACTAAAATTTGTCCTACTGAAAAATATTCCATAAGTTGTATACGATTTTTCCCCCCTTTATGTTCTACAGAGACTGGACACAACTGTATTGTCCCCATACAAATAAAACACCTTGTTGAAGAATTTCATTGATGCTTTTAGGACTGCAGGAGTAAGAGCTTATTCAGACAACAATTCTGTGTGTGCTGAATTCTATATGATTAGGAAGTGATGGAGCTATACATTTCTTGCTCTTAGAACATTGAAAGCTGTTGCTGTGGTAGACCACATAATATAATAGCATTAAGTTGTGGGGTACTGCTGCCTTATAGTTTATTCCATACCTTAAATAACATACTTCTGGCAGAATGATTTGTTCTGATGCAATGGCTATGTATTTGTTGAAATTCATATCCTAGGTCTCCAAACTCCTGTTGGCTCTGCCTGCATGTATTAAGTCTTTCTGATTTGGCAGTCATATAAGTCTAATACATAAATAAATTGAATCAAACCTTTAAACATTTAAACACATTTTGGCTCTGTCAAACAGAAGTTGGGAGAGACGAATACTGGTTTCCCACCCCCCTCCCTCCATACTAAAATATACCAGGCAACTAGCTGGACCATTTTGCTTGGCAAAATCTACAGCAAAATCTCATATTAGCAGACAAAATCCACCGTAAAACAGCCTGGACAATTAACATAATTGATGCCATTTGTGTAAGTTGATGTCATTTGTGTTATTTCATAATTACTCAAATGATGTAAATTAATGCAATTGCTGTAAATTATGTCAGTTGTGTAATTGTACATACAATATGAATTTATGCAAAAGACATCACCTAGCTACATACATTTGCATTTAATGGACATTTGGCTCGACTCAACACCTCTTTCCCCAACAGTAAACAAGGTTTTACTGTATTTGGATACCTATTGATAGCTAAGAACTGAAAGAATGTCAGCAATATTAACTTTTATCACCAGCAGTGTCTTATCTTCTCACGCCTTTTGGTATTTTGGCCAGAGGTTGTAATGTTGCAATGCATCCATCCAATGCAGATGTTGCAATGTACCCATGACCCTTCAACAAAGACTGTCCATGTGAATCCTTGTCATGAAATCAACATGATTGCACCATCCATGAAACAAGCTTGGAAAGCCAAAATATTAAAGGATCCCTTCATAACTGATTGCTACTCTCTTCCTTCAGTATCTCTCAATGGCCATATCGTCAGGCACCTGCCAAGGTCCAAACTCCAACAGAATCTGCCTCTCAGAATCTGCCTTGTCCTGGCTGCGGCTCTTCTTCTATGCTGTGATTACCCAAATGTGATTACCTTGCTGTGATAACTGTGCATCTGTACATCAACAAATATACAACCACGGACAAGAGAAAGAAGGGTACCAGTCATCA
Source organism: Charina bottae (assembly GCA_023362775.1). Classification (NCBI taxonomy): domain Eukaryota; kingdom Metazoa; phylum Chordata; class Lepidosauria; order Squamata; family Charinaidae; genus Charina; species Charina bottae. Next base: position 1,572,131 of record JALMGJ010000053.1, on the reverse strand, counting down.
CTGGTTTTACTCTTGCTTGCTTGCTGTGGAAGAGGCTAGTACAAAATCAGTGGTATAGAAGGGAGCTACTAAGATCATCTTGCCCAAAGATGGGTCACTGCATCCTATCCAGCAGAGCAAAATGATCCGCTCTCAGTGGAAGATGTTGGAAAGACCAACACTCTACAAGGTGTTAACATTTTCTGGATTTCTTTGTAATATAGCCATTATCCAGATGTTTGCAGTTTAGATATGGAAACATTGGGATCAGGCAAAAAAAGAACAGACCACTTTCTGTAGGTTTATATAACCGATTTCTCAAGGCACCCTTATCTACCCTGAGAAAAAAATTGTAATGGGTGAGAATACCACTTTTTTAGACCTTTAGGAATCTTACGGCCTTTATCCACTTGTTTTTCTGGCTGCATAACTGTATAGGGTGACTCTTGTTCTCTACTCCAAAGTTGCAATAATTTCCTAAGCCCCGAGATTTTTGCAAATACATATGCTCATATTTTAACGATATCATATTTCAGGTAAAAGAAGACTACATCTTTCCATTGTAACAGGTAGATGATTACCACCCTGGTCTTAACCATGTCAAATCCTCTTAGCATTTTTCAAGCTCAGCTAGGTATGGTCATCTTCTGTGGCCATTCTATAAGTTTCCTTGATAACTTCACTGAATGGTAATTTATTCAATTAATACATACTTAGATTGCATTAGCAACCCGAACATCCATAATGCATAAACAACATTGCATTAAAAAAATACCTTTCTTTGCCCAGTGCTACACTGAAATGAAGTCCAGCATCCCTTTAATTTACCTGATTAAATATGGCCACCCACTCCAGAAGACTCTGGGCAGCTTATAAAATCCATAAAAAGAGTAAAACAATTAAAACCTACATAAACATAAACCAGCAGCCTGGACTAAAACAACTTTACTCAGAGATGTTTTGTATGTGAATAGTTAATAATCCAATTAATGGAGCTTTTGAGGCCCCAATATTTATTGGGAGGGCAAGGTTCCAGTGGGCAAGAGGATAATGCCAGGACTGAAATGATCCAAGGTTTTTTCCCCCAATATTTCTAACTCTGTTCAGTCACGTTAGAGCATCCAGTGCAGTTTTTGTCGGTTTCCCATCTCATAATGGTGAGAAGCAACCTCACCCCAACTACTTTTGGGAGATTTCTGGGAGTGCTGCAGTTCTCTTGTCTTTTTCGTAGGATTGCCCTGAAATGGGTAGTTGCGACAATTGTTGAATGATTTCTGTCCAGCTAGTTTTTCAGGTGCCGGCCTGCCGCAAGTGCCATAAGTTTTCTATCTTGGTTCTTGTATCATTTACGTTTCCTCACCCATCTTCCGAGAAGTTTCAAGGCTTTCTGTGGCCACCATTACACTGTAGCTAGCACTGAAAGGACCTCTGACACCATACTGTATCTTTTTCACCTTCAGCAAAGACAGGAATATACAGTAAGAAGGTATTTTCTTCAGATTAATCTTCAAGAGAAGATGCATTTATAATGGAAGTCAGGGATTTTGAAGATACTCTTCTTCACTACATGATTATTAGCATTAGTTCCAATGACACGGATTTAGCAGCTGAAATTTTGAATAAAAACACAAGCATGACGACAGTGGAAGCTTGGACAGCAAAAAAGCCAAAGGACAAAGAAAGGCGAGGCAGGAATAATTTACAGAACTCAGGCAGCTGGTCTAGACATTTTCCCGTGGAAGCCATTTTGTCTGTATATAAACATTTATTTGTTTGCTTGCTTGTATCTACCCCATTGTGTCCTTCTTTTCTCTTCTAGCTGTACCCCATAAAATAGGCAGGATAATTGATGGGAGTCCTGCTGATCGCTGTGCGAAATTAAAAGTTGGAGACCGGATCTTAGCTGTGAATGGCCAGTCTATTATTAACATGCCTCATGCAGATATTGTGAAGCTAATTAAAGATGCTGGTCTTAGTGTAACTCTTCGCATCATTCCTCAGGAGGGTGAGTAACTGACCCTTAAAACCCAGGAGGAAACTTGAAGTAGGAACCAATTAATCTGAACTGCTCCCTTGGGAAAGGGAAGAGAATTTTATCTGTGTGGGCAGGACATGACATTATATATAAATGGTATTGCTGGATCCCCGCAGACCTTGCTGGAACAGAATCTGAGCCCTCCACAACCACTTCAGATGGCAAAAGTATATTTGAACCCATCAGAAAAAGCCCTTGGTGAAGCATTTTAGGGTCTGTTCCTTTGCCTTCTGGGAAAACTAGCATTACCCAGCAGTTGGAAACCATCACTACAGCCACTAACAGTTCCAATCTCATTCCATTTTACATAATTGCATTTCCACTGACGTCAGTTAATTTGCTTGTCCCCGTGCAGGTGTTTTTACGGTTGTGTGACTGAGAACAGAATCAAAGCAATCAGGGTTCTAACAGATCAGTCTGAACTTTAGAAATTTTTGCTGTAGTTTCTACCTTAGATCCCCGCCCAGCAGAGGTGTCCACAGGCTGTAGTCAAAAAAAGTCAAGATGGTAGCCGGTGAAATTGAAGCTCTACCTGTTTAAAAAATAGCTGGCTTGCCCTTGATCCCTCTCCTTGTTCTTCTCCCACGAAATCTGCATTTTGCAGCCAAGAAAACTGGAGGGAGGGAGGGAGGGAGGGAGGGAGGGGGGGAGGGAGGGAGGGAAGGAAGGAAGGAAGGAAGGAAGGAAGGAAGGAAGGAAGGAAGGAAGGAAGGAAGGAAGGAAGGAATGACTCCAAAGCCCAGTGCATCTTCATTTCAGGAGGAGAGGGGAAATGCCAAGAGTCAGGAGGAGGGATTGATGAGCTCAGGGTGCAAAGCCCACTGGAAGCCCTATAACATTGTCAGGTCACCCAAGGGTTCTTACATGTTTAAGGCCCCCATATCTGACAGTGTTTGTTTGTTTGTCCTCAATCCTCCTAAACGTTTGCTGAATCCAAGGGTAGGGAGAAGAACAACATTTCTGTCTGTCTGCATGCCTTTCTAACCTGACTAACTGGGCCCTATTAATCAGGATCAAAAAGAGAAATAGCCATTGTACCTTGATAGATCTTTGTCCTCAGTGACTTGTGCGTTAAACAAAATGTGGATAATGGACGATGGCCTATGAAAACAACATATTTATTTGGCATAGGCTTTAAAGGTGTTTTGAAGATAACTCTATAAATGATTTACTCTACTCCTGTAAGTGTGTGAATTCTGTTTTATTCAAGTATCTTCCATTTTCAATGAGTACCGTAGACTGCAATTCTACCACACCTACCCACACATGTGAAGTTGGTGGGAAGTCTTACTTACCTAATACACTTAGGCTAGTGATGGCACAATCAGTCAGTCAGGTATTTGGTACATCTGTTAATCCTTCAGACTCAGATTGGATATTGAACATTTATTTTACCTAATTAGATTCAACTGATTTTTTTTGTGCCTTATAGATTTCTATCTATTCCTTTTTTAAAAAAAAAAACCTTTTTTATTTCACACTTTTTGTTGTTTATTCGTTCAGTTGCTTCCAATTCTTCGTGACTTCATGGACCAGCCCACGCCAGAGCTTCCTGTCGGCCATCGCCACCCCCAGCTCCCCCACGGTCAAGTCCGTCACCTCCAGAATATCATCCATCCATCTTGCCCTTGGTCGGCCCCTCTTCCTTTTGCCTTCCACTTTCCCTAGCATCAGCTTCTTCTCCAGGGTATCCTGTCTTCTCATTATGTGGCCAAAGTACTTCAGTTTTGCATATTTTTGCATTTAATTTTGCATATAGGTATTTCACACTACCATTTCCCATTCTTTAGTATATGGGTGAGAACCCTTCTTGCACTGAGGGCCATCTGTACTGTCTAGGCCCTGTTCCAAGATGCACAGCTGATGACATTGTGTCAGCACTGAAACAAGTCAGGCTGAACTTTTCATCCATTTTTTGTTTTTTTTCTTGAGAGGTTTAATGGGTGAAATGGATGCCTTATATCTTGCAGACTCTTAATACATCAATTTTGCCCTTAAAAATCTCCTAAAGGGAAAAAAAATCCACCCAAATATTTTTGTGGGAGATGGGATTTTTAAGGAGTGCTTTGGGTCCCTAAGGAAAGACGTAAGGAATCCATTTCATTCTTAACCATTTCCAAAATTTTCCAATATTTTTTTCCAGTCCTTTCTCAGGTGGTCCTTGGGCCACCCAGAAGCTGCTGGGGGTCCACAAGCCATTACTCACCTTTGCCTTACTACATTTCATTCCACTTGGGCATGGCTCCAGCTTAGAAGCCTAGTGTCACCATGGAGAAATCTACCAAAATCTTTTTCCATTAAACACTCCCATTCTAATCAGGTGGACTAAAGCCACTGACAATTGAAATGCCAACACAGTAAAATTCATGATGATTGAAGTTCTCTCCGTCGGAACTTTCCAAATGTCCTCATTTCTCTTTCACCTTAAAAAGAACTCTGAGAAATGGAATCCATGTGTGTTGATGCCATCTAGGTTTGTATCAGCTCAGCTGATACGAGATTTTGAAGCACAAGAACTATCAGTGGAGCCTATTAAGTAAAGAGGGATTTCTTTTTAGATCTAATTTACAAACCATAATAATAAAAACAGTGAAATATACATATATATGGTTTGATGTGGATTGTTGCCTCCCTTTTTTTGTCACTTAATGCCATCCGGTGTGACAACCCTCTAACCGCTCTTGTTCCATCGTGCAGAGCTGAGCAGCCCAGCGTCCGCACCCAGCTCAGAAAAACAGAGCCCCATGGCACAGCAACACAGCCCTATGACTCAGCAGAGCCCTGTAGCACAGCCAACACCTCCACAGCCTCTGCAGACTCAAGGACATGAAAATAGGTAAGGCGAGAACCACTGGCTCTTGGGCTTATGGGGAAGGTGGGAAGAGCTTACTGGACATAAGCAAAACAGTTCAGCTTTACTGGACACTTTGGTTAGTATGAAGAAAGATTTCCATCCATAGGCTGGTTTTGTCTTCTCTGCCTCCTAAATCTCACACTGTTCTAGAGCAGTGTTTCTCAACCTTGGCAGCTTGGGACAACAGTTTTCCATTTTGTACACCTTTGCTGTTTTGTGAAGAGCAGGCCTCCCTGAGCTTTAGCACAACTTGTTTTTATATTCTCTTCCACATTAGAAGGTCCCAAGACATGAATTTCCTTGAACAGGCTTCAGTTAGAATCAGTGACAATTTGGCAATGCCATTGGTGCCTTTATGAGTTCTATCATGGGAATAAAATGGAGAAGACTTCCAAGATATAACCACATAAAAGTGTTAGAGAAACATAAATCTAGAATGAACCGAAATGCATATTGTGGAATCAACACAGGACTCAAAGCAAAAATAATCAAGGCAAACTGCAGGATTTATTGATTCAGTTGATTCAGTACGTACTGGAGGGGAAATTCACCAAAGAGTTGTGGGTGTTTCCCCTGCCAGCAAAAGGAATGCGCTAATATTTATACATTTGAGAAAGGGGAAAGAGGAAGGGGAAAGTGATGCGTGCATATTAATGAGCAATAGATCTCTTGGGCTGCTTCCTGCCCCCTCTGCTATCTACTTCAAAGAAAGCAATTGTCTTAGTGAAGAAAATAAACAGGTGGGAGGGAGTAATTTAGGGGTGCCAAATGCAGAAAGGAGGATACATTATTCCAGGGCATCTGGCATGGGTTGTCATGGGAATGTCTAGATAAGCTTGCCATAAATTGAAGTGAAATGCTACTTTCAAGGCTAAAGCACATTCCTTATGTTTCAATTTGATTTAGCCTGCTCCATTCATTAGAAAAATTTTCCTCCCAATATAAATAGGTGAATAATGTTTTGGCTCTTCTGCATTAAGCAGAAAGAAGCAACTGGAGTCCCCAGAGCAAAACCCAGTCCCAGGGAGGTGCCTCAGCCACAAAGACCTTCCCCTTATCATCCCTATAAAGTGAGTGTGAATAACAAACTGAGATTTGACCATTGCCTCCCACTCAACCTGCATGAAACAGAGGTATGGATCCAGGCAAAGAAATATTGACCTGGTGAGGGGAATGCAGATGCTTCCCAAGAGAAAGCAGTCCCCCTTGGACACCGTAAGAAAATGAGCTACGAACACTTTGCCTGTAACGGAGAATAATCAGGAGTGTGTCAGGGGGGAAAGCTGGCATTATTTGCCTTTTATTAATTAGGCATAGAAATCCCATTCAACAATCATGGCCAGCCACTGCTTGCTTGCTTGCTTGCTTGCTTGATTTATTTATTTACAGGTTGTTCGATGAAAATAATGTTGATTTTCTCTAAAGAACAATCTGCATGTACTGTATGCCGGTTATATTGCCATTTTAAACCTTATTCTAACCAATATGTACATGTTGGCTGCACCACCACCCCAAAACATCCACTATAAGCAAAAATAAATTATTGAAACAACCACAGTAACAATAATAGTAACACATATCCATCCTCAATACAACCATAATATGGGGGGGGGGGGGACTATAATCACAGCAACTTTGTAATTCACCGCAGGCATCACTCACTCACCAAAGGCTTTCCTAAATAATTCATTTTACAGAAGGCCATTACGTGTGTGTGTGGGGGGGGGGGGAGAGTCTAATTTCCAAAGGGAATCTGCTTCAAAATCTTGGTGCCACAACACAAAAACACCATTAAGGCCTTAACACCTTCAATTTACAAAATGTGGGGTTACCAAAAGCCTATCCTGAGGTCACTGGAGAGAACAGCTGGAAGCACTGGTCAAATCAACTCCTTGTGAAGAAGGCGGTCCTGGAGATATCTGGATGCCAAGCCAGACAGGGCTCTATAGATCCACACCAGCCCTTTGAAGCCTCTGGGTAGCCAATGCAAGGCTTTAAGCAGAGGTGTAATATGTTCCTGTATCAATTTTTTTTTCAATTGTAGCTTCAAGGTGGTCCTCAAAGCCAGCTCCATACAGATAGATACAGAACGATGAGAGCTTGAGTCTGTCTAATAAATTTCTGGAAATTCTGGTAGAACTTCACAGTGTATACTGTACATTCAGGAAATGGGTTACACTATTTTTCTTCCTGAGATGTACAAAGGGAATCCTTTTTTTTTTTTAAATGGCACAAATGATGTAGGCAAAAATAAGCGTTGCCTCACTTATATGGAAATATATTAACTTAGTGTAAGCCTGCCTACCCCGCTGCTGGTCCGTTACCTGTTTAATATCCCAGCAGAAGAAAGGTCTGGTTCCTGAATATTAATGTCCTCATGCAGGATCTTGCAAGATTGGGATTGGGGCAATGATTAAATGTCTTATCCTGGTTCTGAAACAGACAAAATTCTAGAAAGACCTGTGTCTCTCTCCCTCCAGCTTCCTGGAAAAGGAATAGAAATGGTTGGGGTTGAGTAATGACTACTGAATGCACTGGTATTGTCCACTGTGAATTTGTCTTTATTTTTCCCCCCTTTTCCAAAATACCCCAGGAACATAGATATCAGTTAACAGGCAGAGGAGATGGCCTGGTTAATGTCATAGAGATATCTTCAGCAGGCAGTGGTGCCATGTTGCTTAACCCTTCAATGGAGTAGTGAAAAGCTAAGGGGAGGAGACTGGCAACCAACAAAGCAGTTTTCCCTTTTCAGATGTCCTCTAGCAACAGTAGGTGATTCTCACCTCCAGCAACCTGCCTCTCCAGCTGCTGCTCTTGCTGCACAGATGTTGTGGCACCTGGTCATTCTGTGGAGATCTCAAATGCCACTGCCTTAGGAACCGTGTTCTAATTTTCAACCAGGGCCCTCAAACCATACGTTTGAAAATGAAATGCTGCATACTTAGCCAAGCCTAGTGGGACTCAGTTTTACAATCCAGCGATCTACATTTCATTTCCGGGCATGTGTTTTGCAGGTCTTTAATTTAACAAACAACACAGTGTTCAGATTCTAATGTAATTGTTCTTTGTTGTTTAGTTATAGGTCAGAGGTAAAAGCAAGGCAGGATGTGAAACCTGACATTCGGCAACCTCCATTTACAGATTACAGGCAGCCTCCATTAGATTACCGGCATCCACCAGTATTAGATTACCAGCAATCCCCCCCTTTGGACTACCGGCAACCCCCTTTGATAGACTACCGGCAGCATTCTCCTGACACCAGACAATTTCCCTTATCAGATTACAGACCGCCTCAGGTATTTCTCTTTGTTGGTTTGCATAATTTTATATTGCTTTTCCATTCTGTGCCCCAAACACGTGATGTTTCTGTTTGCTAAAATTAATTGAAAACCTAAACATGGGACTACTCTGTAGTGTGTGTGTGTGTGTGTGTGTGTGTGTGTGTGTGTTTGTGTGTGTGTGAGAGAGAGAGAGAGGGAGGGGGAGAGAGAGAGAGAGAGAGAGAGAGAGAGAGAGAGAATATGAACAGAAATGGGAAGGGACCTCGATCACTGCAAGGTTTTCATAGACAAAGTCAACCCATGGAATCTCCAGTTTGAAAAGTGATTTTGCCTAAAATGTTGGATTTTTTTTTTAATCCGTTCAGTCATGTCTGATTCTCGGAGACTGCCTGGACAAGTCCCTGCAGTTTTCTTGGCAAGGTTTTTTGGAAGTGATTTGCCATTGCCTCCTTCCTAGGGCTGAGAGAGAGAGTGACTGGCCCAAGGTCACCCAGCTGGCTTTGTGCCTAAGGAGGGACTAGAAGTCACGGTCTCCTGGTTTCTAGCCTGGGACCTTAACCACGACACCAAACTGGCTCTCAAAATGTTGGATAGTTGCTGGCAATTAGAACAGACAGTAATAGACTGGACCAAATGACCAGTGGTTTGATCAGTGCAAGGCAGATTCAAATGTTCAGTTAATTCAATTCTGTATGCATTCATGTATTTATAGGTACTTTTGTAACTATAGTATTTCCTTAAATATTTGAAAATTGATCCAATGAAGAGGGAAGAGCAAGAGACTAACGAACACATACTGTACCTTCTCTTAAGGTCCAGATTCTCAGCCTTGGCATTAGGGAGTGATGTAATTAGATCTGTTTACCATGAGAGTCTCCAGGATATTTCCATTGGCCCAAATTGTGTGCTTTCACCATCTTAGGCTGATGTGTCATTTCTAAGCCCTCCTGATCCAGGTTAGCCTTATCCACACGCTAATAATATTCCATTTGGAATACTGCTAAGGATAATATTGTGTGTTCCAAAGTATCCTCTCCTTATCCTCTGATTGTTTAAAATTGAAGGGACAGTTTCCTTTCATTTTTGATGAGGTTAAAAATGAGAAATGTAGTACCAGTCCCAAAATAGGCAGTGAGATTTTTTAAAAAAAACTCTTCAAAGCTTCTTTCCAAACCCAGCCAAACACCTCATAGGTGTTGTGACCCCATCCTCTTTTTGCCTTCTAGTGGGACCTATGGCCACCAAAAAGTTGCTAACCTCTGCTATAGTGCATTTACGTAGGACTACCTTTGAAAGGGGCGTGGTGGCTCAGCGGGTAAGACGCCAGCCTTGTCGATCGGAAGATCGCAAGTTCGGAGGTTCGAATCCCTAGCCCTGTGTGACGGAGTGAGCTCCTGCACTCGCCCCAGCTCTTGCCAACCTAGCAATTCGAAAGCATGCAAATGCAAGTAGATGAATAGGTACCACTTCGGTGGGTAGGTAACAGCGTTCCACGCACGTCATGCGGCCACATGACCGTGGAAGCGTCTTCGGACAACGCTGGCTCTTCGGCTAACAAACGGAGATGAGCACCGGCCCCTAGAGTCGGACACGACTGCACAAATGTGCGGGGGGAACCTTTACCTTACCTTTGAAAGCTGATTGAAACTTCCAAAATAATTTAGATAAATGATTGAGACTAAGCACTGTGGATTCATCCACACATCCCCTTGAAGATGCCTTGCTAACGTTCTCAAAGGTCATATACTTAACTTCATATGTATCTGATCCAAAGTTAAAGTGACGTTCTCCATCTTTTCCCAGCACAAGACTTGCTCTACAGTATAAACAATTCGTTGTGCTTCAGCAGCAACCACAGGGATGATGCATCATGAGCTGGTCACGCCTGGTGGCTGAGGGCATAATCCCTCTCTTCCAATCATTACTGACGCTTTTCTTTGGCTGCAGCAACAGGAGTCTTCCAGCACCAGGCTTCTGATGGCAGTCAGGCAGGCATTTTGCAGGTTCTTTATTTGCATGGGTAGATCAAAGGCTGACAGGAAATTTGCATGGCACAGCAGCAATGGCTGAAGCGGAAAAAGTCCGCACACCACTTCCAGTTAGCAGCCCTTTCCCCAGCTGGTTTTAGGGACAGCAAGTGAGAGACAAAGAGAGATCGGCCAAGAGATGAACAAGAGAGTCGTGAAGTGAGAGCAAGGGAGATAAAGAGTGAGGAAAGGACAAGTGAGGGGAAAAAGGAAGAGAGTGCAAGAGAGATGAGCAAGGACGCTGGAGCAAGAGTGCGAAAAAAGGGACGCAGGAGCAAGAGAGTGACAGGTTGTAAGGGAGCACCAGGATGACCTTGGAGAAGGTACGCAGAGACCATTAGTGCAACCTGAACACATCCAGGAAGACAGCGTGAGAAATAATTTTATAGTGGCCCTGCCTTGTCTCTCTCTAGTGTAAACGGGAGGGAAGGGGAAGTGGGGTCGGGCTTTCAAGATTCAGTTATTATAGCCTGCATCAGTCAAGTCAATTTTAGGATTTTTTGTGGTGTTTGTTTCCTGACCTGGACTTTCTTGAAAGGGTGACATCAGTCTCTAAAACATTAAAATTAAAAAAACACTAAAAGCATTTCCCCTTCCCTTTCTCTCATACCAAAAAGAGTCAAGGAAGGGCGATCTTGAGTTTCTTTCTCATGCTGTCTTGTTTTCTCCAGCTGAGTTCATGTTTGGTTAATGGCCTCCTATTAGCAAACAGGCGAATGGCCCTGATTTGGTCTGGATTCTGTGTTTTTATCTGCCTGATTCTAGGTCAATGTGGCAGGTGATTGCTATTTCTGTTTTAATGCCCTGCTTTGATATTTTAATCTTAAATAACATACTGTACATACAGGTAGTCCTCACTTAACAAACATTTGTTTAGTGACGGTTTGAATTTACAACAGTGTGGAAAAAACGACTTACAATCAGTCCTCACACGACCGTTGTGGCATCCCCATGGTCAACTGATCACAATCTGGGCACTTGGCAACTGGTTCACATTTATGACCGTCGCAGCTTCCTGTGGTCATGTGATCGTCATTTTCAACCTTCCCAGCTGGCTTCTGGCAAGCAAAATCAATGGGGAACCACATGATTCACTTAACGGTAACGTGGTTCACTTAATGCCCAGGTGATTCGCTTAATGACTGTTGCAAAAGTTGTAAAATCGGGTCAGATTTGCTTAATGACCGCTTCGCTTAGCAACTGAAATTTTGGTCCCAATTGTGGTCATTAAGCGAGGACTACCTATACATTTCCATTTTAATACTGATATCTGTTATTTTAGTTATTAGCTACTCTGGAGATGCTTAGGGGTTAAGGAGCAGGATAGAAAAGAAAGGATGGATGGATGGATGGATGGATGGATGGATGGATGGATGGATGGATGGATGGATGGATGGATGGTTGGATGGATGGATGGATGGATGGATGGATGGATGGATGGATGGATAAATGTTTTCTTTTACTTTATTTGCAAAGTGTGGTGGTGTCTGTGAAAGCAAGCTGTATAAACCCTTCTGTATTTAAAAACACCTTCCAAAATACTGTTGTTGAGATAATAGTTGATCAAATAAGATACTGCTCCAGTTATATAAACCCTTGTTCTTGTGTAACATGGTTCTTTGGATGGGAGCCATATCATTTGTCTAAGCAAGAGAGCAAGATAATCACTTTTACCGCATGGATAATCTAAACAGCTCCGCCAGTGGATTGGCTAAATGTAACGATATGGAACTACTGCATAAATATTGCCACTTCTATCACTTTTATAGATCAATTCTTCTTGTAATTAGGAAATCATTAAAAAAAAAAAACTACAAAGGCGCTCAAGCAAAATGACTGTTTGTTCAGCAGCTTGTACCTTATGTGCCTATTTGCATTGCCATTTGAAATGTCCAAACAGAAGTTCTCTGCTCATAAATTGAACGGGTGCCAGATCCTGACACGTGCATGCTCAACAACTCCAGGAGTCTTATCCTAAGACATTTTTGGTCAAGACACAGATTTAATAAGCATGGAGAGCCTGCCAAAAATATACATAATTTGTATAATAAATATACTTTCCCACATAAGCTGCACTTCACGTAAACTACATTTACAGCAGGGATCTACTGATTAGGGCTGAGCAAATATTTGATTGGATATTCAGACTGAAGGGCAGTTCTGTCAAGGGCTCTCAGTCATGTGACCTGTAGGTGGACTAAGATGGACCTTCGCCTGATCCAGGAAGGTTATACTTACCATTCTTTTGTGATGTAATCAAATCTGCAATGTCTTTGAATCAGTTGGGATGATGTCTCAGACGCTTCTCAGCATGTACAGAAAGGGCTTTTTTTTTCTGAACTAACTTGGAAATCAGAATCAAACTGACCTAAATCAGGTTGGTTTTCCAAGCTGAATCAACCATTAGGATCAGATTTTTGCTGCACAGATCTGACCCCGAGGTAGTAATGATGCTTAAGAATGGAGTCACCTTTTTACACCTCATTATAATAGAAAAACATTTTAAAAGTGCATCTTTATGCCATTAACGGAATTTAGTGTAGGAGTTTTTCCTGAACTCTATTTCGTCACCGCCCAAAGTCGCTCTTAGTGAGATGGGCAGTGACAAAATATGAAATATAAATAAATAAATATACCCGATGGATTACATCTGTTCCTCCACAAACCCTCCATATTAGGGAATAGGAACAAAATATGGCACATCTCCTGCATACTGTATTTTTATATCAGTACATTTTCTTTTCTTGATTTTTTAAACTGAATTTGAATTGTGTGAGTAAATCACACAAATATACAGAGACAGAGAGACTGTGTAGCATGTAACATATAATTTGGAATGACAGAACCCAACAATTCAAAGGTTATGGAAACATCAGCTATGTATAAAAAAAACTTTCTAATTTTTTTTTATATATAAATGTGTCATATTTTCAAAATCTTGTTTACAGCCCTCTCTGCAATCTATAGATTTGGATTCCAATCTTTTAACAATTTTCTCAGACTTATGTCCCATTTCTTTCATATCCACCTAAGTATTAGATCAATGATTCAATGAATCACCTCATTGGAATAATGCCATGTTTTGTGACATTGACTGCATTGATATGAAAATGTGGTAACTTAATTATCCATCTGCTGATATCTTAAGTGCTTATCTTATGCGTATTGTCTGCATTCAGATACCAAAATAAACTATGGTTTAGCATAATGGGACAGAGACTAGGTGGTCTTTAGGCTTGTATGTTCCCCTCTTCTTTTTTCTGGAACAGCCATGAAGAAATGAGAAAGTTTTGCTTTACATTTCCCCCCCTCCCTTAACTGCACTGTACTTAATCTAAAATATAAATTGTAGCTAATGTTTTGTTGAATCATGATTTGAAAATTCAAAATGATTTGAAAATTGTTTCAAGCAAATTGTACTTAATCACAATTTACCAGCTTCAGAGAATATGGCAAGCTACAGTGTACCTGTCCTCAAAATAAGAGCTTCTGATCTTATCCTTGTGTCTGTGTGTGTGTGCGTGTGTGTGCACACGCCTTCAAATCATTGTTGACTCCTGGTGACTGCCTGGACAAGTCCCTGCAGTTTTCTTGGCAAGATTTTGGAAGTGGTTTTCCCTTGCTTCCTTCCCTTCCTAGGGCTGAGAGAGAGTGACTGGCCCAAGGTCACCCAGCCGGCTTTCATGCCTAAGGCGGGACTAGAACTCTCAGTCTCCTGGTTTGCTATTGGCTCCTTCCTAGGGCTGAGAGAGAGTGACTGGCCCAAGGTCACCCAGCTGGTTTTGTGTCTCATGCAAGACTAGAACTCACAGTCTCCCGGTTTCTAGCCTGATGCCTTAACCACTACACCAAACTGAGCTAAAGAAGACAACATCACACACAAACCTGGATTTCACACTAAGCATATGAGAACTAGATTCACATGAACATTAAAAAAAATCCTAGTGAATATTTCAATTGAGCATCATGGTGTAAAGTGGTAAATTAGTCTGAGTCCATGTCTCTTCATTGACATGGGCAATACATTGAAAATATTGGCCAAGAAATAAATGTTATCATTTATTAAAACTATTTTTCTTATCTCCCTTGGTTTGTTCAGGATTTTGATTATTTTACTGTTGACATGGAAAAGGGTGCCAAAGGGTTTGGATTCAGTATTCGAGGTGGAAGAGAATACAAAATGGATCTCTATGTCTTGAGATTGGCAGAAGACGGACCAGCAATAAGAAATGGACGAATGAGGGTAAGTCGGCTTGAGGAGGTAAACTCTAACAGACCATTGAAAGCCGGTGGCATTGAACAAAATACAGGCAATGTCTCACTAAATATGCATAGGGTAGAGTATTAATGCTGGAGTCCTGTACACCCATAACTGTCAGCGTAACATAAGCATCTCTATCTCTTACGTATGTCAGTGGGACTTCAAAGACTAGGCTGGTACAGGGTACTCTAAATGCAGGCTAGGAATAAGCTCTGTTGAATTCAGTGGTCTCACATCTGAGTAAATATGTATCTGCTCATTTGTTTGATGTAGAAAATAGCGTACTGTATTGTGAGGCAGATGTTATGATTATGTAGTAATACATTCGCAACGAAGTGTTTTCTTGAGGAACTAATCTATCATATACAGTAGAATTGATAGGCTTCAGAAGAGCAATATATCAGTATCAGCCATCGGTGTTTTGCCCTTTTTTCCTTCTTTTCATTTCAAAGAGAAAGCAGTGTTCTTGTTGCCAAGCTTACGTACAAATGAATAAAGTCAGATCACAGAATTAAAAACATGAACATCAGTAACTGCACAAAACAATAATCATTATGTAAGGAACAGATAAACACAGCTAAGCAAATCTGTCTGATCATTATTGCAGATTTATCTGCATATAAAAACATCTTCTAAGGAATAAAACTATCCCATGCTCCACCTTTGTAAGATTTTATTCCTGCAATTTATCCCCTTTAGCTGTAGTCACTATTGCTGAAGTACATGATTAAAGATTGAAAGATGCATCTGTAATTTTGGATGTTCTGTAATTATGAATCTTCTGGAAACATTCATCCTACTCATGTGCACTTGGCCTGATAAGGCAGTACTAG
Source organism: Charina bottae (assembly GCA_023362775.1). Classification (NCBI taxonomy): domain Eukaryota; kingdom Metazoa; phylum Chordata; class Lepidosauria; order Squamata; family Charinaidae; genus Charina; species Charina bottae. Next base: position 1,556,861 of record JALMGJ010000053.1, on the reverse strand, counting down.
AGATAGCAAGGAGCTAGACATGCTTACAAGCCCACAGCACAGCTTGGTACTCAACACCTGAAGACTGTCCAAGCAATGCGCAGAACTGATGCTTTTGCCCCAACGTGCACTTAAATTCATATCTGAATCAAAGCATCATAGAATGTAAAGGTTGGAAGGGATCCTGGAGATAATCTGGTCCAATCCACTGCTTAGAGGAGGAAGTAACTGATACACCATCCCCAACAGATGACCACCCAGCCTCCATTTAAACACCACCATGAAGGAGACTTTGCCACCTGTTGAGACAGTCTGTCCAACTGCTGAACCCTTCTGTCCATTATTCTTACCATGTCATTACTTTCCTAAGGCAGTCAGATACCCATGTAACTGATTCTGTCTATATTCTGTGGAGGCACATACCTACGTGTTGCAGATGGTTGCCTGAATTCTGGGTAGCTCAGTATTTCTTGAATCATCAGCACAGGGTAGAAATTGCAATGTAGACAGTGCTTGCTTGAACTATCAAGGAACTAAGTGCTGATGGTTTTAGAATATTTCCCATAAATGGAAGCCTTAAGAAGCACGAGTGTTGAGACTGTTGACATTAACAAACGTTATGCCCATCTCTGTATTTCTGGATATTTCTTTCCTCTTATTTTGGCTGCAGAGACATATCTGCACATAGTTGCATTATGCCAGAATGAAAACTAAGAAGGTTAGAAAAAAAGACTTGGAGGGCTGGTACACAAGTATTTAAGGTTGCAGTCATGGGAATGCTGAAATTTTTAAGCAAACTTGTGAAAGATTAAAACAAGTAACTGGAGAAAATGAAATAGTGTGAGAGAACCTGCATTAAGGATCAGTGATTGGGTTAAAAGAATAAATGAACTAAGAATGATGGGATATACAAGGCTGAGGGAACTGAGCTTCTCAGAGTTTAGAATAGAAATATTTATAAAGATAAAACACTATAAAATATAAGGAACATTGAACACTTATTTATAAAAATTGAAAACATTGACTGGAAAAGGAAACAGAGTTTGCTCAAATTTAACAAGTTCATCAGATCAAAGTCACCTGGATGTTGGGGGCAAAAGGATAATGCAATCTCATTTCTGGTTGCCCTGGAAAACATCCAGATATTCAGTTAATGAGATCCTTAAGTAAACAGGAGTGTTCTTTATTCAAACTTGTACCAGAGCTAACCTAAGACATATTGCTTCTGAAACAAAGGACAAGATGTCCTTCTTTGTTTGATATATAGTGGCTGGTTGGAGTGGCACTTGAATAGTTCTTTTGATACTTGCAAAAATAGTGCCTTCAATCATACTAGAGGACAGGAGACTACTTTCAAGGATTCAAAACAAGCTATGTGGCATTGAGGGAGGATCAAGAGGAACAGATGCCATCTTTGGTCTCTACCATCTGCCATTGAGGTGGTAGCCTCACTCTGCTGGGCAACATAGTTTGCACTAATAAAACAATACTGAAGAAGACCATCAACTGTTCGGTGAAAATGGCAAAATGCCTAACAGGTACAAAAGTAAGTGATAAGTACTCAATTCCTATTTGGGCTCAGACTTCTCCAGCAAGAGGAAATATGTTCCATCTGTTGAAGACCAGGATGAAGGGATAGGATGGAACATGGTCAGGGGACATGTATTTATTTTTAATGAGTTCAAATCTCAAAGCCAGGTAAATTACATCCTGATGTTTGTTCTGTTTGCCTACATCTGGAGAACTAGGGAAGCACTAGACAGAAATGTAACACTCTCTTCAAAAAAGAAAAGAGGAGTATCTAAGGAACTACAGACCAGACAATCCAACATCATTGAAAACAATGTGGCAATTAGCTGACATCGGAAAGTTTTTTTCAAAAACGAGTGTTGTCAGTCTAACTTTATTTCATTTTTTAAATGAATCCTTAGTAGAATATAGGAATGTGGCAGATACAATATATCTTGATTTCAGAAAAGTCTTTGGCAAAATATCTCTCAACATTCTGATTAGCAAGCTAGTTAAGTGTGGGATTGATGGAGTAACAAAAAAGCTGATAATATAACTGGCTCAAAAATTGAAGTCATAGAGTACTCATCAGTGGTTCCTTATTACACTCAAATTAGGGGTCTAGTGAGATGTCACAATATTCAGAACTGGTCCCCTTCTCAGTTTACAGGGGGGAGGGGGGAGAACTTGTCAATTCCCTAGGGAGAGCTTTAATCAAGTAAGAGATGTCCAAAAAGCCTTTATATAGCAGGTATATAAGATACAAAACAATAGAAATAGATTTCAATCATTTTTAATTCTATCTGGACAGCTGGGGGACATGGCACTTCAGTGAAACAAAATGCTGAATGTGTTTTGTCAAATTGGTCCTTGCAGAGTCGGATGAAGCCAGTTGGTATGGGAGCATAGACGAAAATGGGGGTTGGCCTGGCAGACATGGCCACTTCTGGGGAATCCTGGAGAGGCATGAAGCCCATTTCCCTCCCCCTCAAAGTTTACATCTACACTGTGTTCCCTTCAACCTTTTTTATTAAGTATTTTGAGGAGGCAGCTGAATGTTCATTAGATTTGCCAATGACTGAAAATTGATTTGGGTAACTAATATCTAAGGTGTAAAGGGAAGAGGGAGTGGCCTTGAGGGACAGGAGGAGGAGCCACTGCCAAGGCAACGGTCAGATAAAAGGAACTTCAGTCTGGGTAGGAATGTAACCTGAGGAAACGTCTCAGACAAGCCCCTCCCTAGTTCACACAAAGATAAAGGGAGGGAAGGGGGAGGCGCATTCAGACTTGCAAGATTCTGTTACTATAGCTTTACAATAAAAATAGTACTAGCGTACATGATACTGGTTTCCTAGTCTGATCTACCTTGAAGGGCTGACACAAGGTGACAGAAATAAAAATTATCAAATTTATCATGATAGGTTGGAAAAATGGGCTGAAAATAATAGAATGGATGTTGATGGACACACGTGCGAAGTTCTTTATGTAAGAAACAGGAATCAAATGCACAGATATTGGTTGGAGGATGCTGTGAGAGCTGTCTCTTACATGGATAAACGTGGTGCCTGTTATCAAATCAGTGAACAGATGCAAACTCCCCCTCCTTTGCAAACGAAAAGGACATCCAACCCTCTACATAGAAACCAGTCGCTGGATCAGAGTTTTGCTGCCTTAAGTTGCCTACTTCATTATTTATTTATTTAAATTTATTGGCTGCCCAACTCCAGTGAACTCTGGGTGGTGTACAAAACTAAAAAAGAAACATTAGAAACAGCTAAAAACATTAAATCCAAGACAACTGGATTTCTATTTTCTCAGTGGAAACGTTTCGCTCCTTATCCAAGGAGCTTCTTCAGTCTGAGCAAAGTTAGTAAGGGAATCCTAAATATGTTTCTAGGTAGCTGTGTGACCTTACACCTGGGGCTAGGTCATGGTTATTTGAGATGTTTATTTCTAAGTCCATTTATCATCTAAAGGAGGATCGTTAAGATCATCATGCTGCTGTTGAGCTTGTTGAGCTTAAAGGAAAAAGGACACTCATTTGAGGACATTAATGTTCACATTTTAGACAGAGAAGATAGGTGGTTTGAGAGAGGGGTCAAGGAATCCATTTATGCCAACTTGGAAAATCCTTCTTTGAATAGAGGTGGGGGCCTCAGGCACAATCTTTCCCCCATCTTCCTCCCTGCTTTGTCTTCTGTGCCTAGGAAGATTAAGACCATTTCACAAGCTCAACAGCAGCATGGTGATCTTAACGATCCTCCTTTAGATGATAAAAGGACTTAAAATAACATCTCAATATAACCATGACCTAGCCCCAGGTGTAAGGTCACACAGCTACCTAGAAACATATTTAGGATTCCCTTACCAACTTTGCTCAGACTGAAGAAGCTCCTTGGATAAGGAGCGAAACGTTTCCACTGAGAAAATAGAAATCCAGTTGACATGATTCAAGCTACAGACAATTCCACCTGGATGACTGAGAACCTTCATAGACATATTAAATCCAAGAGACAGCCCAGACTAACATCACCTAATAAACAACAAAATCAACAAAACAAAACGGGGCCTTAAACCAATAAGAGACATCAACCCCAGGCCTGGGACCAAAACCAGGTTTTCAAAGCTTTCTGGAACCCTAGGAGAGAGGGTGCTGCTGAAATATAAATATATTTATACTGAAATACTTACCTTTCTTCTAATAAATACCATTAATCAGAGTTCATGGATGCCTGTTACTTGAATTAACTATTTCCAATCCAGAATGCAAGAAGGGAAGCTGTCAGATAGCTGGCTTGGTAATAATACCCATGGGGGAAAAAATCTTGGAATATAGTTGATTGCAAACTGAATAGAATCAGCGCTGTAAAAATGCAAATGTAATTTTGACTGCTTCAAGAAAAGTATAATTTCCAAACCAGGAGAAGTGGCAGCTTCACTTTATCCTACCTTGGTCAGACCTCTCCTTGTGTATTGTGTCCAGCTGTGGACACCACACTTTAAGAAGATGTCAGAGAAACTGGAGCAGATTCCACAAAAGGCAATGAGGATGATCAGAAAACTAGAAACTAAGTCCTATGAAGAGAGACTGAAGGAACTGGGAATGTTTAAATTGATGAGGGATATGAGAACACTCTTCAAATATCTGAATGGATATCACACAAAAGAAGATCAAGACCTGTTTTCTATTGCTCCAGAGTCCAGAACATGGAATGATTTATTTAAATTACAGGGAGGCAGATTCTGGTTAAGTATTAGAGAAAAAACATCCTAAGATAGAAGCAATTCAGCAAAAGGAACCAACTATCCAGAGAGATGGTGGGTTCCTGTTCACTGTTCATTTGTTCATGTAGAGATTAGATGGCCATGTATCAGAGGAGCTTTAATTTGAATCCCTCATTAAACAGGAGGCTGGACAGCTGACATGGCAGTTTTAAACTCTAATTTTATGATTCTAAGACAAACAGTGGATTCAAAATACCTGAAAGGTTTAAGTGCTCCTTTTTCAGTTATTCTGAACAGCAAGGTTTTACTTGACATAATTCCCCATTGCTAAATATTCTCTCATTTAATGTATTGCTGCACATATCTTAATTGCCACTGGCATTGGCCGTATCTGTAATTTTCCCATTCTTAGATTATTTTCCAAGTTTCTAGTTAATGTACTTGTTTTGTTGTCTGCCTACTGCTAAGGAATAATCCACAATCCACAGGTTGCATGTGATCCCAATACATACAATATGTGTGGCTCACAGTGACAGTGGGACCAAAATTTCAACTTGAGCAGCAAAGTGGAAGAGGCAAATTTGTAAGAAACTGTCCCTTCTGAAATTTTCTCCCCTGCAAGCACCCATTACAGGTAGTCCTCGCCTTACGACCACAATTGGGACCAGAATTTCTATTGTAAGTCATTGCGGTCGTAAATCGAGTCACCATGTGACTAGACCTGATTTTACAACCATTTTACGGCAGTTGTTAAGCGAATCATGGGTCGTTAAGCAAATGATTGCAGTCATTGCAGTTAAGTGAATCCAGCTTCCCCAATGGGAGTTTTTTGCCGGAAAATGGCAAAAAAGTCATCAAATGCGATCAGGTGACCACGGGATGCTGCAACCAGTCGAAAATGCAAGCTGGTTGCCAAGCGCCCGAAATGCGATCATGTGACTGTGGGCTGGTGGTGCAACGTTTTGCGATGCTTGGAAGGGCTTTACAGGCCATAAAGCACCCATTCTAAGGCCATCGTAACTTCAGACCATTGTTAAACAAACAGTCGTAAGTTGAGGACTACCTGTAAATTTGCCATATTACAAAATGCAGCTACAATATTTGGCCACACCTGTTCTAATGATTTCACTTTGCACTTGGAATGGTTCAGATCCTCTCAGCCCTTAAACTTCATTCTCTCAATCTAAAAGGGTAGATATCTCCCAGTAGCCAAGGTTAATATGTAGTAGGCTCTGAGCAATTTGTAGGAATGATGATTTATAATTAAACAAAAAATAATAAATTAGCACACTAAAAATAAGTGAACATTCTTTAGGAAGTCATTCTGAGTTATGGTAGTTTCTCTGTCAAGGCTTCGTATAGGCTGTGTTCTGAATTTAAAGTGGAGTTTACTTGTAATAAATCTTAGCTCCTGTAGCCAAGTCTTCGGTCATCTTTTGTATTCTAAAGCATTTGGAGGACATTACCCTAATTCTCTACTGCATTCGTCTTTATCCTCTTTTAATAAAATAGGCATTGGCTTTAGATGGATCGGAATCCTAAAGCCTTAGTAACATAATATATTGAACTGCAGTAAGACATGAGTAAAATAGTAGATAATGTAGAATGCATTTTCTTTAGGGTACTTGAATTTATTTCAGCTGTATATTTTATCCCATCTTAATAAGAAGCAAATGGGGGACCTTTTATATAGTCTATTTTCAAGTTCAGCTCTCGTAGTCAAAGAAAACTAATCAGGAAGGAAAGGACTTCTCCTTTTACAGTTATTATTAATTTTATTCTCTAAAAGATGTAGTTAGCTTGTCTAGATGCAAGTATCTTTATAATTCATGGAAAATAACCACCAAAAAAGAAAGTCAAGCTAATAATTTCAGCTTTAATCAGATCTAATTCAACTTTTCTTTTTAAAAAAATGATAATGTTGCTAAATTAATGTTGTTAAATCTGAATTAGCTATAAGAGTACATACATTTTTCACTCTGTGGAATGAATTAGCATAGCCATTGGTAAATTATGCATAAAATTTCTGGAATATGTTCTTGAAGATAATTACGACTCCCATAATAGATAGCCATCAAGAATCGCGCTGTAAATCTTCTGTCAACAGAATAGTGTAGGCCAAAATGCATATTGTTTTACTCTTTTATATAATTTAAATTGCAACCTAAAATATGCTGCTGCTTCACAAGTTCCAGAGCATTCATTGATACAGGGCTAATCAGATGGAAGCCATACACAGGGTTAGAAAAAGGAAGTCAACCAGTTCCTAGGTTGAGGGTCAGGAGGGACTCCTAAATTTCATTCCCAGGCAAGTCCTCTACTTTTTTCAGCATTCCCAGTTAAGGAAGATCATCCAAATAAGGTCTAATCATCCTACTCGGGCAAGAAAGAACTGGTTTGTCCACTGATTTTTACATCAATAGCATATGAATAATTCCCAGCAAGACAGTGAGAAGCAACTCCGTCTAGTCTGCACAGGCAACAGCACAGAGACACAAAACCGACAAAAGTGCTGTAATTCCTTTGTTCTATTGCTTAATTTGTAAGGTTCTAACCAGTTCACTGCAGGCTTCGTGAATAGCTGCCAAAACTTCACCATAGGACATAATTTAGTTCTATTCTGCTTTGTCCCCATCACACATAGCAGTGAACAAAAGGAAGGATTATTAAAGAGGCAAGTGTTTCTGCTTTCTTATACATTTACAGCCAGAATCTATTCTAGGAAGGGCATTTCAAGAACAGTTCCTTATTCAGCAGAGGGGCAATGTTTCCTCTGTTTTTTGAGATTTAAAAAATACAGTACGTGCTTCTTGAGAGATCTGAGAACAGGAACACTGGGCCTAAAATCCATGGACATCAAAGTGTACATTGTATTGTACAGCTAAGTGTGTGTATAGCCAATATGCATGCATTGCTTTAGTGGTATACACATTTTCAAATGTGTACCATTTTATCCTGCTGCAAGGAGTCATGCAGAGATAACTTATTTTAGACACTTGGTACAGCAAGATTATGGCAAGGTACGTTTGCTACACTGAAGCAATACTAGACAATAAATTATATTTACAGGAGAGGAATGTTTTAATGTTTTAATAATACTGGGTATTATAAATTGGCATGGCATTATCTTTCACTTCTTATTCTTCTAATTAATGAACCTGTTTTAAAGAAGAAAATAAGAATCCTTTTCACTCTCTGGCCGCATGCTTTCTCATCGTTCATCACCTGAAATCAGCAGGCTATAAAAATGCAGGGAAAATCCCTAGCACAATTGCATGATTTTGAAACTGGAACACTGTGACTCAGATTTGAAACAGTTCTCTTGAGCGGGAAACAGCTGTTTTGCATCGGTGGTTGTGACTGTTTGGGAAATGCTTCGCGCTCCAAACGGTTGTGAAGCAGCAGGGCCACGTAGCTCGGCATCAGCTACTTCCGCCCGTGCACAGCGTGGAAGCTCCCATTCTCAAGGCAGATCAGCCAGTCGAGGCAGGTTGGGCCTCCCTCAGCTGCTCATCGAGGTGAAGCAATGCTGCTTGCTCCGAATCAAAGCATCTGGTCAGATAACTCCAAGCCTGTCATGCTTTAGAGTTCAGAATAACACAAGTCTTACGACACGGTATTCTGTGTTTTCATTCTACTCGATCAGCTACTGTATGTGGAAGATTATCCTATGACAGGATATAAGCAACATGATGGTGGTGCAGAATAGTAAGCAGTGAGATCAGAAAGAAATGAAATGTCACAGACTTGGCATTTCTACGGCCCTACTCCTACCTCAGGATAAAACCCCATGTGGTTGAGAAAATGGACGGTTGAACTTAAAGGTTATGCTGAGGCAGGGCATCTTATTCAGCCTTAGGTAAAGGTAAAGGTTCCCCCCGCACATTTGTGCAGTCGTGTCAGACTCTAGGGGCCGGTGCTCATCTCTGTTTGTTAGCCGAAGAGCCAGCGTTGTCCGAAGACGCTTCCACGGTCATGTGGCCGCATGACGCGTGCGGAACGCTGTTACCTACCCACCGAAGTGGTACCTATTCATCTACTTGCATTTGCATGCTTTCGAATTGCTACGTTGGCAAGAGCTGGAGCTAGTGCGGGAGCTCACTCCACACACAGGGCTAGGGATTCAAACCTCCGAACTTGTGACCTTTCAATCAACAAGTCTGGCGTCTTACCCGCTGAGCCACCACGCCCCTATTCAGCCTTACAGCTTAATAAATCTGGTAGGTACTAAAATTCTACATGAGTCTTTGTTGTTTTTCCTGCCCCAGAATAACAGTGATTCCTCCTGATAAGGCTGAGAGTGCTTCACACATTTTACGTTTTGCAACCCTGAATAACACTCGAAGAAATGGAGCCAGGGCTAAGTAGCCATCGCTTCTTTCAGGCTATCTAGAACAGGGTGGGCTCGTCATCATTGGCGATCACTCGTAGCTGAGTAAGATTGTCTTCCAAAGGTAAAATTTTAACAGTGGATCCGTAAGTGGCTATAAAGGCCAATTCTGGATCCGCACAACCTCCCACAATGAGGGCTACCTTGTGATGGTCAGAGGGAATGGAAGACAAGGGACCGGGTGGGTGTGACAATAATGCAGAGTGGGTAAGTCAGTCACAAATGATATTTCAGAACTCAGAGATTTTAATGTATTTTCCATCTCATAATGGCAGGGAGCAAAACATTCAATGGTGTAGTAAAAGATATTTTGAGGTGGGTCATAAAACCATGATTTGGGGCTGCATTCAGCACCATGTCATCTGGCGGCCCATCCCTGGACCAGTAACTGAACCCTTGGGGAGATAACCTGTGGGAGAGCCATCTAGTTTTTGTTGGCTATGATGGGGATTGTTATGAGTTCAGCTTCAACAAGAGAGGAACAGCCAGTTGGGGAAGTAGGAAAAGGCTCCTGCGGTGAGCAGACTTTCACAACCCCACAAGTTCACTTGCTGTCCCTTTCTGTCAGCAGGAAGGATGGGGAAGAAAAAGATACCCAAACAATTTGTCTGGAAACTACAATCCACATTTAGAAAGAAGATGTCACTTTCCATCAGGCAATTAGTCTCTTTCAGGAGGTTTAATTATCGAATGCATTAAGTTGGCAGACAACAGTACCCTTTGTGCACAATCAGGGGCTATTTTATCATTAAAAGTTGCCACTTAACAGAAGCTGAAAGCCCACACATGTAATTACATTTTGTTCTGATGTGGCAGGGAAATAGTCCACCTGTAATGATTTTTTTTTATTGGCAGAACCTTGCTCATTCAAGAATGACACTGCAGCATCCTTGCTTTAAACTACTGTAATTGCTTTGAAACATCAGAAATGAATCAGGAACATTAACTGAAAATATTTACTGAGATGCTAAATTCACCGGTCTGTTTTGTCACTTCAGGGCCACTTTGGGGTGTGTGTGTGTTAAAAACTCAGGATGGTGGCCACAACCACATATTCAAAGGGGCAGGGCTTTGATCACATGGCCTTGGGCTCCATCTTGATTTTTTTTTATTCCCTCCTTGCAGATGCCTCTGCTTCCCATCTTCCCATTCTTTAATGCTCCTGATAACTTCTTTAACTCAGAATTGTAGAAGTCTAATTTTGTTGCATGTCCTCAGCTATTTAGTCTATTGGTGGTAGGAACCAAAGGTCAAAATATTATGGGTTACAGGGTTAAAAAGTCAGGGATTCTGGGTTTTATACTCCAGCATATCTAAGGAGCATCAAGTTACTGATCCATGATTTATATTTATTGCTCTGCTGTTAACTCCCCACTGAAATATAATGCAGAATGTAATCTACAAGGGAGCCATAGAATAACTGGGTATATGAACAGGTGCATGTAGGATTCTTCATGCATATGTTTCTTATTCTTTCCAATTCAATGAAATGTTGGGTACAAACTATGTAATGGGGCTCAGGACTCTCTCTGGGTTTCAGCACAATAACTGAAAATGGAACAGAATGAGGCCAAATTTGGTGTGGTGGCTTGATGAAAGACAGCCAAAGAAAGACTTTGAAAGAGTCCAGTACTGGGATGGATCAGGCTGGGGACTACAGAAGAAGGAAGTTCTGAAGAATTCTGCACCACTATGAGAAAGGCAGTTGGACAGCAGCTCAAAACGTTGAAGGGAAGCCTGCCTCCCTTCCCCTCATGGGAGCCAGAGCAGAGTGTATGCTTCTCAGAGCACTGTATGTCTCTGCAGGAGAACGAATTCCAGAAGCCAGCCTCTACAAGAAAGTCTTTCATGCTTCTCATGAAATGCATACAGAATGCCTGTAGGGGAATGTGACTAGGGCAATCAGGAACCTGCTGTAGAACTGCATGGCATCAAAAGAAGTATGCTTGTCTGGGAAGACCTGATTTGTCACAATAGACATTTCTTTATCTTATTGAGAGAAATATGTCAGGACAATATAAATGATTTACCTACTGTACAGAAGAAATATTTTTAAGGACATCTAAATGTTTCACTCCCTCAAAGACTCTTTATTCTAATGGTTTCTTAAAGATTTACACTTTTCTTTGTAATTAACCTATCAATAATAATGTCATTTAGATGTTCCCTAGGAATATTATCTCCTCATTATTGTCAGAAAACAGGCCGCCCAATTTCATAGCTCAGTTGTTCTAGTGCATGGCTGATGAATCTGAATTAAGCTGAATGGCAGTGACACTTTCTTCTAAACATAAGAACAAAAGAAAAGAGTAATTAAGATGTAACTTTACACTTGCCTCACAGAATTGCAAATGGGTGGTGAGTGTGAACAGGCACTTTAGTCTACCACAGAAACACAATTGTTTGTTGATTCTGGTGACTGCAAGCAGAGGGAGAAGAAATGTTCACTTAGAGCAGTGTTTCTCAACCTTGGCAACTTTAAGATGGGTGGACTTCAACTCCATGGCTGGCTGGGGAATTCTGGGAGTTGAGGTCCGCCCATCTTAAGTTGCCAAGGTTGAGAAACACTGACTTCAAGAGATTCTAAACTATTAGGCCCAGTGATTATTCACCATTCTTTTGTGATATGTTTTAACTTAATTCTCAGAAACAGACTGATGCTTGACCTCTACACTACTGCACACTTTTAAACTGGAAACTCAACGGCCACACAATGCCACATCATTACACTTTTCAGGCCCTTGTATCCTAAATGTCTTTGCAACCCACAGAAGAACTCAGTGTGGCTAAAGAAAGCCATTGGGGTGCATTGGATGAGGTATTGGACTAAGGCTACGAAGACCCAAGTCCAAGTCTACCGTTAGTTCCGGAAGGTCACTGGGTGACTTGGCAGTTTCTCTCTCCTAGGCCAAGGGTCGGAAATGGCGGCTCGCGAGCCAAATGCGGCTCTTTGGCCCCTTGAGTGTGGCTCTTCCGCAGGCAGGCTTGGCGGGCGTGGCGGGGGCAGGTGCGGCAGCGAGTGTGGCGGGGGCAGGCGCGGCAGCGAGTGTGGCGGGGCAGGCGCGGCAGCGGGCATGGTGTGCGTGGCTGTGGGCATACCCCTGGCAACCGCCTAGGCCCAGCCTCTCTTTTTCCTCCGGGGACGGGCTTCACACAGTCTCGCGAGAGTTTGGAAGCCTCCGTCTCCGGCAGCCATCTTGACGATGGGCACTTGCCCATCGCCTTAACCCAGGGCTTTCCAAACTGTGTGTCGACACAATACTGTGTCGCCGGGGGCCCCCAAGTATGTTGCGTGACAAGCCGGAAGCGCTGATGAAAATGCCCTCGGTTCTGGCAGGGAGGTGAAAATCGCGTGCGCGCGCGCTGCCAGGCCACCTGGAGTGGAAATTCTCCGCACCAATCAGCTGTGCGTCGGGAAGCCCGGCAGCCTGCATGCACGATTTTTGCCTCCCTGCCGGAACCGAGGGCATTTTCGGGGTCCCCGGAGTCTGCCCTTTCGAAGGGGCAGTGGCGGTGGTGGGCCATCAGTGCTTCCGGTTTCCAGGACGCCGCTGCTGCCGCTGCCCCTTTGGAAGATTTGGCTCCGGAAGAGAAGCGACTGGAGCAGTCGAGCCTCTCTTTCCCTTCTTCTTCCAAACCTCCCCCGCCCCCTTCCAGAGCAATTTGTCGAAGACGCCCGCTTGCTGCTGCTGCTGCTGCGTGGCTGCTGCTCAACTGATCATGAAGGAACCAGGATGTTTACGCAAGCGTGCTTTACCTACCCACTTTTTAACATATTTGGTTCTGCTGGGGGCGGGGAAGGGATCTTGACCGGCCAGGGAAGGCGCGCGGGCGGAGCTGCCTGCCTGGCACTCGGGCGCTCCAGCTGGGGTGCAGCGGGACGGGAGCATCGCCGGCGGCCCGCGAGGACCGGCCAGGGAAGGCACGCGGGCAGAGCTGCCTGCCTGGCACTCGGGCGCTCCGGCTGGGGTGCAGCGGGACGGGAGCTCCGCCCGCATGCCTTCCCTGGCCGGTCCTCGCGGGCCGCTGGCGATGCTCCCGTCCCGCTGCACCCCAGCCGGAGCACCCGAGTGCCAGGCAGGCAGCTCCGCCTGTGCAGTCGTGGCAGCGGGCATGGCGGCGGCGGGCACTGCAGCGGGCATGACGGCAGCAGGCCCTAAGTGTGCGCGATTGACCCCCGCCCGCAAACCCCGCCCCCTTCCACGTGATTGGCTCCCGCCCGCAAAACCCGCCCCCTTCCACGTGATTGGCTCCCGCCCGCAAACCCCGCCCCCTGGCTCTCGAGCACTTCAAAATGTGCACGAGCATGTCAAAATGGCTCCCGGCAAAAAAAGTTTGCCGACCCCTGTCCTAGGCCAACCTTCCCCACATAATTCTTGTTGTAGGGATAAAGTGAAGGGAAATCCACCTTGAGATCCTGGAGAAGAAACTGGGTATAAATCTCTAAATAATCATAATGAAGAGGAGGAGAAGGCAGCAGCAGGTAGAAAATTCTGAGATGTGACTGAACTCTGTACGTCTTTAATTCATGAAGCAGGAGGGCTAAAATCTAAATACATTGAACTTAATGGTATGCAAATTAACAATTTTTATGTGTGTGTATGAAATGCTGTGTTTACAAGTATTGATTTGGCCCCTTTTCAATCTGGCAGGTGGGAGATCAAATTATTGAAATCAATGGGGAAAGTACAAGAGACATGACGCATGCCAGAGCAATAGAACTCATCAAATCTGGTGGCAGAAGAGTACGATTGTTACTAAAACGTGGAACTGGACAGGTCCCAGAATATGGTGGGTTTCCTCTTTTTTGTTATTACTATCATCATCCTTGTTGTCAATTTAGTGATTCTTACATTTCAAAATACCTGTATTGTGTTTGGTGTAACATTGCAAGTAACACTAAAAAAAAAAAAGACTTTTGCTTGTGCAATGGAGTTTCCTCTTTGTCTCCATCCTGTAATTCCTCTGAATGTCTTTCTGGAACATCCCTTCATCCTCTGCAGAAGATGTATGGATGTGGTGGAAGAGAGAACCATTTACAACCCACTGCCATATGGACCTACTTTCTTCCACCCTATTCACTGCTAAACATCATTACTACTATACCAAACGGGTGCAGTATTATTCCTGCTGAGATACATGTTTACTTACATTGTTATATGCTTCTTATGTTGGCAAAATAATTACAATTATGAGGACATTAAATTTAACACTACTGCCTACCAAATTAAATACAACATTACAGAGGAGAAGATACCTTAATTCCAAAGGTGTATCCTATTACAATTAGGATGGCTTTTTATGAACAAATCTGTCTCTCCCCACCCACCCCCCAACTTCTTGACAAACAAATTTGCATAGAAACCTATTGGGGAACTGCCTGCAAATTAATTGGTTGCTGAAATAACTCCTTTCTACAATCAAATATTTTGCAAATGTTTTCATCAGCAGAGGTTTCCATAATGTCTATTTTATTTCTCTTCCGATGCTTGTTTTGAGTTTGCTGGACTTTTTCCTAGTATTTTTACTGGTTTTATTTAATGTGAGATTTTTTTATTTGATTTTAATTGCTATGGTTTTAATGTGCTTTTAATGGGAAGGAAAGTATGAATACACCTTTATAAAAAGAAAGTCACATAATAGGGCCAGCCATGTATGCTACTTTCCCAATATAACTATCTAGAAATTTTTAATATTGATCTTAAATGCATGAGTACAGAGAAAAAAATATTCATTTGGAACCTGAAGTTTCCTCGGTTATGTGATGCATGGGATGTGATAGATCTTCTCTTGTATGTACCCTTCTACATGTAAACCTGTGCATGCTGAAATGTTAGGCATTGGTCATCCTTTGCCATATTTCATGTGCTAGGGGAAAAAATAGCTTGTTGCTTTTGGTAGATTTTGTCTGGAGTTGGAAGCTAAGCAAGGTCAGGACATCCCAGATTAGCCTGGGATGTTGAAAAACATCTCGGAATAAGGCAATGGCAAACCACTTCTTACTGTTGCCAAGAAAACTGCATGGATCTGTCCATGAGGAGTTGTACTCAACTCAAAGGTGATCTTACCTTCTCCTTTCCAAAGTACATCAAAATCTTATTTTAATTCCCCATTATATCCCAATATGTTAAAAACAGATGTCTAAATAATTACATTTGAAAATATAATGATATTTCGTGTATCTTATTATTATTAATATTAAACAGCACTAAGATAATTCATCTGCAAGAGACAAGATTTGATTTTAGTTGTACTTTTCTTCTGATTAGTTTGTTTTATAAAAGAAAAGGATGCACATACAAATAGTTGTGGCTAAAGAACAGTTACATTAAAACTTCCAAAATCAGTTTGCATTTCTATGTGACTGCAGTCTTGGCAGGTGGTTAAGAAAGAAGTAAAATAATTAAGGATAAATAAATCAATGAGTTAAACTTAGTAGATTTTTATCAGGCATTCTGACTTGAGAATATATAGCATATTTTCAAAACAAATCTTTAGAAAATAAATACAGGTACATGCTTAAACCCTAGGATTCATTTTATAGAATTATGCAATTTAGATTAAAGACTATTAGATTCTAATATAATGATATTTTGTTTTGATAAACAAGTTTACCACCAACCAAGTAATACTTCAGGCTATCTCTCACATGCAAATTTGTACCAGTTCCATTGGTATTTATGGGGGGTGGGGGACAAGGAAGGAGACATGACAAGGGCAAGTATGAAAGGACAGAGATTTCATTGTGATGTCAAGACACATATTTCATCATTTTGGCATCACCATGTTTTGGAATGGATGCCTATGACCACATCTTCAATTCCTCAAAAAATTCTAGATGAGAATTTTCACTCACAGATATAAACAATGCTATCAGTTCTCAATTATTATACTGATGTATTTTCATTAAGAATTACTCCTATATTCAGACTGTATGAAAACTCTTGTACTTCCACAAAAACTCAACCATAAACAACATTGTTCTTGATTTTTATATTTTATAGTGATAGTAAGAAGGCAATGGCAAACCACTTCCAAAATCTTGCCAAGAAAAACTGCAGGGACTTGTCCAGGCAGTCACCAAGGGTCAATATTAACTTGAAGGCATATGCACACAAAAAAAGTAGTAACTGGTAGCATTACCAATAGAACAAAGCAACATAGAAAATTTAAAAAATGAGAATAAAATATTATTTTTCTGTTATCAAGGAAAAGTCTTTTATGTTTCGTTTGATAATTATGGGGAAGCTTTTGAAATAAAATTGTAAGTACATCAACAGGAATAATAATACTAGAATTCATTGTTATTTTAGCAATGACCCTGTTCTGCTTACCAACAAACTCATTTTTAAAACAATGTAAATAATAAGTTCAATGGGTAGCAAGGTGTAAGAGGCACTTCCCTGAACTCTTTATTTCTCCCACATTTGTTCCCTTACCTTTCAAGCACAGAAAACTTGAAAGCCCCATGCTTTTGTTGCAAAGCCATACCTTGAATTCCATAGCTTTGGTCAACACCGTCATCATTAGCTTGATTCATCTCTCTGAGGATCTCTTGGGAGTCTTTGTAAATTACAATTTGAAAGGCAACATTTATCTACCAAGAATGTAATCTGGGGTTGTAAGATTTGTATAGGAAATAAAATATTTTGCTTCTAAAAATTTTAAGGTAAAGGGGGAAAAACCTTATTTGTAGCCTGAATAAGGAATATTTTCTGTGTATTTTATGAGGTTCTCTCTGCAGGAGATTGAGAGAACAATGACAGAGTGATTATTGAAATAGCAACCAATTCTCAATTCTAGCATCAATTTTCCTGCCAATGTACTTATAATTATTAATGGCAGATGAACTCAAGGGCTCTGATGTTGAAAAACTGATTTATCTTCTTGCAGACATGTTTCCGACGTGTTAGCAACCAAGTTGCTACTTTTGCTCTGCTCTCACTTAAACTTAGGAAGAAATATTTAAGTTCTTAGTTGTAGCTCTGGCTCTATTTTGTTGTAACCTTTTTCTTTTATATTTAATGCTTTTATGATTTTATTTTATAATTTCATTTTATTGTTTTAATGTTATTTTATTTTATTGTATTTTATTGCATTCTTATGTTATGATCTGTGGTTACAACAATAAACTTCCCTACTACTACTACTTATAATTTCATTTCAAAAGCCTCCCAATAATCAACAAGTAAGAAAGTAAATAATGTAATAAGATAGAATTTTACTTTCTTTTTAAATTCTCTTCTCACAGCTAATTGATAGATCTATCTTGTTTTTCAGAAGATAATTTAAATTATTTTCTAACATAGAGTTATGTGAATCACTCTATTCTAAAATACCCTAATTAAAAACTTTAGATCAGAAATCTTAAAAAGCTGGAAAGTAATGTAATTTTATTTTTATATAGTTGTTCAACCAAACAATAAGATGTATTCATCTAGATTTATTACATTATAAAAAGGGAGAAGAGAATCCGTAGGAATAAAGTCATTTGAAACTTATTCAAACAAACACACACACAAGTGTGTTGGGGGAACATATGCGTTTGAAGTCCACATCCAACATAATTTGCTCAAGTGTGTAAAGCAGGAATAAGAATACTAATATATGTCGAGAAGTGTGTGAATCCCTAGAGGCATGTGTTGTTCTCCAGTTCTATAAAGTGACATTTATATGGAGTTAAAAGGCATACTGAGCCTCAAGAAAAATAAAGTTGAAAGGCTGCCATGAAAAGGAATATTAAAAAGTGTCCCACAGAAAGTCAAATTCTCCATGACAATAAGCATTAGGATTCCCATTTCAGTCACAAATGCCATCTCTCACTACTGGCTCCAATTTCTAAGAAACCAACATGCAAAACTGAGGGATTAAAAGTCATTTTATGTTGGCTTTTCCATGTCAAGGTACAATGACTAAACTGGAAGAAAAGATAATCAAAATGAGCAAACAAAGTCGCTTGTGAAGATTATAAACCTTAAAGAGCCCAAGTATAGACTCATCTAGAGCAGTTAATCTGCAGGGAATTTAAAATATCCATAAGAAACTAGGAAGACTATCTACAGTCATCCACTAAATATCTTGGGGGAGGGCAGATCCAAACATTTTCCTGCCTATTTCCATGTCCTTTCATTTTAATCTTGACTAGCACAAGATCTAAACAAACAGGTCTAATGCTTCTCACTTCCTAAGTTACAGGAATGCCCAGGCGCTTCACAGTTTCCTCATTATCACTCCAGCTACCTAAGGAAGAGAAAGTATTTTGGGGAGGTGACATGTATCCTAACAATATCCCCAGCCTGTCCTGGCCACCCAAACACAGCAGCAGATATTCAAAATTGGCAGATTTGCAAGTGGAGTTTCTAGTCTGTGAGATAGATTGCCAGTAGAATATAGCCCAACTAGCTCTATTCCCTCAGACAGGTGTCTATAAAATGTGTCAAGTCAATGTTTTCATCCAGACTTGAGTCCTGAATAATGGATGCTTTACCAACAACTGGCCTTAAAGCACCTTTCAGCTGAAAAAACTACCCTAACTGATACTCGAACTCCTTAGTTTAGACTACAACCTGAAAAGAAGGAGGCTAGCCAGCAACCTGCTCCCCTTTCCCTATAATGACAAGATTGCAGACCTTTCACCGTATCTATCACCACCTACCAGTTACAACTTCAATATTTGCACCTAGGCCATTCCCACTTTGCCCCATCTCCTCAACCCATCTCAAAAAACTAAATAAATAAATAACACCAAGCTATAAATTCATCAATAAAACCAGCAAAATATGGCATCTCTTCTTTATTTAAACCCAACTCGCTTTCACAGTCGACATGAAGACAGACAGGGGTCAGTGAAAGGGCTTTTCCTTTTGGAGATGCCCATCAACTGATGCCCACCTTCTTTCTATGTCCAGGGAGCAGAGGGCTTCACGAATGCAGGCCACACAAAGGATGCTGAAAGGGCAGGAACTACCTTCTCATACGACCCGCAATGGGTTTGGATGTTTTTAGATAGGCTTGATTTGTAGATTCCACGTTGATGGTGGTATTTTGGGCTCATTTTGTGTTACATTCATATTTGTGAATTTGTGTATGCTGGACAGAGAGAGAATATGAATTTTGTTTATTCGTTCAGTCGCTTCTGACTCTTCGTGACTTCATGGACCAGCCCGCGCCAGAGTTTCCTGTCGGCCGTCACCATCCCCAGCTCCCACATGGTTGAGTCCGTCACCTCCAGAATATCATCCATCCATCTTGCCCTTGGTCGGCCCCTCTTCCTTTTGCCTTCCACTTTCCCTAACATCAGCTTCTTTTCCAGAGTATCCTGTCTTCTCATTATGTGGCCAAAGTACTTCAGTTTTGCCTTTAATATCATTCCCTCAAGTGAGCAGTCTGGCTTTATTTCCTGGAGTATGGACTGGTTTGATCTTCTTGCAGTCCAAGGCACTCTCAGAATTTTCCTCCAACACCACAGTTCAAAAGCATCTATCTTCCTTCACTCAGCCTTAGGGCTACTAAAATTAGTGTGACTACTAGATAGGAGCAAACAGTTACAGTAATATTATTATCTCTTCGTTCCCAACTGGTGGCTGTCTAGATTTTTTGCCACCCACATCTAGTAGTAATAGGTTGCATGTATATGTCCATGTGTGTAGTAGTAGTAGTGAGAGAGAGTGTGTTGATTTATGCCCTATCTTATTACATTAAAAATTCCCAAGGAACTAACAACCATTATAGAAACAAGGCAATAAATTTAAAACATAAAACATGTAGATTAAAACACAGAGCAGTAATGAAGAACCATTTGCCTGTTGGTTGAGACAGAGATTTAGGCAGAATACACACACACACACACACACACACACACACAGCAAAGGTATAGAGACTGATGAGAACCCCCACAGCAACAGTGGGGTTGCCAGTTTGGAAAAGACCATCAATAAAAGTGTTATAATTATTTTGCTTAGAAGACAGCTCCAAAGTCTTGGTCTTGGCTGGATTCACACTTAAATAGAACACAATTAACTGGGTGTTCACACTATGTTGTGGTTAAGGCAAGGCTTCTCAAACTGTGGATCATAATTGCCTC
This sequence comes from Charina bottae, assembly GCA_023362775.1. Lineage (NCBI taxonomy): Eukaryota > Metazoa > Chordata > Lepidosauria > Squamata > Charinaidae > Charina > Charina bottae. Next base: position 1,536,675 of record JALMGJ010000053.1, on the reverse strand, counting down.
TGGGATCTAAAGCAAACTGGAGGGGAATCACATTCACTCTCATTTTGCCTGGATCCAGGAAGCCTTTTCTAAACTACCACAGCTGGACCTGGCTATGTGTGGGATCCAGGTGTTGCGGGAACTCTCATTTGACAACATTTGAGAGCCAGTTTGGTCTAGTGGTTAAGGTGCTGGGCTAGAAACTAGGAGACTGAGAGTTCTAGTCCCGCCTTGGGCATGAAAGCCTGCTGGGTGACCTTGGGCCAGTCCCTGTCTCTCAGCCTAGGAAGGAGCCAATGGCAAGCCAGGAGTCTGAGAGTTCTAGTCCCGCCTTAGGCATGAAAGCCGGCTGGGTGACCTTGGGCCAGTCACTTTCTCTCAGCCCAACTCACCTCACAGGGTGGTTGTTGTGGGGAAAAGAGGAGGAAGAAGGAGTATTTGGTATGTTCGCCGCCTTGAGTTATTTATAAAAATAATAAAGGCGGGATATAAAATAAATAAAATTAAAATGAAATAAATAAATAAATAAATAATTTATGCTGACAGCAACAGTTCCTACACCATCCCCAAGCAGGTCTACCCAAGGCAACCTGTCCAGGATTGAAGTGCTCTAACACAGTCCCAACTTCCCTGCATAACTTCCTAGACTTCTTATTTGGGGGGGGGGGGGGCAGGCTGGATGATGGATCCTGGCTTGGAGCCTGCATACCTGCTCCAGACAACCTCCCAGTGAGAGGTGTCCTCCTCCTGCAAGAAATAGAACTGGTGCGGTAATTAGCTCCCTACTGGACAGGCAGACTCAGAGCACCTTGATCCTGAGCCGACTGAATGGGGTTCAACAATGGAGCCATTGTTATGAGCGTTATAAGGTCACTGAAGGAGACTCCCAGCCCCAGGAGCAAGTTCTTACACCAACCCGGCTTTGGATATGCAAGTCTGCTGGTATACTCTCAACTGGATCACAGCCTGGCTGTGATCCAATTCTGCCTGGACAAGTCAACAGCTGGTTTATCCAGACAAAGTTGGAGCTCTTTCTGTCGGAGTGCTGTCTGATAGAGTTACTTATTATTTTGGGGGGGATCATGGCACTGCCAAGTTTACGGTATTGGTCTAGGACTGCTTAGGGTGTTGGTTTAGGATGGGGAGACTCAAGTTCAAGTCTTCCTTCAGTCATGAAAACTCACTTAGGGACTTTGGGCCTGACTGACTTGGTCTTTCAGCCCAACCTGCCACACACATGGGTTGTCTTGAGCTCCTGCAGGAAAGGTAGATATGATCCTAACAAATAAAAAAATATTCTAAGCCATAAAGAATGGTTTTCAATGTGCAGTAGTTAGGTTCACAGAGCATGCTAAGCTAAAATCAAATAAACTACATTATGACTTTGTGTCATAAAGATCCTTGCTGCCAAGTTCTTATTAGGTGTTAATGGAACAGAAAAAAAGGATTTCAACACCCAGGCAGTTTTGCTTGGGAACAGAAAGGTTTTTTTGGCATCTTGGTGCCAACCATTTAGAAATGTACAAGTAGTACCAAGGACTTGAATTCTGACTAGGAAGAGATTGGCACCTGTATCATGGCTATAGTCTAGCAGTTACATGCTCCATATAATTGTTCAAAATAATAGCCTGGTTATTGCATCCTGAACCAGTTGCTATTTCCAAGAGTCTTCCAAGGTAGCCACATAGATGTTGTGTTGCAGTAAACCAAATGAAATACAACCATGGTTGCAATCAAAGAGACCTTCACTGCTCCTTCTGTTAGAAATCAGCTGCCTTTTTCAAATCTCCAAGCATCAATCTTGGATGAAACCTTGGATGATGGCCCAAGTGCTCCCTCCCCATCAACATTAGTTTAGGTGTTCTCATATAAGGCCTCCAAAATCTCATGAAATGTCAATTATCATCTAAAAAACAGGTGTAGCAATACTAATCTAGTGTCAAGTGAATATTGCATTTCTGTTCCATTCCACTGAGAGACAGATCTATTCCCTTTTGGGCTGAACAAATTGGTTTAATTCGTCTTGTACCACCTTTCAGTGTTCCAACCTTAAGATGCCTTTTGGAATCACCTCAAGGTTTATCCCACACTTCTCGTATATCTGCTTCTTAAATATGTCCGTAAAGTTCTTAATTCTTTTCCTTTTATTAATTGTCTGCATGCCTCTTTGTCTTATCTGTATTAGAAAAAGGTGGCTACTGCTTATAAACATCTCTTCTAATAATAGAAAGCTATTTTGCTATAGATAATAATAATAATAATAATAATAATAATAATAATAATAATAAATGATTAATAATGTCTTGATGTTACTGCTTCTGTTAATTCTAATGATTGGTCCTAGGCTGTTCCTCCCCTTCCTTTAGGAATGGTACCTTCCAGTCTCTCCATGTGCATGAAAAGTGACAAGCATGGCTCCCCATATTTCTACTTATTGGGCCACCCTAAAGATACGGTGTGTAAACTCTGCCTGTATACTTATCATTTGCTAATATACTTTCATTTTACAGAATTTGTTTTTTTTTTAATGGAGCTTCGTCCAATTGTTCGTAACATGTTTGATGTCTCCTCTAATAGTAGACCTTCATTGAGCCTGAAAATATAAGAGTAAAATTCAGGTAGTAAAAGGTATAGATCTGTGTTTCAGGATGTATCGTCTATTTCCTTGAGGTTTATGTAGAATCATTTGCTGCAGGCATAGTGATCAATTATGGGAAAATAAACCGTATTGACCTTACTGACCAGCTTGGAGGCCCTTTGCTCAGTTTTCCCAAACAACAGTGACCATTATGTGCCCTTGCTCTGCACCCTCCTAATCTTCTTCTGTTAGAGCTGCAAGGAGATCAGAAGAACCCACTTGTACTTTTAGTTTAACTAGACGTTTTTGTTATATCAAAATTCTGTACTAAACTCTGTTCACGTCAATCCTGATGTTCTAAGAAGCCATGTTTTAAATTAATCCTAATTCCCCCTTCAAGCCTTATGAGGTTCTCATATTGCTTGAACTACAATTTAACACAAGGTTCGAAAAGAGCCAAAAGACCGTTGAATGACTATCACACTAAAAATCCCGTGACATGTGAATCCAAGGAGGTTTGAAACAAAAGCCCAATCACGCTTGGAACTGTAGAAAATTACCGCATGTCTTTCACTAGAAGATTTTGGGCAGGCAGTTCACCTTCAGAAGTATTAACAAACTCTCTGATAGGTAGAGTCGATGGGAAGACTGCGATTGTTATGCCTTGGACCTCTTTTGCTAATTATTGCCCGTGTTTACCATTTCCCTTCTATTGCAAGAAATGGGACAGAATTTAGAGCAGATCTGGTCTACATTTTCCCTGCATCTGGCAACATAGGAAAGGCTGAGCAGTTTGGGAGTTCATTGGAAACAGGCCTCTGTTTTCCGTTGCCCTTGGCCAAGCCCCGAATTCTTCCTTTACAGCTTTTCTAATACCAGCCTTTCTTAGTGTCACTAAGAGCCAATGTGAAAAGCTGCCAGAGGATGAGGGGAGTTTCCTGACATTGGATTTCCCCCTCCAATGTAGAACCTGCTCTCCAGCCTTGGGGAAGGTAGCTTAACAAATTCTATAAGGGTTCTGGGACTCCGGCCTTAGCAAATGTTCAGCTCAAATCATATTTAAGGAATCTCACTGTGTTGATTTTCTTCTGTGTTCCTCTGTCTAAAATACACTGTCTATCTAGGCTTAGATAACACCCAGTGCTGTATTTCTTATCAGATGCAATGGTGCAGTTCCCATGATAAAGTAAAATTTGATCATTTTCCCATGTGAATCTATAGATATCCACTTGCCATTGTTTTCTAAGATGCTTTCACATACAATTTTCTAAAGGAAAAAAAGTATTCTACATTTTGTCAACTTTTACTGGTCGGTGCTATTAAAAAAAGAGGGAGCCTCAAAGTAGTATTATTAATAACATCAGGTAATGACATAAAGAATGCTGCTGCTGAAGGAAATACTGTTTCATTACACTGATTTTTGGATGACATTAAGGATAGCTTCACTTCTTCAAACGTTTAGTATTATTAAACTGATTGCATTTTCAAATGATCAAAAAGGCAGGTATCTTTCATGAATAGTAGGGTAGCCTTCAAAAGTAATACCCAATTATAGTTAAAAGTATGAGTTCTGCTCATTCATTTCCATTGAAATGAACCTTGGCAGAAGAATATGCTGATGTACATAAGGTTCATTTTTATCCTTTAATGAAAGGTCAAACATTTTTCTGCTTAGATTAATTATTCTGCCATCAAGTTTTTTTTTTTAATTCTGAATGATTTTTCCCGAGATGAATAGCTGACTTGGGTGGTGTTCAGCTTCACCTAGCAGAACTCCTGCAGATGAAAAATACAGAGACAAAAGATTTTTTCCCTGCTAAATTATTGGCATGTTTAGTCATGCACCCCTTAAAGAAGGATGATCTGAAAATCAGCTCACTAACCCAAACCAGTAGAAATTGTGGAAACTAACTTAAGAAAATGATATTTCATTCCAATTTATTTTTCCAAGAAGTTATGTTTTATTCAGAACATATTCAACTTTTACTTATTTAGTCTATATATTATATATATATAATATACCTATATATTAAATGTAGATAACATCCAAATGAGTCAGTTTGGATCATGAAGACATAAAGATAGTCCAATGAAATTGGTTAAGTGTAAAAAAGTAGAAGAGAATGCTTAAATCCCAACTTATTTCCATGGGATACAAATGCAATTCTCCTTCAAGGAATTGTGTACAATATTCATATACAAAAAAATCTTGTTCCATTTCAGGGCTTATTCTTAACTACTTTTTATCTATTATAAAAACTAATCTGCATAATACAGTTTAGGCCCAACTATTCTCGTGAACCAGGATGAATAACCTCAAATTCATTATAGAAAATATATTTTTTCTAATTTCTGATTTTTATATATATACATTATTTAAAATAATGTCATTTTAATGTGAAAATGCACTTGCCTTACTCAATCTAGGATCCAGAAAAAAACCATTTAGATTATGAATAAACAAGTTTCTGGTTGAGACCTGGTATGTTTTAATGGCTGAAAATGTCATTGCAAATGAGTCAGAATTAATGAACAACGCAATTCTTTATAATACCTTATGATCTCCAGTAACTTAATATAATTATCCTAACTTTGTATGATATTCCTTGCATGGAAATGATTAAAAGAGAAAATCATTGCTGTGTAATCACCAAGTGAACATCCTTTCCTTACTTCAGTTTTACTTTTATTGCTGGCCACCTATCTCTGTGTATGCCAACAACAAGTGTCTGCAACAGGGGGTCAAAAAAGTCAAGATGGCAACTGAAACCACGAGATCAATTTGTATCCCATGAGATGCACATAAAAAGGCGGGGCTTTGATCTCATGGCTGAGCTGCTATTTTGACTCTTTTGACACAGAGACACCTATAGATGTTAAAGTGTTTGATTTTACTCAATCTTTTTTTCAAAGTTTATAAAATTGATTTGATATTGGAGCTGGCTTAACCATTATGCTAAATACTTTATGGAGCGGAGCTACTTCTGTACTCTGTCTGATGATATATTAGCACTGGAACATTGAATATAAGCTGCTTTTTTCATCTGTACAAGTTGCCAATTCAACTGCTAACTTCTTGCTTTAGCACAGCTAGCTCAGCTAAAGCAACAGACTCAGTCACATGGATTATCTCTTTCTTTAGAAGCTATATTGTACCCACATATGTAAATTATTTAGTTCATTGGAGTTCTTTTATATTCCTCTCACGGGTCTTTTTTTAATTGGTACAGAATGAGCTTCCTTGGGCAATTATGCATTTCATTCAATGTAATCTGAGATTGACAGTAGTAAACTCATAGGAAAATTAATGGCATGTTTACCCTACCTGTGCTTACTCTGTCTTTAAAAGGAGTGATCTGAGTTCAGTGTCCTACATGGGGAAATAAAGGGGAAAAGAAGTTAGGAATTAACCTCCTTTATAAAAAAATAAAGACTTTTTAAAAAAACAATTTCTATAAAAATTTATGTACTGCCCTACGTCAAGCAACCCAAGGCTAAAGATATTTTATTTATTTTTATTTATTTGTCCAACTTCTATCACCGCCCATCTCCCCCCACAAAGGGGACTCTGGGCGGTTTACAACAAAGTTAGTAATTAAAAACATATAAAATACAATATAACAACTCTAAAAATAAATTAGATATAAATATATAAAATCCAAGAGGCTATGAGGATATATTTAAAAGAACTCTACGGCGCAAGCCAACCCCAAGAGGAGCTATTACCCTTCCCATCCCAAGCGAGGTGGCAGAGCCAGGTCTTCAATTGTTTTCAGAAGGTCAGGAGTGTGGGGGCTTGCCTCACCTCCAGGGGCAGAATGTTCCAAAGGGCGGGCGCCACTGCAGAGAAGGCCCGCCTCCTGGACCCCGCCAGATGGAATTCTCCTACAGACGTGGTCCGTAGCAAGCCCTGTCTGCATGACCGGGTGGGGCAGGTCGATGTTCTGGGGATGAGACGGTCCCTCAGGTAACCTGGTCCCATGCCATGTAGGGCTTTAAAGGTAACAACCAACACCTTGAATTGGACCCGGAAGCAAACTGGTAACCAATGCAGCTTGCGCAGCAGCGTTGTCACATGTGCCGATCTTGGAGCACCCATAACTGCGCACGCAGCCGCATTTTGGACCAGCTGAAGCTTCCGGATACTCTTCAAGGGTAGCCCCATGTAGAGTGCATTGCAATAGTCTATATGGGAGATGACAAGGGCATGAGTGACTGTATGGAGGGCATCCCGGTCCAGGAAAGGGCGTAGCTGGCGTACAACATGAAGTTGCGCAAACACCCTTCTGGCCACGACTGCCACCTGCTCTTTGAGCAGGAGTTGTGAGTCCAGAAGGACCCCCAGGTTCCGCACTGAGTCTGAATGGGGTAGTGCCACCCCATCCAGATCTAAAGATGACAACTCCCTGGATCCAGAGGCGCCATCAATCCACAGGCACTCCGTCTTGCCAGGGTTCAGCTGAAGCCTGTTGTTCCCCATCCAGACCCCCACAGCCTTCAGGCACTGAGAAAGGGCAGCCACCGCATCACTTACCTCACCCGGGATGGAGATATATAATTGAGTATCATCAACATATTGATGATACCTCATCCCATGTTGACGGATGATTTCACCCAGTGGTTTAATGTAGATATTAAATAGGAGAGGGGAGAGAACCGAACCCTGCAGCACCCCACAAAGTAGGGGCCAAGGGTCGGATCTCTCATCTCCTATTACCACCGATTGGGACCGGTCTCGGAGGAAGGAGGTGAACCAGCGCAAAACTACGGCGCCCACCCCCAACTCCCCAAGCCGCCCCAAAAGGATACCATGGTCGATGGTATCGAAAGCCACTATTTTGTTCTTATCTAATCTGAATAAAAGACTAGAATTATAAGAAATTATTCTGTTGCCATTTACAATGAAAAAGAAACCAATATATGTATTTGAACATAGTCAAATGTTTTGACAAATTTCTATTCTACTATATTATGCCTCGTATTTTATCAAAAACACACTGTGGTCTTTGTGGTAAGGCAGTGTCCGAAAAGGTTTTTTAAAAAAGGATCCATTTCAGTCTGGGGAGCTTTGCAAATGTTGTAAATAAATAACATGTATTGTATAACATCCTTTTTTGCAAATATGGCACTTTTTTCCCCAACCTTGTCAACAAAAAAGATTAGAGAAATGTATTATGAGCACCAGCAGGGTCTGACTTCAATCAGGAATTCACATTGTTTCAAAATGTCTTCTGAAGTTGTAAATTACATTTACAAAATTGACATTTTGATAGACCAGTCATTCTCATCATATAAACTTAAATTATTAACAATAACAAACAGTAAAAGAAATATATTCAGTAGGAAATAGTGTCAGAGGAACAGATTGGTGTACTGCAGAGGTAGGCCAGACATTACACTTAGTAGCATCCATGGAGCAGGGGGGATCAAAAAAGTCAAGGTGGAGGCCAAAACAGAACAACCAAAACCCCACCCCTTTTTTTAACATGCATTGTTTGACTTTTTTGAGCCCCCCCCCCCAAGGATGCCACGTCTGTACAGTATTAAGAAAAAAAATAGTGCAGATTGATTTTGTAATTCAGTCTCTAACACAAGCTGATCTGGACAAAAACAAAATACAAACAAATAAATAATTGATATATTCTTTCCATATAAGATTAAGCATTACACATTTAAATGTCATAGTCAGAAGTGAGAGTATACTTAATTTTATTGCATGCCTGCTACGGGATGGCTGTGTATGTGTGTTGTGAACGCAGTGTGTGCTGCTGTAGCTAAATCATGAGTTCCAAAAAAATGTGTAATATTGTAAGAAGATCAGTTTCTCAGACAAGCCTGTTATAAAGCCAGCTGCCAAAAATTCTGGATATCTTTCCAAGTAGAGAAGTAATTTGATCATTAAGGACACAAAATGGGAAGTACTCAAGAAATTCAAAGATGATATAGTTCAGTGAGCAAGTGCCATCTTCTTATTTGAGACAAAGGATAATAATATGAAGCTATGAATGGGTACCAGGAAAGAAAATCAAATCTCACATTTGTAGGTTTCAGGGTTCTTTGCTTGGGGTTGTGTGTTCGAAAGAGATCTATATTTGATGAGCTTGGAAACAATTGCCTTCCGTTTACTGAGTTTTCCAGGGATGTCCACAGGGTGTGGTAAAAGTCTAGATCAGCCTTCCTCAACCTTTTGGCCCTGGAGGAACCCTTGAAATATTTTTCAGGCCTCAGGGAACCCCTGCACATTCAGGCTCAAATATAGTCCAGAAGTTACAAAATTATTATATTTATTTCATGTGTAGGCCTATATACAGTATATGCGTTAACAGTGTTCTTAAACTAAAAATAAAGAATGAAACTTACCTCTTTAATATGAAGTTACCCAAAGTTGAAATAATTTTATTAATAAATCGTGATCTCCCAGGGAACCCCTAGTGACCTCTTATGGAACCCTAGGGTTCCACAGAACCCTGGTTGAGTAACCCTGGTCTAGATGGTGGCCATGACAGAGTGTTTGAAGCTCTGCCTTTTTTATGTGTGTCACACATGAGGAAGATGAGGAGCTTCGATCTCCCCATCATGGCCACTGATCTACTCATTTCTTGGAGCATTCTGAAGTACAGAGGACTATGAGCAGAAGGCAAAACAGAGAACAAAATGGTCTCCCATTACACCTGATCTCAGGCTGTCTCTTTGGAGGGAGGGGGGACATGGATCAACAGAGTGGGTTAATATTGGGGGAGGATCCCAACTTAGATATGGGAACTGATTGTTGATGAGGTGCACAGTTGCTGGTTTATAATTTAAATGTAAATTCATTTATTTATAATTTAAATTTATTGAGCCACCCGCTAGACAGCCTATAAGGTTTAAAGACAAAAACAATACATTTAAACCACTAATAAAAGAGAGTCTACTGGGAGGCAAGATGGTAGTGGTGGAAGCAAGCTAACTAAGGGAAGCTAACTAAGCTGAATAGGGGGAGGTTTGTTCTGAATTCCATGCAGGATGGATGACCAATGCCTGCCAAAAGAAAGAAGAGACTGAGAAATAGTCCAATAGCAATCAACAGCACAGAAAAAAGGCAGAGAAATAATAATAATATTTTCCTTCCTTCCACATCAGGAGCCCAATGGAGATGTAATAAGAGAGTCATACCAGGGGAAGGAAATTGCTCTTAGCCATTTACCCAGCATATATATCTTCACAATGGATATATAACTGTGCTAGCCTGAGGCATCCAGGTCTTCAGGACTCTCTTGAAGGGCAGCAGGGTCAGGGCTGTCCAGCTTTAGGTAAGATGCTCTTCCAAAGTGCAAGAGCCATGACGGAGAAGGCACGACTGCTGGCTCCCATCAGTTGGCACTGCTTGATCGATGGGACCTGAAGCAGGCCAACCCTATAGGATCTTAAGTAGATTATTTCTACCAGGATGGGTAGAAATAATGGGAGAGAATTGGTCCTTCAAATATCTATGGATAGTCAGCATGGACTTCTGACCATTCACAGCCGATTCTCTCAGACGGCATAAACTTGCATTGTTTTGAATTCAGCTACCCTACACATCTAGTACTTTTAAGCTTTTGCCCAATAAGAATGATATGTCCCCCCCATCAATTCTGCTCTACCACCACTTGATGCCATGAAAAGCAAGCATCAGTGTTGTCTTTTTTGCATTAGGATTTCTTTCTCAGTTGCTACATTCTCATGCCTCCTAATTCCAGAAGAAGATGCCAGTTCAATGAATCAAAACAGGAATTACTAACTTTGTGCTGTAGTTCTCCATTAAAATATACTACCCTAAAATTCTAGCTCCCTTCTGTCTCAACTAACAATTCAAGGTGAACTTTCAAAATTCAGTCAATAGTTAGTAGCTAGCAGAAAATCAGAATTCTATTATAGTTAGTAGCTAGCAGAAAATTGAAAATCTATATTAGTGACATTTGCATCAGATGTTCTTTATATATGTCCTTCACAGTGTGGAATGAACAAAGAAAAGCAAGATCAGAAAATGGTTACCGTAAGAAGTGAGCAGCTCCAAGCTGCTATTATCTAAATATGTTCTTGTAAAGAAAGAATGTTAAGGTCCTGAACATCTTTTGACAAAAATCTCACTGGAGTAATAGGATTTTACTTCCTCTTTTCATTGTATTAATTGAGGAGGGGATAAAGTATACTTTTGGGAACCTGCCTAGAAGAGAACCTTGTAAAAGTAATTGTTGACTGATAATCTGTCAGATCACATCTGCACAGCATGGTACACAAGGTATGACACACCAGATGTGTGTAGCATCCCATCAAGAATCTGAGAAAACTATTGTCGTTTGTTGCCAAGGGCTACAAAACTAAGGGCAGGAAACTCTTGACAAATTGATGGACTAGATTTAACTTGGTGAATCACACAGGATATGCAGACACAGGATCTGATTTGACAAATCTTTGGAAACTTCTGGGTGAGTAGCCTATTTGGTAAAGGAGCAGGGATTGGTCTGTAAAGACAAACATATCAGGTGAATAACTTAACACAATACAATGTACCCAAGGCTACATCAATAGGAAGCTTAAACAAAAGGCATATGTGGAGAAATAGATAAACACTGAAAATGCAAAATATTCAGTGTGGCAGACCAATAGGAAACAGAAGAACTGAGCAGAAGAATTAAGTTGAGGAAGAATAATGGTTCTTCAAGCCAACATTGTTAAAATTATTGGCAGGAAACTATAAGATAAGCGAGAGTAGTAAAAAAGAGAATTACTCCAGGAGAAATGTCATGTTTAGAACAATTAGAGCTACCATATCTTCAGATGATCACTAGAGGTCAGCAAAGGCTTGGTAAGGTGAGTTTTTCATCTTTTCCTGCCAACTACTGTAGTAGTTCTTTGGAATTCTGCAGCCCAGATATCACAGCCTATCAAGTTGTGTTTTTTCTAGTTTTGGGGGAAAATGGTATTTTAAACAAAAAGTGTGTTTGAGCAAAACTTATTTTAAAGGGCAATCCTATTGATCTTCTCAGATTAGTCTGACTGGAGGGTTGAAGGATTCCAATTCCTTGTTGGTAACAGATTGGGGCGTGGTGGCTCAGCGGGTAAGATGCCAGGCTTGTCGATCGGAAGATCACAAGTTCAGAGGTTCGAGTCCCTAGTCCTGCGTGACGGAGTGAGCTCCCGCACTAGCTCCAGCTCTTGCCAACCTAGCAATTCGAAAGCATGCAAATGCAAGTAGATGAATAGGTACCACTTCGGTGGGTAGGTAACAGCGTTCCGTGTGCGTCATGCCGGCCACATGACCGTGGAAGCGTCTTCGGACAACGCTGGCTCTTCGACTAACAAACAGAGATGAGCACCGGCCCCTAGAGTCGGACACGACTGCACAAATGTGCGGGGGGAACCTTTACCTTTACCTAACAGATTGGATCATAACAAATTGTGTGGATCATAACAAATTGTGGCAAGTTCTTGGTGGTATGGGGATACCAAGTCATCTTGTCTGCCTCCTGAGGAATCTGTATAACGACCAAGTAGCAACGGTAAGAACAGAGCACGGAACAACGGACTGGTTTAAGATTGGGAAAGGAGTACGGCAGGGTTGTATACTCTCACCCTACCTATTCAACCTGTACGCAGAACACATCATGCGACATGCTGGGCTTGAGGAATCCAAGGCTGGAGTTAAAATCGCTGGAAGAAACATTAACAATCTCAGATATGCAGATGATACCACTTTGATGGCTGAAAGCGAGGAGGAGTTGAGGAGCCTTATGACGAAGGTGAAAGAAGAAAGTGCAAAAGCTGGGTTGCAGTTAAACCTCAAAAAAACCAAGATTATGGCAACGAGCTTGATTGATGACTGGCAAATAGAGGGAGAAAAAGTGGAGGCAGTGACAGACTTTGTATTTCTAGGCGCAAAGATTACTGCAGACGCTGACTGCAGCCAGGAAATCAGAAGACGTCTACTTCTTGGGAGGAGAGCAATGGCAAATCTTGATAAAATAGTTAAGAGCAGAGACATCACACTGACAACAAAGGTCCGCATAGTTAAAGCAATGGTATTCCCTGTAGTAACCTATGGCTACGAGAGCTGGACCATAAGGAAGGCTGAGCGAAGGAAGATCGATGCTTTTGAACTGTGGTGTTGGAGGAAAATTCTGAGAGTGCCTTGGACTGCAAGAAGATCAAACCAGTCCATACTCCAGGAAATAAAGCCAGACTGCTCACTTGAGGGAATGATATTAAAGGCAAAACTGAAGTACTTTGGCCACATAATGAGAAGACAGGATACCCTGGAGAAGAAGCTGATGCTAGGGAAAGTGGAAGGCAAAAGGAAGAGGGGCCGACCAAGGGCAAGATGGATGGATGGTATTCTGGAGGTGACGGACTCAACCATTGGGGAGCTGGGGATGGTGACGGCCGACAGAAAGCTCTGGCGTGGACTGGTCCATGAAGTCACGAAGAGTCGGAAACGACTGAACGAATAAACAACAACAACAGATTGGTATAGCCTTGTGTGGCGCAGAGTGGCAGGTGGCAGTACTGCAACCGAAACTCTCCCCACGGCCTGAGTTCGATCCCAGCGGAAGTTGGTTTCTCAGGTAGCCGGCTCGGGTCAACTCAGCCTTCCATCCTTCTGAGGTCGGTAAAATGAGTACCCAGCTAAGCTGGGGGAAAGGTAATCACGACTGGGGAAGGCAATGGCAAACCACCCCGCTATAAGTCTGCCTAGAAAACATCAGTGAAAGCGGCGTCCCTCCAAAGGGTCAGTAATGACTCGGTGCTTGCACAGAGGACCTTTCACTTTCACAACAGATTGGTAGGACAGAAGTGATGGCCCAGAGAACTTTGCCCCTCCTTTCCCAGCTAACTTTTCTCACTTGCTATTCCTTTGCAAACAATGGGAAGAACACACTTCCAACCACTTGAAAGTCTGCCCAGCAGTATGTTGGAGAGGAGGGAGCACTTTGGATTCCTTAGGTGGAAACTCTTTCCATTCCCCTATTTCCTTCTAATATCAAAACCTGGATATCAGAGAAAGAAAGGCTGGGGGTGTTTTCACAGGTACCAGGAGGTGAGAACAATTTCAAATTTCACCTCTGAAGTTGGAGCTCTCTTTCCAACTTCAGGGAATTTTATTTTGTCCTTGATCCCTGGAATTCTGAGCTGGAGGTTATAGGATTTTAACTTAAAACACTTCAATAAAATGAAAAGAATTGCAGAGAATTTCATAAAACATGGGCTCCAATCAAATAATCATATACCAGATTAATTAACTATGAAAAGGGGATTCAATTGCATAAGTTTCTCCCCTTCTGAAAGTATGCAAACAGCCGAGGAAGTCTTTCTCTTAGTTATAGTTTCCCACTTTTTCTGAATTGGGAAACTGTAATTAATTGGTTTAAAATACATCTGGATAAAACCAACTTCAAATTTCCTGGCTTCTGTAGCTGCCAATCCCAGAGTACCTAACTGGATGAAACAAAAAAATATAACTGGTGGAAATCTTCCCAATATGTTTGCCTGCTCACATAAAAGAAAGAAAAAAGAGACTTGTGCTTTGCCAAAAGATTTGCTCAGAACTTGGCTTATAGAAAAATAATATTGTCTAAATATATCTTTTCTGGGTATTTAACTGAATATTTTATCAATGTTTTATGAAGTTTTTAAAAGGTTAGGTTCTTATTGGCTGTGTATTGTTAATAAAATGACCTGCTTGCTATTCCTAAGCTGATAGGCTGGAAGGTCCATGGGTGTGTATGTGTGTGTGTCAAAAAAGATGGCAGTCATGATCATACAATCAAAACCCAACCCCTTTCCCTGTGTGCAACATGCACAATGCACGTAAATAAGGATATATCTTTGATCACATGTTTATTGCCATCATCTTGACTCTTTTGACACTCCCTTTATTAATTGCCCACAAAACACCCCTGTCTGTAGGATTGTGGCTAATATATTATACACTTCCCATCTCCTAAATATTTCATGTACATGATAAGGCTAATTGCTTAATTTATTAACTGCCCATGTATTAAGTTATTTATGGACACTTCTGATGACTGAGTATAGTTTTTTTATATATATATATATTTTATATATATATATATATATATATATATATATATATATATATATATACACAGTATGTATGTATGTATGTATGTGTGTGTATATATGTATGTGTGTGTGTGTGTGTGTGTATGTATGTATGTGTGTGTATGTGTGTATGTGTATGTATGTATGTATGTATGTATATATATATATATATATATATTCCGTGTCAGAAGCACCAAAGCGCTTCTGTAATGAAAGGATTTGCCGGTGACATCACCGTTGCCCGGGGGACACCCGAGGAGGCTCCTTTCAAGTTCCTGTGATTTTTCCCACCGGAGTGGTACCTAATTTATCTAATCGCATTTGCATGCTTTTGAACTGCTAGGTTGGCAGGAGCTGGGACTGATTTTTTACTGATTGCCAGTAGCTCGCTCCGGCACGCAGCTTACGCTCTCGGGTTTCGAACTGCCAGACTTTCAGCCTTAATGGCTTCTGACTCAGCATCTTAACCACTGAGCCACCGCGGTCCCTCATTTAATTATATTAATAAAAGTTATCTAAAATTCATTATATTTCTTAATTATGTACCAACTTTTGGTATAGGTTTTTCAGCCTTTCTCTGCATAAGACATAGTCTGGAAGAATTTTTTTTCATCCATATGCAGAACTCATTTGAATAGAAAAAGCAATTATTATTGTGAAAGTTGCCTTTTTAATTGCTTTGAACATACCATACTTTAATATGAAGAGTTGGAGTGACAGAGCTCCCCAAGAGTTTTATTCTACTGTGAAGTAGAATAAAAATAGTATTTTGGCAAGGATGTTTGATATGTAAAGGTTCCCCCACACAGTCGTGTCCGACTCTAGGGGCCGGTGCTCATCTCCGTTTGTTAGCCGAAGAGCCAGCGTTGTCCGAAGACGCTTCCACGGTCATGTGGCCGGCATGATGCATGCGGAACCCTGTTACCTTCCCACTGAAGTGGTACCTATTTATCTACTTGCATTTGCATGCTTTTGAATTGCTAGGTTGGCAAGAGCTGGGGCAAGTGCGGGAGCTCACTCCATCACGTGGACTAGGGATTCGAACCTCCGAACTTGCGACCTTCTGATCGACAAGCCTGGCGTCCTACCCACTGAGCCACCGCACCCCCTATTTTTTTTAATTTATATTTATTTATTTATTTATTTATTTATTTAAATATTTAAATATTTATTTATAAATATTTGATTTTTTTATTTATAAATATTATAAATAAATATTATTTATTTGATATGTAGAAGCCAGCAAATTCAGTCCATTTCGCTTGGGGATATATCCACCCCATAAAGAATATATCCAACTTGTATCCACGTATAAAAGAAATCAGAAGTGGAATTGACTCTCAAGTTACATGGCATTTGAAGGATAATAGAGTTGAAAGTTGAAAGATAATAGAATTGAAAGTTGAAAAATAATAGAGTTGGGTTGGTAAACATAATTTTATAGGCTACATCCATGGCACAAAGACATATCATCCAACAACTTTCCTGAAAATAAACAGATCTAGATCTGATGGGAGGCTTCTTTAGAACTGAATGTACATCAATTTCAACTCCATAATGAATTATAGAGAATATAAATGTAACCAGTAAATATATGTACTTGTAGCTTGATTGCTTGTCATTTTATAACTTGTAGCACAGTGGTAAAACCATTACCAAAGTATAAGTATATATATGTATATATATACATAAGTATATGTATCTATCCAAATCAAGAATTGATGCTGTAGCACACACATGGCAGAAAAAAGTATGAATGAGGAATGTTTCAGGTATAATTTAGAACCCTGTTTTGCCTGGTCCATAACTGAAGAACAGCATGGATTCATGTGTAAGATGAGCACATGATTTGGAATCTACCATGGTTTGTATCTTATGGGATGATATGATGTACACCATTCAGAGTTATTGTACATCACCCAGAGTCACATTCATGAGATGGGCAGCTATATAAATTTGATAAATGAAATAAATAAAAAGAACACTACTGAGTAGCATGTAATAATAATTCATAAAATATTATTTATTCTTACATCACATTGCCTCTCATATGCTGTAGTAGTTTTAGGGGTTAAGTATTTAATCTTCAAAGGGAGTATGTCTATGAAGGTTCTCAGTCATCCAGGTGGAATTGTCTGTAGCTTGAATCATGTCAACTGGATTTCTATTTTCTCAGTGGAAACGTTTCGCTCCTTATCCAAGGAGCTTCTTCAGTCTGAGCAAAGTTGGTAAGGGAATCCTAATTTAGGATTCCCTTACCAACTTTGCTCAGACTGAAGAAGCTCCTTGGATAAGGAGCGAAACGTTTCCACTGAGAAAATAGAAATCCAGTTGACATGATTCAAGCTACAGACTTCAAAGGGAGTGTGTGTGAATTGCAATTAAAGAAAAGTCAAAGTTCACATTGATTTTGCTATGAGACATAAGAGTTGTCAATTCTACTGTTGAAAGATAAATGATCATGGAAGTAGAAAGAGTGTTTAACATTCATGATTTTTTTTCTATTTGGCTATAATTTATGAATTGGGAAATAATGTGGATGAACATAAGCAGTGTGAGAGTAGAAATTCAGTAATAGGGTCTGCATGAGAATGAAGAGATCCATACTAACTAATTCCGCAATGATTTTCTGTTACCTCTCATCCTATTCTACATCAAGATTTTGTCCTCTAAAATATCTGGTAAAAGTGAATGCAGAAAACAGGACTTGTCACTTTTTAGAATTCCATTAGGACTATATTCTCCTAGAACTTGTAAATTTTTGTCTCAACTTCCTGTTTTATCCCTTTCATTAGGATGTGTTTTGGAGATGTACTTTTGGATTCTGTTTTTTCCAGAACATTTCTCTCCATTCTTTTTTAAGCTTCTCTCTTTTCTCCATTAAAACTTTTCTAATTTAAACAAAGTATTCATGAGCACCGATTCTGTAAGCCCGGTAGAATGGTCTCTCCAAGTGAAGTGCTGCGTTTTCCTTGTGATGCATATGGCCGAACAGTTAGCGATGAGCAGGTAAATTAAGCTTGAAAAACCAAGATATTGCCCACCCTCCAATGGAAAACAGATTAATTAATCTGAGTTCTGTTTGGAGTCTTATGTTTCTTACTGACATCATTAGAAGTATCATGAGGTTTGAACAGCACAGCTTCCCAAATTACACAGCTGCTAGGAAGCCACTTTTCATTCCTCTTGTCTATGTTTCTGTTTCCATTTCCTTCCTCTCTTTGCTTTAAAGGCCTAAGTGGGAAAATGCCTGGAGAAGAGAGAGGAATAACAGTTCCATGACTGCCATCAAAAATAGCCGATGAAAAGGTGATTGGGTGGTTGAGAGGAGGTTATTATTTGAAGCAGCAAAGAACTATCAGAAGGGGCAATTTGCCTTGGAAAAATAGTAGCACTTCGTACCAAATTTAGATTCTAATTTGAGTAAGCAGTATCTCCATTTCTGATGAGGTCGTAGGAGATTTGAAGGAATCTTGAGCTCAGCATCCTGTAGGAAGAGATAAAAGAGCTTCAGCTCCCTGAGTCCTTATTATTTTAATACCTATCTAACTTGAGTTCAGCCAGAGAGAATTCCAGAATATAGAGCCCCAGGCATGGGGAGACTATGCTGACGGGAATCCCAGGTGGGGAGAAGCAGCAGTTGAGCTCTGTGATATCATGAATAAAGATGGAATGATTTAGGGGCTGATTGAGTTTGGCTAGTTGCTTTTAATTGAATAAACGAAGTTTCTAGCTGTTAACAAGTCAGGCTGAAGGTAGTTTAATTATATATCTCTTTCCTGTTTTAAAAGGGCAGTGTGAAAGTTGCTAAAGAGTCTCACGCTGAGAAGAATCCAGTGAAGCAAAAGCTGCAGGAGGCCAGAATTAAGATGGTCAAAGACTAAAACAATGTTTTGCGATTTTATGCTACTCTTGCCATAGAAGAAAAACAGGGTGGTCTTTATTAGCTGTATCTGCTTTGAAGAATAACATTTGCCTCCTGGCAGTTCCTCACTTCACAGACAGAATTGTAATGTAGCGTATTTGGATTTTTACATACACAGTTTTTAGGCATTTCAGAAAGATTTATGTAGAAGCAGATTTCTGACATTTAGGGAAGTGCTTGGAGTTTGATGTAAAGCTGGAATCAGAGAATAGCTAATCACATGATCAGAACTCTCCCACTAAAGAAAGTGATTGTGTCTTGATTTAGGCTACCTTCTGTGATGGGAATAATTATTCTGGTTTACTTATTATAAAAATTAATATGTTGATTGATGAATTAATGAATTAATTGCCACCACTCCCAGATAAATGAAATGATCGAGGGATTCATGGTTGTAAGAGAGGAATGAAGAGCCAAAAATTCTTCGATGGTTCTGCAAATGTGTATGTATGTGTGTATACACACACAAACATGCATGTGTTTGTATGTATATGTCTGTATGTGTTGTTTCTGCAATATCTAGAGCATAGCTTTCCAAACTGTGTGTCGCAACACAATACTGTGTCGTCTGCGGGGCCCAGGTGTGTCGCATCGAAACCCAGAAGCGCTGATGGTGCGCTGCCACAGCCGCGCGCACGGCGGCGGGCCATCAGCGCTTCCGGGTTTTTGCACAGCACACCAGGACACCACTGCCACCACCGCTGCGGCGCGCAAAAATCTGAAAGTGTTGCGGCGGCGGCAGCGCTTTCAGGTTTTTGCGCGCCACCGCCACAGCGGCACTTCCGGGTTTTCTCGCACGCCGCCGTTGGTGTGTCGCCACGAGAAAAGTTTGTAAAGCCCTGATCTAGAGCATCTCCTCCAAACTGATTTTTTGAAGTTGGGGAGATTTAGCTCCAAAGATTGAGCAGTGTAGATGACCCAAACTGACATTTTGTTTTACTCCTTTGTAAATGTATTGAGGTCATACCGCTATGACATGCTTAGAAATCCAGATTCAAATCCCACTTATCTGTGAAATTTGTTATAAAAAGAATCTGCAAGTCAGTACCTTTCAGACTAAGTAATTTTACTTTTTCTTAACAACCACAGCACTCTTAAGCTCTTAGAAGGAGAATTAGAACACAAATATAATGAAAAATATCTGAGAATCCATCCAAAATCCAACATAGCAAATGGTTTTAGCTAGGAATTCTGTAAAATTGATCTTTGAGATATTATGGCTTAGAGAGGGAAACAAATAAGTATCTGTGTGTATTAGCAAAGGGATATGCTTCAGAAGTGCTAACAAATATCTTCAGAATTTACCTGTAAGCTGAAAAGACCAAAAACGTTGGTCTTTTCAACATCTAATGGCCATAAAGTATAAAATTGGGTATTTTCATATTAAAATACGTTAAGAAAATTATCTTATTGATGGTTGAGCAAATCCAAATGAACTGTTTGAGTAGAGTTCCATTTGAGCAGAAAATCACATGAAGTTAATATTCTATTATATAACCTTGTCATTTCTGATACATTTTCATAGCACGGTTAATCATGACAGCCACAGAAACAATAAAATGTATAGTAATGTTTGGCTGGGCGTTTTCATCCAGAGAAAGAGGAGACTTGCTTGGAAGGTGCAGTAGGAGACAATTAAAATTAGAAGAACCTGATCCCCAGAACTTACCCATATTCCTCCAGGTTACCTTATCCAGCCCTTCAACCATTTAGATTTGTAGCAGCTGGTTTTAACACCTGTAGCCATTGAAGGATATAAGAAGAAAAAAACGGGATACATCAGCAGAAGTAGGTGTTCTTTTTTGATCTGTGCAGAAGGCCTTCCTTGTACTTATTTACTTGCATTCAGTCTCATCAAACTAAAAGTATCCAGTGTATCTTATATAAGAATACATGCAGTAAACTTGCCTGTTGTTCAAGTCTAATACATAGGACAATTTGAAAGCTGAGAACCTGCACCAGGGAGGTTGTAAGGATATGGCTCTCATATATTCACTTTACCTATCCACTATGTTTTGGCAACTATGTAGACTTCTAGCAATAGATGTCCTGAAACTACAACTGTCAGATATCCCATGCTGCTAGACGTTCAGCCTTTCTGCAGGACTCTGGCTTGGGAGAGGTATCTCTAACACAATGAAAAATTATAAAGAGTAATTAATATGTTATGGGCAGGAAGAAAGACTTTATACAGTTTAAGTGGAGCCATATCTCAAGATATGAAATCAACATAATTCAGAAACAACCAAAAATGTAGGTTAATGAACTAGGTCAGAGCTTTCCAAACTGTGTGTCGCAACACAAAAGTGTGTCACCACACACAGTCTGGTGTGTCACCACACAACCCGGAAGCGCTGATCATCATCAGCGCTTCCGGGTTTTCCCGCGGTGACACACCAACGGCGGCGCGCAAAAACCGAAAGCGGCAGCAGCACTTCCGGGTTTTTGCGCGCTGCCGCAACAGCAGCACTTCTGGGTTTTCCCACGGCGACACACCAACAGCGGTTGGTGTGTCGCCGTGGGAAAACTTTGGAAAGCCCTGAACTAGGTGAACAATTGTTTATGCTATGGGTCAGAATATTCTCAACTGCAGAAAACTCTTAGTTTTGTTCACACATATCCCTTGTTACTCCTATCTCACTTCTTCTATCTTCTCACCATCAACATTTTAATAACTCCAGAGCAAGACCTAATGTGTTATTAGATGCAATCTGGGAAGACAAGGATTGTATAATTTGTGAAATTGGGCCTGAAAGTGCCAGATAACTATTTAGCCGTAGATAATTTAGTACAGCTTTGGCTCAGTGAGTACTGATTAGATGAATACCTTTTACGAGTTAAGTCTTTCTCCTTCCCTCAATAAATGGTTTGAAGGGATAGCAAAATGGAACTCTTTGTAAACTGCTTTTAGGAAGACAGATGTTTCTAAGGAGAGTTGCATTGCCTCTGTACTTTTACACGCTTTCCAGGTGAAAAGTGTGCGACTCTTCAGCACCCTCCTTTTAACTTCTTCATGTTTTTGTGAAGGAGTAACGAGGGTTTTCCACATCTGCAGCCACATTTAACTGAGACCATTTCTGCGCTTATCATTTCAGCTACTTCTGCCCTGTGCTCAGGTGGGGCTGAAATCTATGGCAGGTTAAGAAGAATTTTTATTGATTTGTTAATAAATGTCTTTGCCTGCTCAATACACACATGTCCAAATTAAGACAGTTTGAAAACAACTTGAAAAAGATTCAGTCTGGACAGTGGGCTACCACAGAGCCCCTGTAGACAATGTCTTTGCCTCAGTTCCTGCCCAACTCTGCCACTCCTTGCTCTTCTCCTTGCACATCTACAGAATGTGTACCCCACAGAACCCTTTTCTTAATTTTATTATTTGCCACATCCAAAACCTGGATTTTCTTATCTATTGAATTATCTTTGGCTTTAACTAATGGCCTGTTGAATTGCTTAATGTTTCTAGTTTGGCTAGTGATTTGTACTGTGTTAACCAAATATGTTTAATTTCAAATCCCGTAGGGACAATTAACTGTACTTTATCTTTTGCTTTTTTAGATGCTCTATATCATTTTTACCTGCATTCTTTTTATTTATACTCTTTCAAAATATTTAAATTAATTTCGTTATTTAATGTTAGCCCCCCACCCACCCATGTAACATTAAATCAAACAACAGTCATGGAGACTGCCGCTTGTTTTCATGTTTCACAGAGGAATCCTCTGTCGTGTTGTGGGGTTGTTGTTTTGTTTGTTTTTGTTTTCTTTTCTTTAAAAGATGCTGAAATAATAACATGGAGAAGAAGTGGAAGTGGAAGTGGAAGTGGAAGGGGAAGGGGAAGGGGAAGGGGAAGGGGAAGGGGAAGGGGAAGGGGAAGGGGAAGGGGAAGGGGAAGGGGAAGAAGAAGAAGAAGAAGAAGAAGAAGAAGAAGAAGAAGAAGAAGAAGAAGAAGAGGAGGAGGAGTGGGGGAGGGGGGAGGGGGAGGGGGAAGAAGAAGGGGAAGAAGAAGGGGAAGAAGAAGGGGAAGAACTGTATAGATAGTTATAGTGTTATAGTCATAGTGTTATAGTTATAGTGGTTTGTCATTCAAACAGACTATGAGTTAATCCTCAAGGCACAAAATGCATTGCAGCGTGGCAGCAATCTTGGACATTCCTGGCACGATATTCAGCAGGCAATCAACTTGCCAGCTGGAGCAGTCCTGATCAAGCCCTTAGTCTCCTTCACTAAGTGAACCCAGCCAGTCAGAGGCGTTTTGAGCAGGATAGTTACATGGTTTTGATTGCCTAATGACAGGTCATGAGCCTGAATGTATCTCAGTTGTCCTCCCTACAAGGTTTGATCTAACTCTGCTTTTGCTCTTGGTTAACTTGCATTCAAAGATATCACATTCAGTCAATTTTGATGTGTTTTCCAGTAGAGAGTGGGCTGGATCAAGGTTTAAGAATATGCAACTAGGCTGGTGGTGGTGAACTTCCTGACCTCACTGTTGTCCACTGAAATGCTAAGCAGAAGGTCAAAGGCCATTGCTAAACTGGGTAGACTGGGGTGAGCCGTGTAGAGGAAGCCTGCAGAAGGTTCCTGTCCTGCCCTCCCCACCCACAGTCAATCCCAATCAATAGTGCATTGGATTTGCAGCTGGGAAGTTTGCTTCCACCAGCCCAAGTCCATGTGCCTATATTCACATGGACACTTTATTCTAACTGCTCCCTGGTTTTCCCTAGAACAGCATAGCAAAAAGGTCAACCCATGTGCCAAGATAACACAGATATACACAGATGTATATGATAACACGAGTTCAAGTTCAATTTATTACGGTCACTGACCAGTACAGTATGATAACACAGATATACACAGATGTGCCTAGATAATACAGATCCCCTTCTAATGGTCACTCATGCCCTAGTTATCTCCCATATAGACTACTGTAATGCGCTCTACATGGGGCTACCCTTGAAGAATATCCGGAAGCTACAACTGGTCCAGAATGCAGCTGCGCGAGCAATCTTAGGTGCACCAAGATCAGCACATATAACACCTCTACTATGCGAGCTGCACTGGGTTCCAGTTTGCTTCCGAGTCCAATTCAAGGTGTTGGTTATTACCTTTAAAGCCCTACATGGCATGGGGCCAGGCTACCTGAGGGACCGTCCCATCCCTATTATATTGACCCGTCCCAACTGGTCATGCAGAGAGGGCATGTTACGGACCCCATCCGTAAAAGAATTCCATCTCGCAGGGTCTCGGAAGCATGCCTTCTCTGCAGTAGCTCCCGCCCTCTGGAACATTCTTCCCCTGGAGGTGAGACAGGCCACCTCGCTCCTGGACTTCTGAAAAAAACTGAAAACCTGGTTCTGCCATCATGCCTGGAACGGGAGGGGTAATAGTTATTCCTGGGGATGGCTAGCACCCTAGAATGGACCGAGAATGGCCCTTACGCTCGAGGACTGACAGAGAACTTTTAGCCATCTAGATTTTATCCCACTTAAATTTTATTGTTATTTGTATTTGTATTTTTATATTTTTTGTACTGGGGTCTGCTTTGAATTTTAATTGTGGTTTTATTGTAAACTGCCCAGAGTTCCCCTTTGGGGGGAGATGGGCGGGGATAGAAATTTAATAAATAAATAAATGAAATATATTGCATCTCTCCCTACAGAAACAGTGACATATTTTGGGTATGAACTCCTAATTAATCCAAGACAGGGTCACTTACACATTCACAAAAATCAGCACCCAGATCAGCTTATGTGAAGTGGGCCAACAAAGACATTTCAAGCTGCAGATGGTAATTAATGGTGGGTGTTGGTTGCAGGGGCATCCAGAGGGTGTGGTTAAAAAGTCAAGAGGGCAGCCATAATGATGCAATCAAAGTTCCACCTGTTTTTTTAATGTGTGTATCACACATTTAAAAAAGGGTGGAGTTTCAATCACGCCATCATGACCAGCATATTGACTTTTTTTGTTAACCATACCCTGCCGACACTGTGTGTTTGAGCTTTCAGCACTGGGCATGCTGAAGTAGAAGTAAGTTTGATTTTGTTCAGCAAAATAGTCTTGCAGATCAGGGATATATAAAGATTGCAAACCAAGGGATTTGATGAAAATAAAATCCTCCACAATCCTTACCATCTTCACTGTCGTCACTGGCAGAAGAGAGGGGTTTGTGTGTGTGTGTGTGTGTGTGTGTGTGTGTGAGTGTACATATGCATGCAGATGCAAGTACGGGACTGATGACCTTATTAAAAGTGCACAAAGAGAGGATAAGAACACATTCCATCCAGATCAGAGGTAAAGAAAAAAACCAAAAACCCTGCTTTTCTGATTAATAATAATAATAATAATAATAATAATAATAATAATAATATTTTAAAGCTGGTAACATGTATTACAGAAGACAATGTATATGCTCTGTGAGTAGCATCTTGAATTAAAATGACAACCCATCAAAATATAGTTAAGTCCCATTAATTTCAATTTCAACTAGGCTAAATTAATGTAATCCACTGAATTTTTGGTACCTCTGACTTACTATGATCTTTAGTTATTGCTCATTCTCTTTGTGGAAAGCTCTTTGATCCAGGAAAAGGCATGGATACTATCAACATATGTGGGATTAATATCCATAATGTGTATACATTATTCATAAAGCTGGAAGAAAGTGGAAAATTGTGCTGTGGGGTGGAAGGTCGTTAAAAAGAGGCAAAGTGTTACAAGGCAAAAAGCTCTTTAAAAGCCTGTCCTGCTTTATGGATGGGATGGTTTTAAATGCATTTTTTCTTTGTCCAAGCTTATAACTATAACTTGAATCATTATTTCTCTGGGTTGCATGGATTTACTCAATGAAATGAACAAATCAACTTCATCATGTATTGTCATCTCCTCCTGTTTGCAAACTTTTTCCATGCATAGAAGTTATTTGCTTGAATGAAATGCCTAAGACTTAAGGGAGAGCTGAAATGACCATTGAAAGGCCAATTAATTGAATCTGCAATATAATTTAAAAATCTGGCTCTGAACATACACGTCAGTATCAACTATGATGTTCAATAAGCTGCAATCATATTTCAGTGATGAATGCTGCATTTCCCAAGGGTTACAGTATAGATCATGGACTCAATTCTGTTGCATAGAATAGTGCATAATGGTTAATCTAGCATCTTTTTGCAACCACTGTGATTATCAAAGTTACATGGTAAGAGCCAACATTCATTCTGAAGAATTGACTAGAATTATAAAAAATAAAGATATTGGGCAAACAGTTGTGTTGGGGATTACAAGTGTGGCACAGGAGAAGGAAGGATCTAATAATCTTTTCCCTTGGGCCAATCCCCTTCTTAAATCCCCATTCCAAAATATATCCAGAGAGCAGATATGATTAACTCAAGAGTTCAAAACAGCCAAGCATTTCTCTCTCTTCTTCTGCTTTAGAGTCTCTATTCAAACAGCCCACCATGGCTAGCTTTTGTAAGACAAAAAAACACCTCTAGTATGAGATATGTAGCTCTCAACATGCAACTTTAGAAGAACATAAAACATAGAAAAGTTAGCAACCGCTCCTAAGTTAAAATTTCTACTGAAATTACATTTCTTATTTTCTGGTCCCCTCCCTCCTTTTCACCAAGCCTTTGAAAATTACAGAGGTTACTTTCTGTTAAACTACTAGGCATTGTAATATATATTCTACAAAGGGCTGTGGAAATAACCTTGTTTCTCTTTGTTAAAACAGACGAACCAAACTCCTGGAGTTCTCCCGCTGCCACCTCCCCAGGTCTGTCGGAAGTAACTATTTCCCCTGATGACATTGTCTTGCCATTATCTTCATCACATCTAGCCCAATCTTCTGACCCTTCCCGCCAGATAAACCCAGAATCAGCTTGGGATATCAAGAGGGAACATCATGTAAAAAAACCAAAGGAGCTTTCAGTAAATGGCCACAAAAAGAAAAGATTAGGTGAACAGACAGAGAGATCTGCGAGTCCTAAGAAGGTAGACAGGTCGAAGCATGAAGAAGTTTTGAGGAAAGGAAGCTCAGAAGGCAAGAGTAAGACCAGTGAAAGTGGCAGGCCACTGCCAGAGATTAAGGCAGCGGGACTGAACACAACGGCCAAGGCTGGCGTCAGAGAACATGGATATGCTGGAACCAATGATGAATGGGTTGGGAGATCCAAGTGGCTGGAAAGCAAAAGAGGGGGATCCCTTGGAACAAAGGATCATTATGTCACGGTTGCTGCAGAGAAGAAATCAGCTGCAGCTGCCGAACATGTCAAGCTGGATTCCATTGGTGCTACCAAGACGTACAGTAGCAATAGCTGCAGCTCTCATGGAAGTGACATGGATCATAACCAGAAAGAACCTGACCGGAAGCCCAGTGAATTCTCACGGAAGGGACATGTCCATTCCATTCCAACACACAATACCAATCCTACAGCTCGGAAGGCAACTGTCTCACCAGGTCCATGGAAGATTCCTGGCTCTGATAAGCTACCTGGTGTTCTAAAATCTAGCACTTCTGCAATGAGCAGATAAGTCATCTGTTAATGTTGCCTTCTCATTGTTTCACAGTGATGCAGAATGTCCTTCTTATTTCTGTCTCACGTTGTTTTAATTTATTTTAACTCATATACATACATGCTCAAAATATGGAAAAATGAAAACAGTAATGTGTAATTCTATGACAACATGCATAACGTCTTAATAAGTTAATGGAAGATATAGTCACTCTTGTATCTAAATGTGACCTTAATGTCCCCAGTTTCATTTCAGAGACTTTGGCAGCTATGGAAGAAACCAAAATAATATGAAGGACAGTTGACCCACAAAGACAGTGCAGTGTAGCTTTAGTTTGATGTTTTCCACTGCATGAAGGCCTTGGGATTTTCATTCAGACTTTATATCAAGAAACTGGAAGGAGTTAGAGCAATCATAAACTGGAACATCGCCTTAAATAAAACTGCACGGAGAAAATTAAAAGTGAAATAGAATATTTTATCTGAATTAAATGTTGTAAATAAATAGTTCTCAACATATCTAGACAGGGGTTTGAACCATTTGAAATTGTAAATCCATGGTATGTCTCTACTGTTAACACTTTGGAAAAACTGCCCAATATGAGTAGCATAATTCATTATGCGGGGTGCGGATCCCTAGT
Organism: Charina bottae; assembly: GCA_023362775.1. Taxonomy (NCBI): domain Eukaryota; kingdom Metazoa; phylum Chordata; class Lepidosauria; order Squamata; family Charinaidae; genus Charina; species Charina bottae. The sequence continues at coordinate 1,508,958 of JALMGJ010000053.1, read as the reverse complement.
GGATTAGGTAAAGCAGAATCATTTCTACTTCCATTTTGTGTATAAACCATCTTTCTGTACATTGAGAAAAGAGGGTGGAATTGTATTCAGAAATACAACTTATTATAGATTTCTCCCACACACGCATGCCTACAGGCACACCTATAGATTTGGATTCCCAAATACCACATAGGTTTCACATAGGTAATTGTAACATACAATTGCTGGATCACTATAAGGAGAGAGTGATTCTTGAAAGATTAAAAACTGAAGTTTCCTATCAGAACAGCCTTGGTCTCCTGCAGGAACTCATAATTGTCTAAATACTAATTCAGCTTGTTTTTCATATGAACATCTTTGAACTTTATTCTCCATCACACTCTAGAAAGTCTAAAATAGATGTCCACAAAAGTCCTGTTTTATTATATAAATCCACCAGGCAACTACGTGTTTCTTCCTTCCATATTCTGTGTCTCTCTTGCTTTTAAATTTCACGTGTTCAATGCCATAATAACATTCCATTTGCACACTGACGAAGTGTGGCTTCCTCAATGAGCTCCATGAATCAACTCTTATTTTTGAGAGGTTTGCTATTTTTTTAAGCAACAGCAATAGAATCAAGAGCAGCAGCACTCAGTAATAATATTTTTTAAAAAAAAAAAAATTATTATTTAACTTGAAAAGATTTCTCTGGCAAACCCTCATGTTTCTCAGAAATAACACTGTTTGGTAGGCAGAATCCAGTTACTTTTAAGATCAGCGGAAGTTTTGATTTGGAGAGGGGTATGAAAAAGTGATTGAATACTAGCCAAGCAGCAGGTCACCATGTTACTAGTCCCACTCAACCAACAATCAGTTTCCTGTGTTTCATTTGTTTTCTTTAGGAGCTATGGAGCTATCTTTCTATTGAATTAGAATGAAAAGTATTTCGCACATTTGAAAACAAAATGCATATTTAAGATCTAGTCCCATTATAGTTTTTTTTTAAGAAAGCACAAAGATATGTAGCTGTTTACAAAATAGAATATCTATCTGTCTATATATATTAATTAAAAAAATAGAGATATATCTTTATTCCCAGCCTAGACATTTGGCATAATTTGCTGTTAATTTATTAAATCTGAAATGTGGACAGGACCTCTCTAATCAGTAGGGAAGGACATGTCCTGCTGTGTCACTTCCTTCATATAATGAACAGGAACAAACAGCAAAGGGGGGAAAAACTGAGATTCTGTTTGCGTAAACTTCAGATTGCACACTGTCCAGCCCTCCTCTGTGCAGATCACTGCTTTATGCGGCTGTAATTGATAACCTGTGAAGACATCATTTAAACCCCATTCTAAATAATATTTCTGTGTAGTGTTAGCTGTGAATTTACCTTGTACAGCTCTATTGCTATAAATATAATTCCATGTATTAATAGTCACAGAAAAGCTGTAAGTGAGCAACTATTTTTATGAAACACACCACTATGGATAAATTAACTTTTACAGAAATCTTGTTTACTGTATGATATTCTAAACCACTCAAATAAAATATATATCCAAGAATCTTTTTTTTCCCAACTGTTTATACTGTGCAATTCATTATGGGAGGGAGGAAGAAACTAAAGATGTAAGAAGCTAAAAGCCCTGAAGGGTCAATCAAATTTCACTGCAGTGTTCACTTCCCACAACTAGAATACCAGAGTACTCTCCTGGACACAGGTAGGAGAACCCTTTTATCTGGGGAAGCAAGGTAGACTGATCATGTTGAGTAGGCACTGTTCGTTTTCCATGAATTTTATTTCATTTTATTCTATTTACATCAGGGGATCTGCAGAGAGGGAGTTAAACAAGTCAAGATGGCAGCCATAACCATGCAAATAAAGCCCTGAGTTGATGTACTTTTGGGCATCACATCTCTCAAGTAGCTAATGTAGAAGGAGATGGAATTTCATCTCTTCTTTGGTGCGTTTGTGTAATCCCCTTACAAAGAAATCCAGTTTGGTAGCCGTCAGTACAGTATATCCTATATCAGCACTTTCTATGGCTTAACTATGGACTTGAATTACTTCTTTTTATTTCAACTTAATATCCCACCATTCAGTTTCATTAGATGACCTTGCTTCTACTATTGTGAGAAGAGTTTAAAACGTCACCTCCCTTTCCACATCATATATAATCATATACATCACTGACACGTCTCCTCCTCAAGTTCCTTCTGTGTATAGGGCTCCAAAAACGTGTCTTTCTCCACCACTGCATTTTTGCATTGCAAGGACCAGAACTGTGGAAATATTGGCAACTTCAGTTTGCTTCAAATCTTTTCCCAATAATCCCTAAACTGTAAATGTAGGGTTACCACATTGAGACTACAAAAAGCCAGCAACCGATATTTCAGTATTTCTGCTTATTTTTGCTACCCAAATCCAGTGGCCCTAGTAAAAACCAACATAGCCATTGAGGCACCAAGCAAAGGCTGACACTGGTGAAATATTCCATGGCCTGGTCCCCCCCCCCTGCAAAAAAACCTGCCTCAGACTGTGATTTGTTACATGTGGTACATGCAAACCTATGGTAGAACCAAATAATTAAAAACTGGAAGTTGGCACAGGTTAGTTTTATTTATATTTTGTTTGATTTTAAATTCCATCATATTCTGCACCTTTCAAGATGGGAATCTGTGCTCCAATCCTTGCCTCTCCCCCATTATTTTCACCATGTATTACAAATTTAATCTTCATGTTGTCTACTTCTGTGATATATAACTGCAGATTGCTGTAATGCAGGGGTGGGGAACCTTTTTTCTGCCAAGGGCCATTTGGATATTTATAACTGGGGACCGGGGGTGGGGGGGCGGGGTTTCTGGGATTTCTGCAGACCAGGGGCTGGAGTTTGCAGGCGGGAGCCAATCAAAAGCACTGGGGGTGGGGTTTGCGGGCGGGAGCCAATCGTGTGAAAGGGGCGGGGTTTGCGGGCAGGAGCCCCGCGGGCCTTATATGGCCCACGGGCCTGATGTTGCCCACCCCTGCTGTAATGCATGTTACAACTCATGGTCATGGATCGAAAGTTTTTTAGAAGTGCAACCTTCATATATGAATCTGATGATGTGGGTAAGTAATGCAGAACTGTACTTTCCTATATTTTTTTAATTCTATAAAAGGGCCTAACCTGCTATGGGAAAGAGGAAACACATGCACCACTTCCACCTGACTCATGCTTTTCATATATCATATTTCCTCTACCATCATTTGGTTTCCATCATTCTGTTCCCCCGTGAAACACACTGATTTTTTTTTTAAGTGCCCAATGGTCTTTCACTTATGTCAAAAGGATAACTGAAATTAGTTGTGTGGCTTTTCTTGACCAACATGATAGTGATGAATAATGACTACAACAACTTATTCTCAAGCGGATCTGCAACAAGGAAATTTGAATTACACCCAGTAGGAACTTTAGGGAAATGAAATGGATACATTAGTTGCTATTTACTCATATGTAATTGCCATTGCATTGATCCACAACTTGAGTATGATAATGAGTGAGTGAGTGAGTGAGTGAGTGAGTGAGTGAATGAATGAATGAATGTCCTACCAAGGATTTCTGCACAAAAAGGCAAGTCATTGACTGAATTTTATTACAGCCTTTATCCAGTCGACAAATAAAATAAACCCCACAACCAGAAATTAGTAAGATTAGCTTAACACAGTGCAGGTATGTCAACAATGACTAGGCTCTCATCTTAACAGCAATATAAAAAAACTTTCAAGTGAAGTGGCACCCAATTGGTTGGCCATGACTATTGATAAACGTTGTTTCTGTGCCCTGCCTGGGCTTCCAAAAAAACAGTGGGCAAGTGTCTAAGATTTATCATAAACAGTGGACAGCCACATCAATTTTTGGAGGTCACAAACCAAGCAGGCATAACTAGTAAGGTTGATAAACTTTGTTTTCACTAGTAAGCCTTTGTTTTGTTTTGTGGTATATTCTATACATTCCATGCCAAAGTACCCCAGTCACTTACGTGTTTTAATATTGATCAGTTTCTTGGAGCACTTTGCAACTTTCCATGACCACTTCAATTTTCTTATGGAAATGGGACAAGAAAATGTATAAAAACTAGTAATCTTGCTATCACCCTTGGCTCTTTAGCATCCTGTCACTTGCCACCCAAACAACCAAGCAGACATGCTATTCTTTAACTTGATAAGTAGAAGCTGAGAATAGGAGATAGTTTCCATAGGAAGATCTTCTCACAGGAGAAGGAAGGGTGTGCTATGAGCTGGCAAGAGGTGAAGTCTTTTTCCTTTTTTCCTTTTTTATAAGAACTTTACTCAATTTCAACATAAATAGTAGAAGGAACGTTTGGATAAGGAGAGATGGAAGTGTCACGGCTAGCAAACCAAGGGGAATTTCAGTCAGAGTATACTGTTGGTTAGTCTGTTTGAGGAAAACAAGGAAGGGTGGATGGAGATCCTGAAATGGTCTGGACTGTTTTGTTGTTCTTGAGATGACCAGGTCAAGACATTTGAAGTGGAGACTGGCAAAATTGGTGAAGACAGAGAAAAGTGCTGAAGCAGAGGAGGGCTGCAAATCTACTCATTGCAGATGGTCTCCCTGGGTAGGAGACTGAAGAGAGATGGGAGAGATCAAGTTCTACTAGCCAGAGACTGACCAATGCCAGTCCAAGAGACAGAATGCTGGCCTGTATAATCATAACCCCTTTCTTATTTCTAAGATAAAGTAGGAAGGGATTTTTAGATAGCCATATTTATGTTTAGCCGACACACAAAACTGCACACATAACAAGGGAGAATGTCTATGAAGGTTCTCAGTCATCCAGGTGGAATTGTCTGTAGCTTGAATCATGTCAACTGGATTTCTATTTTCTCAGTGGAAACGTTTCGCTCCTTATCCAAGGAGCTTCTTCAGTCACTGACTCGCCCCTTATTTCCTGCAAGACTGAAGAAGCTCCTTGGATAAGGAGCGAAACGTTTCCACTGAGAAAATAGAAATCCAGTTGACATGATTCAAGCTACAGATAACAAGGGAGACCTTACCAGAAGCACGAAATTTTATTATGCTAGTGGGGGGGGGGGGTTTAAAACTTGAATAGGCTTAAGTTGTTTACATTACCAAAAGAGCACTTTACTTTTATAATGTTTGGCCAGCTGCTTCTAATTCAAGCTCCCGTTTATTGCCTTATGGCTTTACAATGGTTTTCCTGCTTCTTATCAGAGATAAGGTACTGTATGTTGACCAAAAGCAAAAAGCAGAAACTATTTTCCTTTGATGGCTGTTGTGTGTCTTCCGGGCTGTGTGGCCGTGTTCTGGAAGTTGTGGTTCCTAACGTTTCGCCAGCATCTGTGGCCAGCATCTTCAGAGGGCAGGAGCACAGACAGAATATTTTCACAGAAAACAATATTTTCCTTTGCACTGCTTGCTGTCTTAAAAATAACAATACCAGGGGTGTGTGTGTGGGGGGGGAGTGAATAACAAGTGATGTGCTGTGTGCTGTGTCCTGCATTAAACCCCGTGAACCCACAAAGAGCCTGCAACAAAACCTCATCTAGACTGACACTCAGAGACAACTGTAACCCTCTTCAGGTTCTTTGTCATCAACTTACTTACCGCATAACCCATAGATGGCAATCATCCCATCCAGTTTGAGTCTAATTAACAATGCTAGATGAGAGTTCTATAAGAAGGAGTCAAAAGGGAAGTCAGCTTCTATCACTAAAAGCACTTTTTTTAAAAACGGAAGGAAAAACATTATTCTCTGGTTTCCAATCTCCTTCCACAAAAGTAAGCTGATTACCACATCTGTAAGGATTTAATTTACTTCTCAAAAGAAGATGCGCCCTGTTGGACTGAAACATGGTGATTGCTAATGTGTCTCTCTTCAGCCGAACAGCAAAATTTAAATAAATGTCAGAATTATAATTATTGGGACATCTGGCACTGAATTGATGTAGGATCTGGAGAAGAGAAAGGGAGGTGCAAAGAACTTTTTGTAATGCAAATGAGAAGGGACTTCATGCAGATAGCCTTGCATGGGCCAACTTCATTGTCCTATGGGTGATATATGAGGACGTGCATTGCTCCCATTTCCAGGGCAAGATTAGGCAGAAACAAGCATTTCCAATCAGACAGAACTGTCTTTCAGGGATGTCTGTGTTTGAATGGAGAGGCTCCTCAGTCTGAGAATGTGTGATATTAATCACACTGTTTTAGAGGTGAACGGGAATTTCTTCATTGGGTTCAACATTACAGCATCTTGACAATATTGATACCAAGGGTCCTCCTGCCTGAAATTTCTTGATCAGTTTAACCAGCTCTAGGTAGCTTTTTGGTGGGTCACAGAGCCACCTCGTGGCATCAGAGGGAAAGCATCAAGAGATCAGTATTTTATTAAACCAGCTCATGAAACTCAACCAGTTGCAAACTTTCCAGACTCGCCCCTTATTTCCTGCAAGAGTGAACGGTACGATTTTTGTACATGTCATGTCAGGCGAGTAATGCTTACTTTTCGTTACGGAAACGGAATCCTCTGATTTCCAGTGCAAGTCAGTTGGTCATTGGGACTACTTGTGGAGGGAAACTCTGTACATACCCTGCAACACTTTTACAAAATAAATCGTGCTTTCATTTTTACACTTCAGCAGATCAACTGGGACAGCTTCATGAACAGAAGTCAGCATTGGACTGATCTCAAAACTCATGCCAAGGCTTAACGAAAGGGAAACACCATCTGATAAGAGTTGCTTGATCTTCACAATTGAAAAATGATTGATTAGGTTTTGTTAAACGAGCTTGAATTTGTTGATTCTTTGATACTTGGGTTAAGGTAGAGGTGAGTAGCTATCAGCATGGTAGAATGAAGAGACAACTCTTTTTTCACGTTGTTTTAATCTGTCTGTATCATCTGCCCTACAGATGGTAGCCCCCCTCCCCCCAATGAGTATAGAATTAATTTTGGAAAGGGAAAGACACCACACACACTTTGCCATTAATTTGTGTGGTTGATGGCTTAGATGTTCTGCTAAACATAGGAGTGGAACTAAAGCAGAACATCTTCTGCCTCAAATTACTCTGCAGTAGACAAAGCCAAAGAAGATATTGTACTTTCTTAACATGAGTGCTTTTACAACAGAGCAAAACATCACTGATATATTTCAGGTCCATTGCATAACATGAAGTACCATCAGGTACTTCATGTTATGAGCCAGGTTTTCATCTATTTACTAAGAATAAAAATCCCATCTGAGATGTTCTTGCCTAGTTGTACCATTATGCAAGGCAAACGGACATGTGATGAAAACCAGACCATACAACTATCATGCTACATATGAGTAAGAGTCAGGACACACACACCCCACCGCAGACACTCCTGCTCTAGGACTTCATGAACAGTGGCTGTTGTCACAGTCCATTGTATACTAAGTGACAACGGATTATTTAAAAAATAACTACTCTGTTCTTATGCAGGCATGAGGCGATACCATTAGTGATAGAAATTAGGATGAGATTTTGTTTTAAGCAAAGTATATTTTAATACCACACTTCACTCATATTTTCAGGATACTGTACAAAACATAATAAAATGTTAAGAAGGGGTGCAATCTTAAGCCCACTTATCTGGGAATAAGTGCTATTAAATTCAGTGGGATGTACTTCTAAATAGATATATAGGATCATGCCAAACAGTGTGTTACCTTCAGCTTTCATCCCATTTTTATTATTTGTACGTGGTTTTGAGTGACTCTGTGGAGAAAAATGTGCATGTCCATCAGTGAGCATTAATACAGAATTTCGACATAGGAGTCAAGGATATGTCTCTCATGAGAAAAAGCTTCAAGATCTAACTGCAACTAGGAATGGGGATGTGAAAATAGTGTGTACATCTGACAACCAGTTTTTTTTTTTGGGGGGGGCACTATAGCCCATGGCAGCCTTCCCTCCAATTTGGCTTCTTCCAGATGTGTTGAGACTACAACTCCCAGTACTCTCATCTGGCAAGGACTTCTGGGTGATGCAGGCCCAACGCATCTGGCTTTCTCTTCAGGTAGCTCATTTCAGCTGTTGTGAGCGAATATAGAAGAGCTACTGAACCATTTTTCAAGAACACATTACACAAATGAATAAGCTTAGCAGAGCTAAGATGATGTATGCATATGTTCACCGTATGTAGAACATAACAGCAGAATTGGGGTTGCCTGGATACAGTAGCTTATTTTGTGCACATAGCTCTGTGGAAGGCACCTTGAACAATATTATTTTTTAAAATGTTTGTTTGCAATATTCTCTTGTTTTAGCATTCACATGGCTACACTACTACATCTGCATTGTAAAACTCCAGCTGACTGCTAGATGGCAGTGAAGAGATAGAGAATACTCTGCTGAAGATCATTTGTGGTCATCCAGAATGGCACATCCCAGATCTAGTAGCCCTAACATAGAACTGGGTTATGATGCATTTTGCCTATCTTCTTAAAAAAAGAACCAACTACCAGAATTAGATTTATGATTACCGGAGGCCTAACTGGATGACCTACAGCAGAATTAAGGGATTGTACCCAAACAAGCAACCTACAGTGCAGAAAACATTTGGTTCTCTTGCTTAATTGCTCCTCGGGTGCCACTTTTTAATTAGAAAGTTAACATCAAGCATACTTCTAATATTTCTGCTTTACTGGTCTGCTGTTTCGGGTCTAAGCAAATAAACAAAATTAGCTAAGAGATTACTTTGCAGATCAGCAAATTAGGGACCTGCCTGATTACTTGGGCCAGTGATTGAATCCTGGAGGTTCCCCCTGCCCCCCTCCCCACCAGTACATCACTGCCTTGAAGTGCTATATTACACTTCACCCCAGCCCCTTTCTCTTTCATAAGTGGAAAGGGACTGATTCAGAAACCCCTTGTAATTGTACCCCGGGAGACTGCAGGATGTGGTGCATCACACCTTTTTATAAAAATCCCAAAGTGGTTTATAGTTTAAAAATATACATATTACAAGCTAAAACAAAATTACACTGGAGGAAGCAGATTTTGTTGATGGATGCTCATCTGCCCCATTTAGTTTGATAAAGGCCTCTTCAAGTGAGCCAGTCAAACCCAGGCTGTGATTCTGTTCTGTCATAGCAATGGAGCCTTCAAAGATAGAAAACATTCAGAGCTGCCTGCCTGCCTAGCTAAGTTAGCTATATTGGGACGCGGATGGCTCAGCAGGTTAAACAGCTGAGCTGTAGGCTGCCGATCAGAACGGTTGGCAGTTCGAACCCCGCGTGACGAGGTGAGCTCTCGTCACTTAGTCCTTGCTCCTGTCAACCCAGCAGTTCGAAAGCTTAGCAAGTAGATAACATGGGTACCACCTTAAGTGGGAGAATTTGCTGGCGTCCTGTCGGGAGCCGGTTCCACCGGAGGAAATATCGGAGGAAAGATTGAATGGTGAGGACAGACCCGGAAGTGACATCTACAGGACGTCAGCAGCCGGCTCAAGGCATCCTGGGAATTGTAGTCCAGAGCCTTAGAAGAGCCGGTTCCATTACCCCCTCTCCTGGTGCACAGGTTAATTACACTTGGTGACATTGTATAATGATATTGTATAATGATAAAATGTATATATATGTATGTAAGCTGCCTAGAGTCCTCCGTTAGGGAGGGGATAGGCGGGGTATAAATAGCACTATAAATAAATAAATAAAAATATTGCAATCAGTCAACTCTCAAATATGGTTGGACTGTTTGGTCTCAGCATCTTCACAAAACGGTTTCAGTGGAGAACCTATTTTGAAGGTTCCCCGAGGCTACAAAATGGAGTTTCCATGCAGTCCATGGTCCAGCATTCTTAATTGAATTCTGATTTAAAAAATTTCAATATTTCTCAGATTAGCAAAATGGTAGCTTTCAAATCTTGTCACCCTTGGGGCCACCCAAGGCATTAGCAAGGGCAGACATCTGGAACTTGTATGTATTTTATCTGTTTTATTGTAAGCTGCCTAGAGTCACATATATGAGACGGGCAGCTATATAAATCAAATAAATTTTAAAAAATAAAAAAATAAACTTTCATGAAAAGTAGCCATGGGAGATGTTAAAAGACTTTAGCCCTTTGGGTTGTATTTTGATAAGAGAAAGCCAACAATTCTTTGAATACCTCACGTGCTTGGATGCAATTGTGTTTGCACCAAGCATGTGACACTAGCAATCTCATTCCTCATAATTATGTTCATTAAGCCCATCTGAGAGTGGTTAGTAAATAATGACGTCTAAGGAAGGAAGGAGCATAAAGAAAACCATGAACTGAACAAACCAAAGCTGCAGTTTATGTTGGTCAGATGGGATGCAATGAGAGAAAGGCTAGCGATTGTTTTTCAACAGACCTGAAAGTAAATATTCTATCTTTACTTAATGAGATAGAAAATCCTCCTAGAAGGATCTGAATTTTAATTTTAATTTTTGGGGGACTTCCAGTAATTACTCTCTCACATTTTGAGGAATTCAGGAGTAACATCTGAGACATTATGCCATTATTCTGAACCAGGCGTGTCCAACCCGTGGCCCACAGGCCACATGCGGCCCTGAACAGCTGGTAATGCGGCCCCAGAATTTTGTAAACTTTTAACATTATTTTGCGATTTTTTGGTTGCCGTTCTCTCTTTCTTCTGTTTTGCAGCCAGGCCCATGCTGAAAATAGACAATCCCGGTACATTTGAGACAGTAACAAAGCTCAGGGTAATTACATCACCTGCGTAGAGCATCCGCTTCTCCTCTCGGCTTCCCACGCAGGCAGGCAGCGGCCTTCTGCCAGTGTGCAAGCAGCTGCCGAAGTCAGTTTTGCAACTTGACTCGCAAGCCAAGCGGAGTCTGCCGCTCTACCATTAATGCGTCTGTAGTTAGTGGGCGAAGATTGGCAGAGGCTGCCGCTTAGAGCAGAGCCGAGATGCCGAGCGGGAAGGGGAGGCCGCCAGAAAAACATGCCGTTAGCAGCAGTCGCCAATGGGTGATGGTTCTCCCAGGTAAAAGCTGACGAGCACCTTGAGAACTCACTGAGAATTGCAAGCACTTTCATCGAACCAGACAGTGATGCATTTGTTTCACAAAAACAAGGTCAAATATCCCACTAGTTTTACGTTGCCCTTTTTAAAAAATTTATAAAAAATATTTAAAAAATGAAGTTTTATTACTTATATACATTAACTATATTATATATTTTATGTGTGGCCCAAGACAATTCCTCTTCACTCAATGTGGCCCAGGGAAGCCAAAAGGTTGGACACCCATGTTCTAAACAGTTTCCTACTGTTCTACTACTGTAAATTATGCAAGCAGGAAATCAACCGGTTGACAGTCTAATCACAATTACTGACATGCATACTGTTGTAATTCACAGTATGGCTAATTTTACTGCTGTTTTTTTTTCTTCTCTTCAGCACTTTACTGTGGAGGAAAAGAATGGTAAAAGACACAGTGAACGGGCTTAGATGTATCACATAGAATAAATGACAGGTGGAATTAGTTTAACCTGTGCGTGGCTGAGTCTGTTCTGGGTTAAATTTCATACACCCCCCCCCAAGGAGTTAGTAGACTGTGTCAATTAACTTTTTTGGTGTTCTCAAAATACACTAACCCATCCCTATTGTCCCATTAGGTATATGAGAACAAGGCCTAGACATTTCCTAGGATTATATGTTATGAAAAAATGCATTATGTAAATAAACAGCTGATAATATTTCAATCTATTTCTTCAAAGAATGCTGTAATTCCTCTTTATTGCAATCTATTTCTAAATTCTGTGTGGTAACAGCACAATACGTAGCTCTCTGGTGTGTGTATGATAGCATCAGGAATATTTTTATTAAATGCTCAAATACGTTGCTCCATCTAATAGTTGTTGTGGAGAATCTGGAGGATGCAAGAACCCTCCATTTTCAAGAATAACGATGGTAAGACCATCTCCCGGAGTGGTGATGTGGGCTAAGACTTTTAAAGGAAATTAACAGAGAAGAAGGAAGGTCCAGATCTAGCTGAAGAAATACAGAGCTTCAGTGGTAGTCCAGACCCCCGATGTGAGAAAGACCGTGATAGGAAAAATAAAAAGGAATACTTCAGAGTTATACCTTGCAAGGGAGTCCCTTGCAAGGGAGATGGGCGGGGAATAAATTGAAATAATAAATAAAATACCATCAGCCACAGGTTTTATTCCAAGCTTGAGCACGCTGCCTGTTACAAACATAAGTCAACAACAGTTAAACAAGAACTGCCACATTCTCTTTGCCTGTTTCTCAAATAAGGGAGGTAAAATATGCTTAGCATTTCAATTGTGTGTTTGATATACCAATGGCACAATTTAAACCTGTCATTATTGTGAGGTACTTTTCATATTTGCCAGCCCTCATGGTTAAGTTTGTTGCAGTAATTATGGTAGCATTGGCAATCTAGCATACTGCTAGTTGCAGAGGTATAGTATGCTTACAATCAAACTTCTTCCTTGAACTCAAACTGCTGCCTTCAAATAAGATCATACTCAATATTTAGATACCTAAAAAACCAAAAATGGCTTCATTACGAAAACATCTACTCTTTTTTTAAAAATGGTAAGGTAGAATGTAGAAATGGAAAATGATTTCTTACCACTACGCAACTCATCATCAACTCATACTGTTCTTTATTTTTTCTTCTTAAAATATATTCTTTGTAAAATTTAGCTTTATGTAGGTCTGTACCGTATTTTGGAAAAAATATATATAAAATAGACTTAATTCCTAAACATAACCTGAACATCAGACAACATAGATAAAGAAGAACAGGTCACGCGGCCAAAGTTTTTACATGATAAATTAGACATAGCATGTTCTTAAAGCTCTAGTAACACATTCTTTTAGGGAAAGGGTGAACAAACAATAACACAACAGAATGTACTTTGGTCATTAGTACAGCAACAAATAAAATACAAAATGTTTGTGTTGCTTTATATATAAAAATATCTTATACCACACAAGTTAAGATCAATCGTAATAATTCTGGACAAGAGGTTAATGTCTAAGCTTTCTTTCTTCTCAGCGACATTATTTTCTCTTGTTTACATTTAAAAGAAACAACGTTTTAAAACTGTAAACTCAATGTATCAACTGAGTAATGCAGAATCTTCTAGGTATATTCAACATAATAAAATTGTACTTTTTTGCATACTTGATTACAATTTGATGATATAAGCCAAATTGAAGTTTATAAAGACATTATTTTCAGCTTATTAAAAAATCAACTGATCCTTTCTTCAGATAGGGAATCAATATAACACGTAAATCCAATAATTTAACTTTATTTATTCATTCAAATGTACTATAGCCACCCAACTCTGACGGACTCTTATTTATGCAGGTGCCATCAATTTCACCTGGAACCGTGTGTGTCCTCCAGTGAATACACAGGGCATATGGACTATCCCACTCACCTAGCAGAGTGGCCACTCGTCATAGGTAACTTTTATGCATGCAGTATTGACCCCTCAGCTGAATGGGAGAGTCCCAGAGATGTCTGCCGGGACACAACTGGCATTTCCTATGCCCTCCATATATCACAGCAGTGCATATTAGGTCAAGGTAACTCAGTTATAGGCATCACCCCCATTCACTGCATAACTAACCATTAGTTACTAATATCACTACCAAAGGCAACACTGACTAATATTATCTACACATATAAACCTATACACAGCTTTAGAAAATTACAGAAACCCAGTCAAATTTCACATGGCTCTGTCTCGAACCAGAAACCAGAAATAAATTTAGTCTGCAATCTTATGCACATGTATTTGAAAATAAGGATTAGAAATTCCTTTTATATGTGCTTCCGGATCACAATTGGAGAGTTTAAGATCACAGTCAGACAGGCTGATCCTTAAATATGTTCATTCCAAAGTATGCTGAGAAGTTCAGCATAACTTCCTCCAGAACAAAGAGGCAAATCAGGAATTTTGGATTATTTTCAGGAATTTTGTCTGGAAAGATGTTCACTGAAATAGTCAGCAATTGCTTATAAACAGGGCTAGGAATAGGATTGAAAATTGGAGTTTCCTCTTATAATTTAAAACATAGACCTTACTAAGATGTTCACTTTAAAGTCTATGCGTGGTATAAGTCACATATACTATAGTGTACTATGGGAAAGTATTCATCTTGAGCATACACATTTTTATACCCAACTGCAAAGGCAATATTATTGCACCACAGTGCACCATAATATATTTTGTTTAGTATATATAAAGATCATTATTAAAATAACAATGAAAGTGCACATACTGAGCGGCAGAGAGCTGTGCAAACAGCTCATCGTTTCAAATAAATACTACAGCTAATTTTTATCAAAATATCTTACAGTGTAGTAACAGTTTACAATTATTGCTCTGCTAAAAATGTAGTGAAAGAGCACTTGTTGACCTGCTAGGTAATACCTTATTAAGATTCAGTAATGTTTAAACAACAGTTCAGTGTGGATCCTGGAGTCACTTCAGTAAGCTAGCTGCTGGCTCTTGCATTTATGCTTCTGTGTTTTTATACATATCTATTAGCTCCCTGGCACAATGCATTATCGTTACAGCAAATGTAATTTTCTACTGTAATCAACAATATGCTGGTGCTCTGATGCCCCCCTCCCCAAGGATGGTATAAAATGTTCTCAACCCTTTGTAATACTTATTCAATAAGGCGACTTCAGCATGACTTGGTTTAACAGTAACTTCTGAAGTTGGAAGGGCTTCATCTTCCACAAATCCATGAAGCACATTTGACTTATTTAAGATAACCCATTACCAGGAACTCGAGGATTGGGATCTCCATTTTTGACCGTTTCAGTAACCAAAGCATGTTGATGATCCAAAACCAAACATATTGTCAGCTACAATAAAGTTTACAAAAATTGAAAAGGTAAAATAAATATCAAGATTGCACTAGACAGTCAGTTGTAAACACTTCAGTTTTTTTCCAAAGGATGTCTGTGAAGAGATTGTAACGCCTGAAATACAGTATTGGTGACTGCGCAGTGGCAGCTTAGTCACCCTGTTCTCTTCTTCAGAACAATGGGGGCATCTTCTTTTGGAAAAGGGTCAGGATTTGATCTTCCAAAGCTGAAATTAAAAACAGTGGAAAACAAAAGATTTATAATCATTCCAGTTTGACCATCTATTTTCATCTTGTACTTGTCCTCCTCTGGCATCAGAGGTGGGAACCTTTTTCAAGATGATTGCAACTTTGCAAGGAATACATGCTCCTCAACACTTACAAATAGAGAGAAGGATTTACAGGTATGATTCCATTTAGGCATGGCATATTTCTCATTTTCTTTCACCTCATTCTACAGTATTTTCTTGAGCCACACTTTCTAAAGCCTTTCTCACCGATTCTACCTTCTATTCCCTTTTATTTGTCCTTTCCTGCTATTGTGTATTACTGCCTTGGTACGCCATTTCCCAGTTTCTGGCTTCCTCTCTTTTTTTCAAAAGGCAGAGAGTGAGTGTTTCCAGGCATTATTAAGGGCTGACGGAACAGAGGTTTCCCCTGCATGCAAGCTTATCTATGTAGATTATTTATTTATTTAAAGAATTGATATGACTGCCTATTTCAGTGATCCTAGGCTGCTCACAACAACCAATAAAAACAAGGGAATGAAAACAGAACGACGCTTCCCACCAGGTGCCAGACCAACCAAACTATTAACCTCCTGACTCAATCCCCATCCTAGCCCAATGCTTGGGGGAAGAGCCAGGTCTTCATGGCCTTCTGGAAGGCTAAAAGGGCGGGAGGCTATTTCCAAGGGCTGGGGCACAGTCCCATCAGATAACAGCATTTAAGGGAAAGGAAATGGCGTGCGCCCACCCTCTCTGACCTAGTGGGATGGGCAGAAACCCTCGGGGAAAGGCTGTCCTGCAAATAACCTGGCCCTGTGCCATGTAGGGCTTTAAAGGTGATAACCAGCAACTTGAATTGCACCCAGAAAGCAACTGGGAGACAGTGAAGCTCACACAATAGCGGTGTCACAACTCTGGGGCCCCTATAATTGTGTGTGCCACTACATTCTAGACCAGTTGCAGCTTCTGGATGGTCTTCAAGGCAGCCCCATGTTGAACGCATTGCAGTAATCCAATCAGGAGGTGATTAAAGCATGAGTGACCGTGAGCAAGCTAGATTAGGGATAAATACAATCTCACTAAAATATCTAAGCATACAATTATGTTGAGAAAATGTTTTATTTTCTTTCAAAGCTATGGTTTAAAAAATGACAAAAGGTGTGTCATAAAGTGTTTCCACTGAAATCTGATCAACCGTTTAAGGCAGCCAAGATGATTAGCTAATACAGTTTCAAACAACGTAGATAATGACTTTCACTTAAAGCTCCTTTTACTGCAGATCACTATACAAGTTGAAGCTTACTTGAGTCTGAACCAGTCCAATATCATAAAGCAGTACATTATGCCAGTGCTCTGGGATACTATTCTGTGGCTCCAGGCAAACCCATGAATACAAATGTTTAGGACTCAAATTCAAGAAAGCTCATAACATAATACAATGATTGCCTACATATTTTCATGTAACTCAGAAAAGAACAACTGCTAGGGACTGAAATATATCAACGCTTTTAAAATAATATCCACTTTTCAACATTTATAACAGAGCTTTCCAAACTGTGTGTCGCGACACAAAAGTGTGTCGCCACACACAGCGTGGTGTGTCGCCACACCACCTGGAAGCGGCGGCGCGCGCGTGCACGGTGGCCGCCATGCACGCGCGCGCCGCCGCACGCCCCCCGCGCTGCCGCACGCCCCTCCCATATGGCCCCCGTGTCGCCGCCGTGCGCGCGCCACCGCACGCCCCCCCACGCCGCCGCCGTGCGCGCCGCCGCACGCCCCCCCGCGCCGCCGCCGTGTGCGCGTGTGTCGCCGCCGCCGGGTGTGTCGCCAGCGGCGGCACTTTGGAAAGCCCTGATTTATAAATTAAGTCACTGTTACCTTTAAAAAAACACACACAAAAAACAAACAAACCTAAGATAAATTAAAGGCAAAACTGAGAAAGCTACCTTTAGGTTAAATCCAAGCAAGTCACTGATAACACCCGAAACGGCAGACAGAATAACAACTTGTGTTATATTATAGAGCAGAGGATTCATTGTTAATCCATATAATCTGAAGGGACTGTCCAGTTCCTGGGAAGAAGAAATATATTTACATAATATAAATGGAAGAAATATAAATCATCTAAATGGAAGAAATACTGTTTAGGCAACATTTAAATGTCAGTGGTTCTCTGAACTGATGCTTTAGAAAGAGCTGATCTATATCTCTGTAGTTAGGAAACAAACAACTTGCTTCTACAATCCTCTAAGGCAGGGTTCCTCAACCTCAGCCATTTTAAGATGTGTGGACTTCAACTCCCAGAATGCTCCAGCCAGCAATGCTGGCTGGAGTATTCTGGGAGTTGAAGTCCACACATCTTAAAATGGCTGAGGTTGAGGAACCCTGCTCTAAGGCACATTTCATAAAGCATGTTTACATGAAGAAAAACAGGAGTCTAAGCTCAGCCTCCTCAGGCTGAGACTGTCTCAGTGTAATGTGATGCAGACCACAAATCTTTTTATCATTGCTTTCTATTAAAATCTTTACGTGGTCAAGGAATTGAAGCCAAAATAACCTTACAAATACAGAAGAAAAAAGTACCAGGACAATACATCAAGGGTTGGTGCTAATTCCAAGTCTTGGAAGTGCAAAACACTGAGGGGAACCCAAATACATCACCACCAGAAGTCAGTGGTACAGACTGTTGACTAATTAAGAAAATGGTCAAATACGGACAATTCCATCAAGTGCCGTATTTTGAGAGAACATGTGTTTGTGGAGCATCAGAAATAGAAGACACTGCAATGTCCTGTTTAACTGTCAACTAGATGCCTCAGCAAGGGCTCAGTACTTGGAGACACTACTTGACAGAACCATATATTGGGACGCCAACAAAAGATTATTTTACTTCCTTCAGGGCACAAACATATATGTAGTTACTAGAACTGTTACGTTCTAGTCAGGGCTGTCCAACAGAGAACACGTTTTATAGAACACACTGGGGTTGCATGCAAAGGTGATGAATTTGCCTAAACACGTACTGTCTTCGAGCTTAATATTCATTTTACTATACATCTCTGCACTGTATTTTATCTTATACTATTTTATCTTACTTTTTATCCTTTATCTTACTATATTTTTTCTATCTTATCTCACTGTAGCCTATTTTACCTCATTTTACTGTATCTTACTTTATTTTGTTTTATTGTATCTTACTGTCGCTGATGTCATGCTTTGATGTGGTCAATTGACTAATCAATGAAGTATACTACTACTACTAATTAAGAAAGGAGCAGAAGGTCCAATAAACAGGTGAAAAGTGAATGGAACGCCATGGCTTGGGGACAGAGAAAGTCATCGCCCTTACAAAATAGCTGCCCCCATCTAGAAGATTATTTACACAGAAGGAAGTAAAATAATCTTTTGTTGGCGTCCCACTTATTTTATAAGTGGAGTCCCAAGAGAGAACAGAGAGCTACCCATAAATACTTGCTGACTCCATTCTGCCTCAAAATGGAAAGGGGACAAAATACAAACAAGTATTAAGCATATTGAATTGGTACAGAATGCAAATACACATATCCATGACTATGTGTTACCATTATTTATAATTTAGTTGAAACACAGTTTGAAAACCACCAAAGGCCGGGGGGGGGGGGGGGAGAGATCTGGAGACGTATTCCTCCTATTTGAACTTTTGCATATTATTAGTCTTCAAGCATACATATTCAGGAGCTGCCCAAACTCCTACGTGCTTTAAAAAAAAACACAGGGAAACCTTTGGTGTCTGTTATTCATAAATGCCTGTTAAATGCAAAAGTACATCATTGTGGCAATTTGCATCATTTGCATAATGATACCATTACACAAACTACATACATTGGCATGGAAATTGCTCTATTACAGACAAAGTCTATTGTGTCAAGATTCACTAAATCATGATTTCACTGCACTACGCTTAATTTATTTCAGAGGCAAGTAAAGTAGCTTTGTTCTGGTATGGAGGGAATAAAGTCTAAGCTAGCTTTTTATCGCTGTATGTGTTTATTTATTCTTTTTCACTGATTGTTATGGATTTTAATTTTTGCTAAGGTACACTTTGGCACCTTCTGCAACAGAAATGGCAGAATTTAAGGTTGTTTTTTAATCAATAAATCTGAACTGGCAGAATACAAATGGCAAGCAAGTTATCTGGGAATGAGATCACAATCTCAAAAGGAACCAAAGTCAGTCTATTTTTAAGTGTGCAAAGTAATTTCCATTTTTATTCTTACCTTTAATAATTTTGTAGCAAGTTTTAAAACATTGTTTACCAACGTTAGTTCTTCTTTCTTGTTCGGCTTCTTTTCCATTTTCAAGTACAAGTTTATCTAACCCAAGGGGGAGAAAAAGTTGTTTTTTAAAACAAACATTCATCTCAAGTAGCATTATTTTTTAAACAAAGATAGTGCTTATCTTTCATTATCAAATTATTTGAAAATGTTTATTTATATAATAAATCCATAAGCCACTCTTCAGCCTAAGATTTTCAGGGCAATATATAATTTACGAACTAAATTAAATTAACATTTAAATTAAGAAAGACCTATCAAGTATTTTCTATAAAGAATGGTTCATAGATTCATCTGCTGAGATGCTTAAGAATTTTTTTAAAGTCTTCCTTTGGTACTTATAAGATAGTACTATTCCAAGGGAGAGAATTCCAAGGACAGAGTACCAAAACCACAGTACTCTCATTTTTTCCTACTTGCTGTAGCCTCAAATGAAGAGCAAAGTTTGAGTAGGTTCACATAGCAGGAAGTGCTTTTTAAAATATGTGAAATCCTCTGCGAATCTACTCAGAAGTAACTACTATGACAGAATTGTAGTTTAGTCTGTTTTCTGAGTGACTCAAGAGTTAACCATAAACCCATGTATCTACATTATGAAGGTATATTTATGAGCAAACATAAATTCAGACTTTCTTGATCCCTCCAGATGGATGGTTTCCAATGCTACCCCTCAAGAAATCATGCAGCTATTGTTGTGGAAATAAAAATTCAGAAGATACATCAAGGCAGATGTCATCTGGACTACTGTAAAATTCCATAAATGAGGTAGGATTCTCTACAGGAAAACAAGCCTGTTTGGGAAGATGGTGATTCCCTATCTTACTGGTCTGGTAAATAAAGACTACAAATACCAAGAATAATTAGCAAAGAAAATAGTTGTAAATATTAACATTAAACATTAACATTCAAGCAAGATCTGTGCTTAAATTTTTAATATTAATGAAATATTAAGTATCATCAATAATGTCTCAGCTATAAGCTTTTAATATTTCCCCAATGCTGCCACATGAATACCTTTGATTTTTCAAAATAGGTTTAATTCTTATGAAGAATAAGAAATAAAAATATTGTAAATAATACAGAAGATGAATATAAATTGATGTTAAGAGATCTACTTGAGAATCAAGAAAAGTATTTCAAAAAGTAACACTGCTCAATAGATACATTAGCTACATAATATTGAATATTCCACAAAAATCTAATTTTTATCAATTAAACCTGAATAGAATAAAAATATCCACCTTAAAGATAGTTTCAATCTGAACTCTGAGATGGTTTCCATTTTTAAAATATTGCTTTATTTATTTATTTATTTATTTATTTATTTTTCATTTTATTCATATTATTCATTTCAATTTTGAGGCCGCCCGACTCCATAGTGACTCTGGGCAGCTTACAGATAAAAATACTAAAGAAGCAAAATACATCAAGAGGAAAAGATAATTGTAACACAACGCTTTGAGGTAAATTTTTTCAGACAACGTCAGGATAGTTCTCACCTGTTCCGTAAGTAATATTGATGTATTGCTGTATTTTTTACTTGTTTCAGATCCAAGTGTTACAAACCTCAAAAGAAAGAGGGTTAATGAAATGCACCATATCACTAGTTCCCAATTATAATGGCAATCAAGGAAGACTGCATGTACATGAAGTAGCTGAAATAAGACAAAACAAAAACAGAAGGGTTAATTCTCCATAAGAGTCTCAAGCATGGAAGTATCTTTCACAAAATAAAACTAAGGAGTAAGTGACTTATGTTGCAATCCTATGAAATCCTCACTTTCCTGAGGATAGTCCGTTCAATTTTAACGTGATTATTTCTGAGTAGACGTGCATATGATTGTGTTACAGGAGTACAAGACCTCCCCGGATAATTTCATCTGTGCAAGTTTTATAAAAATCAGCTACGCGAATCACCATGCTCTCGGACAAGTTTCATTTCTTGTAGTATGCTACCAAGTGGAAACTTCCAGCTGCATTTGTAACTAAGGATAAAATAGCCATGAATGCGACCAATTAATTCTAGCTAGATTTCTTCTCAATAGCCATTGACAAAGTCCTTCTCTTTTTCATACTTCTTTGTGGTTGTGAACCAGGCAAAGCGAGAGGCACCCTAGGGTCTACCATCTGGGTAAAGGCATTAGCTGCTGGGCCAGCCTCCGCTTTGTATCTATTTCTGCTTTGTGGTTGTGGGTGTATTTAGGCCTGTGGTGCCCATCTGAGGATGCATGCAGGAACGTTTCTATCTAAACTGCTTCACTGTGAGATATTAAAATGAAGGAAATCAATTCCCACCAGTTTCTTACCTGTGCACAGCAGATGAATACAACAGAAATAGTCAACAAAAAAGCAGACGAAACTATTACGTCCACTGAACGCTGAGGACCTCGTCGCTGGAAATAAAAACAAACGGTGAATGGATTGGATGGATTGACCATTATAGAACCTGGAAAATGAGGTGACGTGATCTTATATTTGTATGTATGTATGTATGTATGTATGTATGTATGTATGTATGTATATATTTTCGTTCAATTGTGTCTGATTCTCGGAGACCGCCTGGACAAGTCCCTGCAGTGTTCTTGGCAAGGTTTTTCAGAAGTGTCTTGCCATTGCCTGCTTCCTAGGGCTGAGGGAGGGAACGGCCCAAGGTCACCCAGCTGGCTTTGTGCCTAAGGCAGGACTAGAACTCACAGTCTCCTGGTTTCTAGCCTGATGCCTTAACCACCACACCAAACTGGCTCTCATATTAATATATAACAATATGGTAACTTGTGCATACAAAATATTACATTATCTGCTGTACAGTTCAGAGTACAGTTTTTTAAAAACAGTTATTAACAATGAATGGGAAGAAATGCTAGTTGAACAGTGTTATCTCTAAAGGTTTAGAAGCGGCCTGATCACAGTATTCTGAATTTTAACTATGTAACCATCCTTTAAGTTTTCTGAAAGCAAGTAACACAGGAAAAAATGAAAACAAAATAAAACGAAACAGATTGTGTTATACATTTAACCAAGCAACAATTGTAGTCTTGCCCTGCAATTCTATTATCATCTGAAAAAGGCATATGTGATCGTGTGTAGATCCTCTGATATATTGAAATACTAACTTAACATCATGTACAAACTCAATCTTCTGTTAATTTTTTAAGTGTACTACTTAAATAAAATACTTTTATTATTATTATTATATCATCATCATCATCATCATCATCATGTTTTGCATAATTCTATAGGACATCTATTTAAAATTTCTGAGTTCTTTGTAAATTGTTATCAGGGCAGAATCATTCTGTTACCTCCACCCCTTCAACCTACATATCCATCAAGACAACAAGCACCCCTGTAATTATCTCAGAAAACCAAAAACTTGGTTTTCTACAGGCACAGAACATAGATTTGCTCAAAAGTCATCATGTAAATGTTTCTTGACTTTAGATTCCTTTCTGGAAGATGTTAACCTACAAAAGCAATTAAGATACAGAACATTGAACTGATTAGCATTAAATGCATGATGAAAAAAGAAGCCACGTGTAATTTTGTCCTGATACAAAAGAAAGACTTGTCAAAATTAAGACTGATTGAACGTCTCTTAGTTCTTGACCTCTTGGTTCCCCCCCCCCCCACTGAGAAATACAGGCCTTTAATTCTGTACGGTATGAGAGAAAAACAAGGGGAGAGTTTAAACATATCACATCAATAGCATGCTGTATAGCTAGCATTAATTTAAGTCAAAGCTGTAAATGTTTAAAAAAATGCCAACAAACCTTTAGATAGGAACGAAGGGAAAGCCACATTTTAATATTCTGCACTTTTTTTAGTCGGAAGTGCGGGACTTCTGACTTTCGAGCTCTTCTAGCAGATGTTAGATGACCAAAGAGTTTGGCAAAAAGTAGCCTCTGTAAAACGTAAGTTATTTTAAATTAAATAAATAATGTACTTCATTGTACACTACTGATTGTTGCATGTTAAGGATGCTTATTTCTTTATTAGATCCCCAGTATTAGGAATCCGTCAAGACATCAAAAGGTGCACATGGAATGGCAATAATAATAATAATAATAATAATAATAATAATAATAATAATGGCCATGGTTAACTCAAGACCTGATTTGCAAGAATGGATTACTGATATGTGTAACCAATATTAAAATTATTATTATTATTATTATTATTATTATTATTATTATTATTATTATTGGCAAAGGGGCAAGGAAGATGACTTTCACAAATTTGGTTAGTTTTTGGAGATGTTTTGTTTATGATACAACTTTCTATGCCTATTTTTTCTTTAATTCTCTAACTATATTACACTATTAGCAGAGATATGTTAGATGTTTTCTCTTAGTGTGATATATAATAGTATGCAATAATAATAGTAATAGCCAATTAATATTTGGGTATTTTAATGAGTTCTAATTTTAATGACTGAATTGTAAGCCATGCTGGAAAAATATTTTTTAAGGGTAGAGTATGTATTTTTTATAATAAATAAAGCATAACAAATAATAAAATCACACTAGAAACAATATACTATATCCAAGGCATGAAACAGCAAAGATCATAGACGTATATGTCAATGTTTTTCCTCAAAAACAAGAGTTTGAAAGTTTTGGTGCTAACGCATACCTGTTTGTAAGTTCTCTCAGCCACACATAAAAGGAAGAAGAAAATCCATACAAGGGAAACACGAACTATAAAGCACACAATAACCATGGAAATCACCATTACGTTTCCATTTGACCCAAATGCAATAGCATAAAGTTCAGTAGCAGTATGTGTAGCTAAATGTTCCAGGTCTTTTGCTTGTGAAAGTCTAAATACAAATGGCGTTAATCCCAGGATTAAGGAGACAACATTTCCAAAAAGCTGATATCCTATTCCTGGAACATAGCTGTTCACCTAAAGATGTAAAACAAAACAAAACAAAACAAAGACTATAATACCATGCATTTTAACAAACACTATTCCATGAAGTGGTATACAGGGCATAAAAAGGAATTCTGAAAAAGGCTAAATGAAAGTGAGAACAGCAACGATCATTAAACTCTATAGCATCTACAGGGTTTTTAGAGCACTATACTGTATCTAGCAAATAAAAAAAATATGAAAGGTCTGAAAATGGTAATGTGTTGAA
The DNA here is from genome assembly GCA_023362775.1 of Charina bottae. Classification (NCBI taxonomy): domain Eukaryota; kingdom Metazoa; phylum Chordata; class Lepidosauria; order Squamata; family Charinaidae; genus Charina; species Charina bottae. The sequence continues at coordinate 1,484,421 of JALMGJ010000053.1, read as the reverse complement.
ACCCATGATTTTTTCCTTTTCTTCTTGCTAAAGCCTCTTGCTCCTCACCAAAAGTCAATTCTGGTAATGATATGGGGAACGGGAGAGCAGCTGGAGATGATACTCAGCAAAAATTAGGCATTCCTCCTTCTGCAGGGACCTTTGTATCTAATCCAGTATTTCTTGTGAAACTTGTGAAACATTGTTCATACTACACATTTGAAGTTACAGTCTTTCATACCCATGTACAATGATGTCCACCAGGAATGTGCAAAACCTACAGTTCCAGGAAAAGAATAATTTTCTGGAATATTCAGTTTCTTCTCTGGGCCATGATGACCCAACCATGTCCAAGAATTATTTATTTATATAATTTATAAGCTGCCTGACTCCCAACGATTCTGGGTGGCTTACAATTAAAAACAAAAAATTATAAAACACAAAAATGGGATTGTGAACGGCCCCCAAAGCAACAAATAACCCAAAAACCCAATCCAGTACGGGCTCAATTTTCACTCTGCCCCAGAGCCTGGGAGAAGAGCCAGGTCTTTAACAGGTTCCTGAACATCATCAGTATAATCTGTGGCTCAGAAGATTAACTTCTAGAAAATCACTAAATCATCCTCTTTCAGGCCCATTTCTTTGGCTGAACAACAAGCCTAAAAAACAGCAACAATATATACACCTAAATTAGAGCATCTTAAGCATCATATTTAACTGGGGACAAATCCTAACTTTTAAAAATATACTCACTCTGTTCATGATCATGCCACTGATCTCAAGCACTGACATATCAGCTTTTTTGCAGTCATTGCCTTCCCAAACAATTGCACTTACTTTTTCTAGCCCAGGGTTAGAACTATGGAACCAGGGCAAATGACTCTGCAAAAAACAAACATAAAAAGGACACAGAAAGTTCTGTAAAGAAATATTAATCGTAACGAAAATTACATTATCAATAGCATGGTAACTACTCAGCAAAAAATAAATAAAAAAATAAACTCCGAGAGACAGTGGAGGACAGGAAGGCCTGGCGTGCTATGGTCCATGAGGTCACGAAGAGTCGGGCACGACTAAACGACTGAACAACAACAACTCAGCAAAAATCACAGCCTATGACAGATTCGGTAAGTTACGTATCATTTCTTCCTCTACTAACCTGATGAAATGGGTCATCTCTATATTCCTTCTTCATACATGAATTGACCTGAGAGTTCTCCACATCTGTCTCGCTTGTACAGGATGAGCGGCACTCTGCACAGTGCAAAAAATCCTCCCAGAGTACATCCTCAGTCTCCGATTCTGGTCTGGTGCTCTCAGAATCTTGTCTGGAACTTGAACATCGTGAACTGCAACTAGTCCCTGATTTAGGGACATCCTGAAGATATACATTAATGGCCATATAATGCTATCATGCATTCATTCTTATCAATAGCCAACCAAAATCATAATGTAAGGCATGCTAGAGGTCTTTTTTTAAAAAGCTAAGCCTCTTCTGCTGTACAAAAACCCCAAATATGTCTTTATTATTTATAAAATTATATCTGAACCTCATGCAATCATAAAAGATAACAGGTGGCTTAAAAATAAGACCAACAAAACATGAATATACACAAAACTTCTTGCACTCAACAGAATGAGTGCTAAGTATCAGGAGGTACATCTGCTTCTTAGATGCCACTCCAATCTCCTCTACAACAATACAGAGATCACTGCACAGGGGACCTCTCTTTGAATCTTCACTTTCGTTATTTCTGCCAAATGTGGCATGACCAGAACAATCTCTGATGGTGAACTGAAGAGAATAATTTTGGTTTATACAAAAGGAGACCTTAGAATTATTAGTTATTATTTAATTTATAAATACTCTTTGGTTTTCAGAATTAGTACTAACGGAATGTGTCTTATTAAAGGAATCTGTCTTCTAACATTCTTAAAGGAATAGGTTTCTATCTGTTATACACTTAATTTCATATTTCTGCACAGAGTAAGTCAGTGGAAACAATCCTTGACCCCAACATTTTTGCAAGTTTAAGTTTATACAAATCAATGTACACTTGTAAGAATCAAATTAATGCCATTAGGATTTGGGAAATAATAAGTTAAACATCAAGTTTAAATGGAGAAAACTACAGGCTACAATCTGAGGAATAGCTAAGAGCAGAACAATCTTAGTTGGGTTTAGAATGACTGTGGCAGATTACTTTAGCCACCATCAAAGCATCCTTTTACTTTTTCTTCGATAAATGAGCTGTTTCTTACGTGCATGAAAAACTGATGAAGCATTGAAACTAAATTACCAATACGTACATATTTCACCTGCACGGCATGATATTTAACATGAATCTATTGTAAAATAGCATATACAATGTAAGTAATTAACCAGGCTCTTTCTTGGTTCTGAACGAAACCATCTTATTAACAGCTAAAGCAAACAAACATGCATACTAGTGAACACTAATATAGATATCTATATGGCCTCCTATAATTCTTAAGGCCAATTCTCAAAGTTCTTTTATATTTCTTTTCGTATTTTGTGTGCATTGGTATTTTATTATACCAGCTTTTTGTGTTCTTACTTTAATTTCTTCCAATTGGTAGGTAACGTATTGGGAAATACATTACAATTAAACTGTATCACTATATGCACATCTAATTTCTGGAGTAAAGAGTAGGGAGGTAACCATGTTAATTTTTTTGTGGCAAACATGATGTCTTGCTGTCATGGACCAAAGTTCCCCAAAACTGATGTTAGTTTTAAAGCAATGATATTACTCTTTGTTGAATGGATAAAGAGATTCATTCAAGAACCCTCTATATTCTTGTATTTTAACATTTCTATAATAAATATATACTGTAGATATATAAAAATGAGATCATATTGAAAACAGTCCTTTTGTACACACATCTCACACACCTATGCCCCAAGACATACACACAAACTTGACTTGCATAAAAGTTTACTTAGCAACAATACAAGGCATTACCTCTATGGGGTAATGTTTCTTATAATGATGGGATTTCTTGTTTCGAAATGCGCAATCACTGGAAGCATGTTCTACATTCCGTCGCAAAGGATAGCCAGTTTCTGGCCCCTCTTCACTAGAAACCTCATCAGATATATTTGTCATTGTTCTGTGACTGTCCTAGGCCAATAAAGAAGTTACTATTAATAAAGTACACATCTTTAATCTCAAGCAAGGCTCTTATTCTCCATATGTGTTTACATTTATAAATAAGGCATATTCTTCCTCCGTTGGTATGCAACATATAATTTATACAGTTTTTATATACAATTCTAGAGAATTTTTTAAGAAAAAATGTTCAGAGGGCAAAATCACCCAACCAAACAAGTATCTTAAAATAATGCAGTTATTTTGACAAGCATTCTTGAATGCTCATCTGTACATGTCTATCTACACTGCCTTCTTCATACTTCATTCCAAAGAGGAGGGGTGGATCAGTAGGAAACCATTCACATTATTTCCCCTGTGATCTGTTTCCTGATTAATTCCATGTTTCATGAACCCAGTTTTCTTTTTAGTATAAACACATATGGAGAACAAATAAAAATTGTATGATTTTAATAATCCTATACTAATGCAATAAGAACATATATTCAATAGCAAACTCAAAGATATAGAAGAGATTCTTGGTCTGGTTATGGAAGCTGCTGAAACCAGACAACTGTCACTTACTGTCTTTTGTTACACTCTGTCAAGCCAGGCATCATACACATGGCACGTAATTGCACAATTCAACGTAAGAAAACTATTGTCATATTCAAAGCCTCACCTACAATTTCATTATCTTTTACCATTTGAAAACAAGATTTCCATACAGAACAAATGCTTCTAACTGCTTGATTCAGTGAACTTACTGAATAGAAAAGAAACATGCTGTCTGATTATGCCTTTATTTTCTAAATTCCCATATGGTTCAAAAGCAGGGAACAAACTTTTGTTTCTAAGCTCAAGCATTACCCTACACTGCCAAAGGTATGAATAAAAAAAATGAAATGTGACAGAATCAATCTGTAGCTTGAATCATGTCAACTGGATTTCTATTTCCTCAGTGGAAACGTTTCGCTCCTTATCCAAGGAGCTTCTTCAGTCTGAGCAAAGTTAGTAAGGGAATCCTAAAATATGTTTCTAGGTGGCTGTGTGACCTTGCACCTGGGGCTAGGTCATGGTTATTTTGAGATGTTATTTCTAAGTCCCTTTATCATCTAAAGGAGGATCGTTAAGATTACCAAGGATTTTCAACTTGGAAAATCCTTCCTTGAATAGAGGTGGGGGCCTCAGGCACAATCTTTCCCCTATTTTCCTTCCTGCTTTGTCTTCTGTGCCTAGGAAGATTAAGACCATTTCGCAAGCTCAACAGCAGCATGGTAATCTTAACAATCCTCCTTTAGATGATAAAGGGACTTAGAAATAACATCTCAAAATAACCATGACCTAGCCCCAGGTGCAAGGTCACACAGCCACCTAGAAACATATTTAAGGATTCCCTTACTAATTTTGCTCAGACTGAAGAAGCTCCTTGGATAAGGAGCGAAACGTTTCCACTGAGAAAATAGAAATCCAGTTGACATGATTCAAGCTACAGACAATTCCACCTAGATGACTGAGAACCTTCATAGACGTGACAGAATCAAAGCCTGGAGTTTTTCAAGATTTAGCTAATTATATGGACTAGACCAGCGCTTTCCAAACTTTTCATGTTGGTGACACACTTTTTAGACATGCATCATTTCGTGACACACTCTTACAGCAGGGCATCATTTCGTGACACATTCTTACAGCAGGGCACAAGGCAGGCACTAGGACCTGCATGGAATCCTGGCAGGGCTCGGAGGCAGCAGCAGCCGCGACACACCCAGACACTGCAGCCGACACACTAATGTGTCCTGACACACAGTTTGGAAAGCTCTGGACTAGACAAAGCTCTCCAATTACAGAAGACAGATTAAGGGATAAGTTGTAGGGAAAATAAAAGTGTTGACAAAGGTTGACTAGAATTGGAATGGTCAAAACCATTAACAAAGTGGAAAGTGCCAGTGCAAGAGGTAGAATGTTGAACAAAAAGGACTTTTGGTGTCACCCAGCAATATTTATGGTTCAAAATATGAAAATACAGGTGCTGAGTCATCAAGTATGTAGTAAAACATGGGTAGTAATTTGAGGCACAAGGGCTACATCCTGTATCTGAACCCTTTTATTGCCGCTTGTAGCTCCGGCTGATCAGTTGCTGAAAATCATTAGCATCGTTACCTGCCATTTTCAGACTCAGAACACTAACTGTAAGTCATAAAATAGGCTTAAGATATTTTTAAAAAGTAAATCCAAAACTCAAGGAAAAAAAATAAAAGCAGAAAATCCTGCTCCCTGCTCCCGTTGCATCATTCATTCATTTTTCTAAATAACTCAAGGTGGCGAACATACCTCATACTCCTTCCTCCTCCTATTTTCCCCGCAACAACTCCTCTGTGAGGTGAGTTGGGCTGAGAGAGAGTGACTGGCCCAAGGTCGCCCAGCCGGCTTTCATGCCTAAGGCGGGACTAGAACTCTCAGTCTCCTGGTTTGCCATTGGCTCCTTCCTAGGGCTGAGAGACAGGGACTGGCCCAAGGTCGCCCAGCCGGCTTTCATGCCTAAGGCGGGACTAGAACTCTCTGTCTCCTGGTTTGCCATTGGCTCCTTCCTCCGGCTGAGAGACAGGGACTGGCCCAAGGTCGCCCAGCTGGCTTTCATGCCTAAGGCGGGACTAGAACTCTCAGTCTCCTGGTTTCTAGCCCGTTGCCTTAACCACTAGACCAAACTGGCTCTCTTATCATTACATTCTTACCTTCCCTAAAGTAATAACCAGAAGACAAAATAAGGCACTCACTTTATGGTTTGAACTATTGTATGTACTTCTTGCAGTTGCAGTATTCCAACCAGTCTCTTCTGATCTGATAACTTCACTGGGCGGCTCATGGGACTGTAAAACATCTTCACTGTTTCTACCTGTCTTTTTTCCATCAAGGGAGACATACCCATTGTCAGTTTCTGTTGATTTATCTATTGAGTTCTTTGCTTTCTTTGCTCTAGAGGCAAACCATATATATGAAATAATTATTGTTTAGGTTAGGAGTTCTTCGTTATCTGATTTCCCAAACCGATTCAATGAAAAAAAAGAGAGGCAATAATAAAATTCATATTTAGGATATAAACTGATAGTATATTTTAATATACAAACTATTACAAGTTAATTACTGATTTAGGATATATAAACCTGTTTGTCAAAGTCAATCAGGTGGTTTGGAGGCAATATTTACCTTATGTCTAAGTTGGCCTACGTCCACACAGGAAATCTTTAATCTCGCTTTCTCAATAATGACAGAGTAATAACTGATATTACAGTTCTGTTTGAGGTGTGCCTTACTTTTCTTTAAGTACATTCTTATGGCATATTTAAAAACAATAATAGAGTATTAAGCTCACCAAAAGGACAATTAAAGATTTAATTTTGTTATAAAATTAGAACTGGGAATCTATAGACAAGGAATCCAATTATGTGATTTTTTATTTGAAAAATATAAATCTGGAATGAGTAAATTAATGAACATAACTAAATGGAGGAAGATTTTAGTAATGCCAGGGTACTCATCTCACAATATATTATTTTTTCCAATCAATTGATATTTATATGTATACAATGTTCACATGCCCACATGCCTTTCTGATCTATACTTTGAGAAGTGTATACTTCCCAACTTCTTAAAACTAAAATCACCATTGAGCTAAGACATATACTGTATATAGCATATGAAGATTAAAAACTTAGACCAAAAAATTAGTAATTATTATTTATTTTATTTATTTAATTTATTCCCCGCCCATCTCCCATGCAAGGGACTCTGGGCGGGTTACAATAATTAAAATTTAAAAATTTAAAAATTTAAAAACTATACAAAATAGAAGATATATAAAAAATATATCCAATATAAAATAAATAAAATCCAAGATGGATTGGGGATCGTAGCACAGATCATATTGCTACGGGGGCAGCCAACCCCAGGAGGCACTACCGCCTCTGTCGTCCCAGGCCAGGCGGCAGAGCCAGGTCTTAATGGCCTTCCGAAAGGCCAGGAGTGAAGGGGCCAGTCTCACCTCCGGGGGCAAGATGTTCCATAAGGCGGGTGCTGTCGCAGAGAAGGCACGCCTCCTGGACCCCGCTAAATGGAATTCTCTTGTTGAGGGGGTCCGAAGCATGCCCTCTCTGCATGCACGGGTGGGGCGGGCCGAGGTCATTGGGACAAGACGGTCCCTCAGGTACCCTGGCCCTATGCCATATAGGGCTATAATAAGTAATAAGTACAATATAAATCTAGCTGAATAATGCTGTATGATGAAAGATTCTTAATAATAATAATAATAATAATAATAATAATAATAATAACAACAACAACGATAATAATTTATTGATTAGCCATAAGGCCATATCAGAATACAAAATAAAAAATGCAAAACAATAATAAGGCCATGTGTAATAAAATAAAGTAAAAGGCAGAACTAAAAGGAAATACAAATCATATTTCTGTGCCACCCCTACAATTTACCCTAATCAGACCCACATATGCAATTCTCAATTGTACTCTTTGGTTCAGATAAAAGGCCATGTTATTTATAATACTTGGATTCTGACCACACATGAAGTGAAACATTCTTAATGATTCTCCACTATATTGTTGTTGTTTATTCGTTCAGTCGCTTCCGACTCTTCTTGACTTCATGGACCAGCCCATGCCAGAGCTTCCTGTCGGCCATCGCCACACCCAGCTCCCCCATGGTCGAGTCCGTCACCTCCAGAATATCATCCATCCATCTTGCCCTTGGTCGGCCCCTCTTCCTTTTGCCTCCCACTTTCCCTAGCATCAGCATCTTCTCCAGGGTATCCTGTCTTCTCATTATGTAGCCAAAGTACTTCAGTTTCGCCGCAAATGAACAGTCTGGCTTTATTTCTCCACTATATAGCCCTTAGATAATATTACTTATTTGGTTTAATATGTTCTACTGAATTTGGTTTGTTTAGTTGCAAAAAAAAACCACCTCCTTTATTGACCTGGAGGTAGAACTGACATTTAAGAATAGCATGTACCTGAAAAATTAAGGCTCTCATGAGAGCAGCAATCAGTACTCGAGACTCGGGGACAAAGCAGAAGTGCTGCTGTTGAAAGTCCTTGAAAGAAAATTCAACCCTTCTAGATTTTATCGTCCCTATTGATTCATTACATTATTTATTATACAAATTGATCTGGAAATCATCTTTCTCTCTGTCTCTTTATACCCTAGCTAAAAAAACAACATGGAAACAGGAACCAGGCACATGCAAATTTTGCATAAGGCACACCAGAGAGTTATGCACACACATCTGATCTTAGCTGAAAGGCTGAGAAGTGCCACACACAAAAGTTGACTGCCTCAATTGCAAGTTATAATTTTTATAAAATTATATAAAAACTTTTAATAAAATTATATATAAAAAAGAAAAACATTCCCTCCAAACAAAATATAATTTTTCATTTTCACCTGTTGGTCAACAAATTACATGATTTTGCATAAAAGAAAAAATGGAACAAAGTTTTATCAACAAAAGTGGCTTTTTCTTGAATAGGAGCTCTTCATCAGAGTTATAAAATATGAATTTGCTATTCAAATTCTGCAAAGCAATTAGGATAAAACGGGATTAATGGGGCCAGAATTATTTCATAAAGATACTTAAGAATGAACAAGATTTTTCGAAATGCATCTTTCAGAGAAACTGAAGACAAGTGGTCCAGAAACATACAAACAGGTTGGACAATAAGGCTCACCCTTTCTCTAATGGTCATCATCTGCCAGTAATGCCCCTCTAGATTCTACATAGGACAAATAGGCCAGACTTTGTGCAAAGGAATTAATGGACACAAGTTTGACATCAGGACACAAAACAAGGGCAAAGTAATAGCAAAGCATCCCATTACGGATTTCAAAGTAGCTGTTGAGACAAAGAAACTTAACCAACACAATTGAGCAAGAGATTGCTGACCTCACATACATCAAATGGTTTCAGGCTTTCTCTTAACAAGCACAATGGATTTTTAACACTTACAATGGTTTGTTGATAAAATACTCTAATCTGTCTCACATGTAACCTACATTTGTATAAACACCCTGTCTTCCCTTCATCCCAATTTAAATCCTACATTACAACAGAAGAGAATATCTGTTGTTCAGGGTTGAACTGTGGAGTTCTTCGTACTCTGAGCTTGGTTGTTTGCTTGTAGACATTTTATTACTCAACTAGGTAACATCATCAGTGAGAATGAGTGGTGGTGGTGGTTGTTTTTTGGCCTTTGAGTCACTGTTGACTCCTGGAGACTGCCTGACAAGTCCCTGTAGTTTTCTTGGCAAGATTTCAGAAGTGGTTTGCCATTGCCTCCTTCCTAGGGCTGAGAGAGAGTGGCTGGCCCAAGGTCACCCGGTTGACTTCGTGCCTAAGGAGAGACTAAAACTCACGGTCTCCCAGTTTCTAGCCTGAGGCCCTAACCACTGCACCAAACTGGCTCTTAAGTGTGGGGTTATGGCCTGCTTACAGTATATGTAGTAGCTTGCCACCTTTCAAAAGAGAATAAAAAATCCAGGAAGGAAACAAAAAGATAAAACACATCCTCTCCAGCAGCCAACATTTGGATAAGCAGGGATCAGCACTAGACAAACCATCAGGCAGAAAACAATACTCTAATCAAGGAACTACCAAGAAGGAAACCACACCCTGCAAACAACCAAGCTTAGAAAGTACCAAGAACTCTACAAACCCTACATTAGCTTAGCCACCAGTGCAGCTAATGAAGTAAACTACAGTTCACAAAAGCTTATGCCTTTTAATAAAACGTGTTTATCTTAAAATGTGCTTCCAGACTCCTCCTTATTCCAGTCAGAGAAAAGGTAGTTAAGTAAGAGAGCTACATATCTAATTTTTAATGGGTCTGAGGAAGATGGCTCTCTTTGAACTCTGAAAATGTAACATATAGCTATTATAGACACAATAATTGTAAAGCATACCATGCCTATTCCATTTTTTCCTAGGAATCCATCATGATTTATGGGGACGTTTCATCATCAGCAGAAACATCCTGCTCAGTGTGTGTGGATGTGTGTATCGATCTATCTAAACCTGCCCCTAAGAAATTAAAATTATTGGCCTCTTTGCATTTTTCTAGACCTTCTAACCATCCTGCTTGACAGAGAATCCTGATAAACTTGAAACCTGCAAACTATTTTGCAAATCTCAACTTGGTACAATAAGGAATTGTCTTAACCGGATTTTTAACATTTCTTTCATGAAGATATTAGTGTTCGACTAAATCTCCCATAACAGTTGCATAATACAAGCCATGCATTTCAAAGCTTTTAATTAATTCAATTTACCTACAACTGTTAAAAGCTGGTAAACAAAGGAAAGTATGATTATTTATTTGGATAATTAACACTGTTAGTAAGTGATTTTAAAAAATGGATAGTCATTGTTCACCTGTTCTGAAGAAACTACAAAACCAAGATATTTATACACTGGAAAATAACTATTTCATACAAAACTAGTGTGTGAAATCACTTTTGCCCCCAAGTTATTTATAAGATGGCTGGAAGCAACATATATCATTTTCCATTTGCAACCAACAGCAGAAACAGTGCAGCAATGCTGAGTACAAACTCTTCATGTAGTAAGCTGCATTATCCTTTTTCATGATTTTTTAAAACACAATTACTTTATTATACATGTCAGCACTTTAGTTCTTTTAGCAAACATATGAACCATATTTAGACAGGGATGAAGATTAGTCAGTTTATAGTTTAAAAAGGATTGCACAATTCTTTTCCTCTGCAGGTTTTATATTAGATTCTAATGCTACATTCATAGCATTAATGAACAAGTATCTTATTTGCCAGTCAATCATACACTGCAGCATAGATATATTTTAGTTCAGTACTGCATTGTTCTAAAAAAAAACCAAGACCTATAATTCTGTTAATGACACCTCTCCAATTTGAGCTTTATCTAGTGAACACACAATGAAAATTCCTTGTATAAATACTTAATCTGGAGGGAGGGGGGATAGTCAATCATGGGGGTGGTTGGCGCCTTGATGAGGCCCTGAGGAATTTTATTGAGACTGTTTGTTTCTCCATCTTGGATTTTATATTTTATATTTATATTTATACTTTTATCATGAACTTGTTTTTATGGTATTTTAATCTCTTGTTATTTTAATTCGATTGTAAACAGCCCAGAGTTGCTTTGGCGAGATGGGTGGTGAAGAAATGTGAGGAATGAATGAATGAATGAAATCTTCAGTGCAAGTACAAAGTTCTTTCCAAGATATCTTTTCTCTGCTAGCACTAGGAAGGACTGTTCAAAAGAAAAATGTTGCATAAGCGTAAGCAATAATGATGGACCACTTTGTAAAAAGCAAGTGGAAGTATTTAGATTGTTGGTATTTGAGTTTGTTCTAAGAGTTTTTATTACAAAATCTAAGATAATGGACCAGCTCAACAGGGGCCCATACATTTATTATAAAGTCTAGGACAACGGGCTACCTCAACAGTGGCATGTAAGTCAACTGTACTTTCTATTACCTAAAAATTCCATCAGTGTCCCCTCTCTTTTTTCTACACAATGGCATAACCCTCCAAATCTGTTAGGCCACTCTTCAACCAGCCAGAACCTGAAAGCGCCAAAGACATCATTCCTGTAGCCCTCCATTTCTGAATTTGGAAATGGAGGGTTACAGGCTGGAAATAAAGTCCTGGATCTGAAAAAGTAGAAGAGTATGTTCCTAATTTAACAGCAAATCTATCAGAGCCAAATAAGAAACCCAGCTGAAAAATGATCAGCAGTTTTACAACAGAACCTGATTTTTTCATGGACATGGGGCCTCTGTTGCCTCAATTTTCTCATGTTAGTCTTAAATGGCTGTTGTGGGTCTTCCGGGCTGTGTGGCCGTGTTCTGGAAGTTGTGGTTCCTAACGTTTCGCCAGCATCTGTGGCCAGTATCTTCAGAGGGCAGGAGCACAGATGCTCCTGCCCTCTGAAGATGCTGGCCACAGATGCTGGCGAAACGTTAGGAACCACAACTTCCAGAACACGGCCACACAGCCCGGAAGACCCACAACAGCCATTGAACTCCGGCCGTGAAAGCCTTCGACAATACATTAGTCTTCAATGTTTACATATACTGCAGTGTGGAAAACAAAGTCACAGGTGCTAAAATACTTTGATAGAATTATATTGGAGAAAAGGGATAGTGCATCATTTAAGATAAACAAAGCCTTGAATAAAATACAAACCCTGATAAAAAGAAAGTAGCATGCCAGATATCCCTGAAGACAGCGCCAAGGCTATAAGAGGTGCTTGTACTGTAGCTCTGTATGGTTCCTTCCTGTGTGTTATCTGTCGTACTAGAGCCATCTCCTTCTCTATGCACTTCCAAGTGTGCCGCTTTCCTTAATTTCCTTCATCAGAAGAAATTAAAAGTGGAGGTATCTTGTAAATGCCATTCACTAGCACCACAACACGGACAGCATGATCGAAAAGCATGTACACAAGAGCTTTAAATCTACCAGTATATTTAAAGCTGAACAATGGCTTCGTTAATTTAAACAAGACAAATTGAATTTTCCTGACCCCCTTTTCAAACGACAGAAATCTTCTCTTTTAATAAGAAATAAAAAGTTCAGAAGGGCAGAAAAAAGTAAATTCATAGACACTTTTTAAACTTTTGACAGATTACTTTAATTCTCATGGAATTAGAGCCAGTATTTAAGGTATTTCCATTATTTAGTTATCTACTAAAATGTATGGATTTGTACTGTTTAGCATACAATAAAATATCCATATGGTATTCCTGGATAAAAGGAACTTCAGAACGTATTAGAAATAACAACATGCAGGTGCAGCCAAAAGTATCGGTACCACCCTCCACTTTGACCCAAGGAATCCCAATTGGCCATGAAATAAGTTGAAACTGACACAAGAAAATGGCATCCACCATTCTTTATTCCATAGTCCATAGGGCAGCCACCTTGCTTTTGATGTGTGACTTAACAAATTCTTGTAATAAAACAAATGAAAATCTGTATTACAAATCAATACTAACTTACTAATATATAATCTCCAATTTTATATCATGTGTCTTCTATAATCTTTTAGAGTTTAACATTCCTATTCAAATAGGAACCCTATTTGAATCCTATTCAAAGCAAAGACATGCATAAACACCACCCAGTATTAGCAGAAGTGTACCTTCTCCTTCTTCCTCCTGTGCTTGGTGATGCTTTAGGTGTCCTTGTTGAAACAATCTGGCAATGAACAGTTCCAAGGAGCAACATAAGCCATGCTGGCCCTATTACTTCAGTTAGAGGTATGTTGTGTGGGCCTTCTATTGTAAAGAACAATACTACTGCAGCAACTGTTTGAAAGAAGAAAACAGGGTAAAATTGCACAAATAATTCATAATTAAACTAGAGAAAAGGAGATCGTTAATCAGAAGACAGTTATTATTAGAACTCAGAAATGATCACAATCAAAAGAAAACCTTCCCACTCACCCCAGATTTAAGCATACACGTAAGTCTTACACTGAAATCAAGGTATCTAAACCAGGGCTTTCCAAAGTTTTCCCGTGGCAACACACCAACCGCCGTTGGTGTGTCGCCGCGGGAAAACCCGGAAGTGCCGCCGTTGCGGCAGCGTGCAAAAACCCGGAAGCGCTGCTGCCACTTTCGGGTTTTTGCGCGCCGCCGTTGGTGTCGCCGCGGGAAAACCCGGAAGCACTGATGATGATCAGCACTTCTGGGTTGTGTGGCGACACACCAGACTATGTGTGGCGACACACTTTTGTGTAGCGACACACAGTTTGGAAAGCTCTGATCTAAACATTCTTAATTTGGGCTGGATACTGTTCTCTATATAAAGTGATTTTTTTTAATATACTTCTGTGATAGAACTTGCATACGAGAAAACTATCCAATATTGTATTATGCACAAATACAGTTATTTTCCTACAGCTAAAATGTTTGGCAGCAGCAAATTTCAGACATTAGCTGGAAACTGCCTTTTAAAACAATAATATAAGGTATAAGTGGGATTATATCTGCACTCAATACTATTCTGTCTGATCTATGACATGACATATTTACATGACAGTAAAAGTACATGACATACTTTTACTCAACATCTTTGAAAGAGCTGATAAATGTAGTAATATTAGTGGTTGATTAAAATAGTGCACTCCTGATCAATTAACTATTTTAAGGTACTATGCACTGAATAAATTTCAATTGTTATCCAGAATGAAGCACTGCAATAAATCCTTCACTGTTCTATTATGTGTAGGTAGGTAGCTATTAGACTATACCATAGCTTTCCAAACTGTGTGTTGCAACACAGTACTGTGTCGCCTGCGGTGTGCAGGTGTGTCGCATGAAAACCCAGAAGCTTCCGGGTTTCGCTGTGCCGCCACCGCCGCTGGTGTGTGTCACCAACAGGAAATGTTTGGAAAGCTCTGGATTATACCATAATATGGCTGTGCAGTGCTTCTGTTTCAATACCAAAAAGGTGCTTCAGCATTTTGCGAGTGCAAATGTAGCACTGATCTGCAACTCTTCCAAGGAGACACATCTTCTTTTCTGATCACTTGAGAGCTCAAGAGAACAGCTGCACAATCCTGGGGAGATGTGACTGCCTGGAGTTGCCGACAGCTGTAACTCCAATGTGCTCCAAAGGACTTATTTCAATTTATTTTCAGAAGCCTTGCATGGCTCAATAACACTTTAATGATAATTCAAATAACTAGGGGGCTAGTTTTCTAATTATTTGAATATTTTTTAAGCTTTCGGTTTAATAAAAAGTGTGCATGTCACATCAGGAGAACAAAAACATTGCATGCTGCTTTAGGGACCCGTACTTGTTCCCTTCTGCTAGTGAAGCACTTAATCAAACAGAAAGCCTCTACAGTATGTCAGATTTCCCACATGAAAATTGTTTTGGCAAATTGTTTTCTATACAAAGCACAGCTTTCTCATGGTGACGTGAAGTGCAGGTGGCCAGATAACAACTGTCACGTGTGTATTGTTTTGGCTAGTTCCTAAACGGTCGCATGGGGAACAAGTCCTCCTGATTCCCTCAGTGGGAAGCCTGCTGGGGGGGGGGAGCAGAGGGAGGGAGGAGACAGCGTGCTTGCTGCGACACTGCCACCTATTGACAGGTTATGCTTTTGGCCTAACCTAAGTTTTCCTCCAATCAGAAAGCTGGAAAAAGCCTATTTCTATCCATGCAAAATGGTGTTCTATGCTTCTTGACTTCTTGTGTCTTTTAGCCATGTCATTTGTGTTTTTTGCTCCTGTGGACTAATAGAAGTTCGAGCTATACCTGGCTATGTGCGTGATGCCATGGCAATATGCTCCTTCATATCTGTCGTACAGTGGAAGCCAACACATGTGCATTTTCTGTGTATACTCTACTTGTAAGTTGTGTACCATGTAGATACAACTCTGCCTTTATTTATAGTAAAGACTTTTTAGCCAGAAATGCTGCCCTCTGTGTCTGTCTGTTTACTCTGCCTCTTTCCCTATAAGCCAGCGTACATCCTATCACGGTATTTATTATTTGTTTACCATTACATCAAATTGGTACATAGGGTTTGTTACTGTCCTAATAAGTCAAAACTGCAGCTCAAGAAAAAAATGTAAAACTTCCTTTCTAACTTCAAATATTTACACAGAATACAATCAATGGTGGAATAGATATAAATATAGGCTTCTCAATTCACAGAATGTCTTAGAAGAACTTCCAACAGAAAAATATACCAAAAAATTTAAGACTCTGAGCAACCATTTAGTGGTGTTGGTCTGTTACCTAAGATACACAATCACTGACTTTGCATAGACTAAATAACCCCGTAAGACAATAAAGCAGACTTAAAAAACAGAAAAAAGAAACAAATCCTGTGATGAAAATGGCTCATTAGAAGAGCAAAATAGTCAAGGATTCCTGTTCATATGTAATGCCTAATAAATCTTAGCACAGCTTTCCCGATCTTCTTAGCTGTTCTCACCAAGAGGAGGAGGAAGCACATTCAGATTTTGGTAAGTACGCTAGTTATGTTCGTTAATCTAAACATCTTTTAAATATTTTTTGTTTCTGTGTTAATCTCCTGCTCTTTGTGGAGAGTGCCAAAACTACAACCACCACCACCACCACCACCATCATCATCACACTGTCAAGTTTCTTTTTCATATTGTTGGCATTAAAAAAATAGTCTAGTCTAGTCTAGTCTAGTCTAGTCTAGTCTATATTTTAAAATAATGTATTTTAAATACATTATTCTTATTGTTATTCAACTATTGGGACAATTGTTATTTCAAAGAATAGAATTGCAAGGTAGCCCTGTTACTTTTTAAATAAAGGCATTTGTTAGGCAGAAGACAGCATCCACTTGTACCTTGAAGAAGATAAAGGAAAAGGAGCCAGAAAAAAATAACCTTCGATGTCACTTGTAACCACCAGTTGAAGAAGAAGGGAAAGAAAACCACTCTAACAATTCCCTTTCGAGTCAGGGAGGTCCAGGGACTTTCTGGTTTTGCTTTAGCAAACGCGGAGCCTGAACAGAAGAAAAATAAATTACTCGGTTACACAGAAACATATAAGATGTCTATTTGTCCCTGATACCAAGTTCAACATTTCCACCTATGTACACAGAATGCCAGTGTCGATCTGCTCATGGAGGAGGAGATTTCACTCTTCAGCCACAGGGACCTCTTTCCATTTCTACGCTTTGTAGAGTTATTTTCATGTGCAATAACTCTTAAGCCTTCGACAATACATTGCAATAACTCTGTTGGAGTTATTTCCAGCAAACTGAATTCCACTATCCTCAAGAGGAATGTTTGGGAGGGAGGGATTGCTACAGAATTGGAAGCACAGCAAAAGCAGGCTATTATTTCAATCCAGTTAACACACAACTTTGTGTGGGGGGAGGGGGGCATGTGTGCAATGTTTGAAATATACTTGTTTGTTTGCAAGAGCTACACAAGAATTTGTTCAGGGAGGTTTTCTATTACAAATTGTTTTCCATCCTCCTAGTAAGTGATGGAATAAACAGAGCTATACCGTACTGATAAATATTCAAGTGGCAGTTCCCTGTTACTGAAAATCACTCCCCTCCCCTCCACTCCCCAATAGGTAGTTTCACCCATGAAAAAAATCTGCCCTCTAAAACAGGAGCACATTGAAAATGTTAAAATTAAGCTAATACATATTGAATGCAATTACATCTCCTATAGAGGAGACCAAGTCCTACCTCTTACAAGATCCACGTCTATGAGATCAGGTTTTACATGCCCAGTTTTCTTTGGCTTGTTTCTCAAACCCTGTAATATGCATAGAACATAACATGATCTTCACTACATTGAAAGTTGAATATGGGTCATAACTGGGCTACCTTAAATCTATTTGAAGAAACGCTCCAGTTTAAAATGATTTGGATCCCATGTCTGCTTGTCGTGGGCAGGAGGAGTCGCTCTGTTTGTGGAAGATCTTAGAGCCAACAAACGCTTTATTGTTGTCATTGGGGAAAAAAGCTTAAAGCTTAAATGAATAGCCACAGTTAGCAAAGTTAACATCCTAATTAAGAGAAAATACAATATAATCACAATAGAATGTTATGATGTCTGTATAGATTAATGTCTTTTAGTTCAGCTACATACTGGAGTGACAAAGAAGGTATGCATAGGAAATTTATCTTCCCACTATCAAATCCAAAAGTACACAAGTGCCTTCAAAGAGTTCCAGATGGATCCTCAAACTCCCCTGATATTACTCCTGAAACTACCCCCATTCTCACCAATGGGATTTGTAGTCCTGAGAAGAAATCATTACCATGTGCCTTTTTCAGAGGGCTATTCTTCCCCCCCAAAAAAAATCAATTGGATTTTTTTTTCTGTGAAATATCATTCCAATTAGTGTATTCCTCTCAGTATTCATATAAAAATAATAAAGGCGGGATAAAAATTAATTAAATAAATAAATAAAAATAAAATTCATAGTCACCACTAGTATTGGGATATATTATTTGCCGCAAGAGAGGGAGAGCAGTGAAATCCTGCTGATTGATTCTGAACATCCATTCAGAATCTGAACATCAATTATCACATAACTGAAACTGCCAATTTTTTTTCTGCTGAAAATCTGGACTCTGAGCCTCTCTGGCTTGTTGTTCGCTTTTTGTCCTCACTTGTTCCTTCTTCCTTCTAGCTGACTGATTATGTCCTCCTCTTTGCCTTAATGGCTTTAATAGCAGCAAGATATCAAAAGCCAAAGCCAAATTCAGGCTGTTTCATTCTCTCTGAAGTCAACTCCTTACCTCTGATTGGAAATGTTGGGGGGCATGGAGATGGCTGCACAGGAGGAAAAAATCAGACTTCCCACAGGATCCCTACCAATTCTGTATGCAAAACCCTAGTTTTCCAGGATGAGAAATTGCAATCAGTAAATAGATTGCTGGGGATGGGGTGCAGGGCGCTGTTGAGCTTTCTCTCTTTCAGTGACACCAATTAATTAATTAATTTTATGACTGGTGGATCTATTATTTTTTTATAGATGGGAAGCTTTGCAGAGAAGCATAGGAAATACATTTGTTTTCTGAGAATTTAATTTATTCAGGTAGAGAATACATTAGCTTATTGGTTTGATTAATATTTACAGTGAAAGCTCAATTTAACAGATCTCCCATTTAACAGACTTCGGATGCAAGGACAACATGTCTATCTATTCCTGCCCCTGAAATGCAAATACTTGCATCTGAAATAGTCTGAAACCAGGCACTTAAATATATTTTTAAAAGTTACTTTTACTGTATTTGCTCCTTTACCTCTCTTTCACTTTTCATCCCCATTTCTATTTGCTACTGGATTCCTTGTCTTCCTTATCTCCTGAGATATATTTGTGGAATTAGGACACTTCTGAAATTTAAGCATAGTCAAACTGAAAATGTCCACTTCAGAATCAAAAGACAAAGGGTCTTTTGATTTCACTTTGTCCATGTCTTTTAAATTGCCTTTTTAATGGGCATTTTAATCCTGGCTATATTTTGTTTTGACACCTATTTTGTAATCACTTCTATCTCTTCCATCTCCTCATTAAAACAGGGTTTTCTTCATCCCAGGAAAGATGCAATAAAACATTATACCATAGAACAATTCAACTGTTTCAATTGCTGTATCCTTTAGTATTTCTAAAATTCATGATTGTGAGATCTCAAGTATATTAGCATATTCATTTAAACTAAGACATTATCTAAACACCGGCTAATATCTTGCATATTCTCTATCAAGGTCATTATTTTATCATCAAGCACTTCATCTTTTGCACTATGAATTCCCCTGCCCAGAAGTCATTGTAATTTGGAGTCCTTTTAGCTTAACCACTGAATTCACAAAGATCATGATGACAGTTCACCTCATCATTTGGAAATAACATTTTTTCCATCTACCTAGATAACTGATTTGTTCTTTCCTGCTCTTTCCTGGCAGCAAATAATTATCAATTGTTTAGTGCATCTTAGCTTCAATGCAATCTTCCCATGTCTTACCTCACACCAGGTAAGACACGTTACTTTTAAAGTCTTGTTGTGTTAATTACTAATTTCAGTGTTCATCTATTGCCCACAGTTCTAGCTAATGTAAGTTCTTTGCCTTATTGTGTGGCAAATGGAAAACTTCATTATTCCTTCCTCTTAGCTCACAAATATGTCTTCAACTAATGTATTCTCATTATTTTGGTAATTATGGGTTCAAGGACTTTGTTACTAAAATAATATACACTTTCACTTACGGTTAAAAGGAAGATGAAAACATACGGTTAGGAGGGTCATATTCCTTTAGGACACCTGCATTTTCTTTCTATAACCAGTTTTCAGTTTAGGCCTATCTTACTGATTATAAAAAACAAGTTCAAACAATTTACTATATTCACTTGTTAAATAGCAGAATCAATAAAGATGCAAAATACTGTACAAGTCCATCTCACTTAAAGCAGCCTTCTTCAATTGGGTACGTTCCAAATGTGTTTTGGCTACAATTCTCTTAATTCCCAACCATTAATATTCCACTAGGAATCAAAATTAACTACAAGCCAAAAAGGGATTTTATACGCAACATTATACTGATATAAAAGTGAATACCATAGCAACAGTAAACTGCACACAGTGATGCCAATTAGCTGGCAAAGATACAGATCAGGGAAGCTGCAACATATGCATACCAGAAACATGTTATGGCCATGTCACTGATAGCTGAACCTGTAGGATGGAAGGTTAGAGATCTCCACTTCCTCTCAAGCCTTCTGGGTCCCCCTTCTGCCTTGATAGCTCTCGCTGCCACCAGATGTGACTTTGTTTGGCATTCCCCCAACCCCCAGCATGTGAGAGAAATGGTATCCCTCAGCCTGGATGCCTCACCAGCGAGTAAAAGGGGGGAATTGAAAAAGGGGAATGAGAAAATTAATTCAATAGTGCCACCTCCTGGCCCTATATCATTGATACATGGTGGCTAGGAAAATCAACCCATCCTCTTTTGTGAGGAAAAAGGCCCATCTTGCAAAAGATAAATAGAATCAAACCTTATTTTTAAAAAAAATAATAAAAGGAAAAGGGAATGTAAAAAAAACCCTTTTCAACTTTAAGTAGTTATATTCAAGACAATCAACGAAAGGAGAAATAAAATATAGATTGTTCAAATCACAGAAAGCATCTTAGAAAAACATCCAATGGAAAAATATACTGGGAGATCTAAGCCTCTGAGCAGGATATTAGATGGTATTGTTATCTAAGATTCACTATCGCCAATGTAGAATTGTACTGATATTCTCATGTCAAAAAGCTACTGCAAAAGAAAGGTTAAACAAAATTGCTTGACATTTTCATCTGATGGCTCTGTTTTATTTAAGACTCTCTCTTCTTCATTTTGGGAAAGATTATCAAAGGAATCATGGTAAGCTATAAATACTTTTAGAGGGAGAAATTAATCCTCCTCCTCGTGTTAACTAAAGCTTAAGCAGGCTAATAGAATATTCAGGACAAAGAATGCACTGAATAATTTAACTTATGGATTGGTTGCCTCAAAATGCTGCAGCTTCCGTGTTTGGGGTAATGCATTCCTGATTACTTAAAACACAGAATCCAGATGCATGTTTGTTCTGATGCAGCACAGAAAATCTCAATTTTTGAGTTAAAACTTACTTACTAAATGATATCAGCTAATTAGCAAAGGGAAAACTGAAAAAGATATCAACTGCAATGGAAATAAATTCATGACCCATAAAACATTATCATTAAAAGAATTTTCCCACTCTCTGCTCCATTTCCCCACTTCCCCATCCCACCCCCACTCCCATCCCAATTAATGTATGCTCTGCTCCCGCCTTGAGAAAGAATGACCGTACACGCATCAGGTAGTCTAGTCTCATTCCTTCACTTCTCTCTCGCTGTTAGACCTAACAGGCTTGTTTTCCCAGCTGGTTAACACTGGATTTTGATGGATGCCACCCTTATTCTGAAAATGGTGCATGCAGGTAAGCAACAACAATCAAAGAAGAGCAGGCAGATGCAATTGGCAAGGGACTGCTTGCCCAGGAGTAATCATTAAGAGGCAGGCAACAAGTTACAAAAGCGTCTTCGTGTCTGTAAAGAAGGACCCTTGTTTCCGTGTCTTCTGAAACAAGCCATTAGGCTTTTAAAAGTCTTCTCGTCCTACTCAAATCAGTAGTACCTATGCTAAACCATTTTTTTTTTAAATTTAGCAGTTAGGGGTGTCCATAGTGTGTGGTCAAAAAAGTCAAGATGGCAGCCACAATGGTGTGAACAAGGCTCCACCCATTTTTATATGCGCCACCTGTGCAATGCACATAAAGAAACAGCTGGAGCTTCAATCACACTGTGGTGGGCTGCCATCTTGACATTTTTCACTATACCCTGTGGACACTATATGTGGTGCTGAATTTCTAAGGCTGGGCTCTAATTGTTGCACTTCCCTTTACTCCCTTCTAGGGAGGGGATAGGCGGGGTATAAATACGTAAATAAATAAATAAAAAAATATTCCATAAAAGTGAGAAGGTGCAATTTGATGTCAACCCAAATGTTGAAACAAGGGATCTTTTCACAGAGCTGGGCTTTATACCTATAGGTTGTTATTTCACTGATTTGGGAACACTATTACTAATTTCTGTGTGTGAAATGATTAGCTCACAAACTCGTAAACAACGGAGAAATAACTCAACCAGCACTCACATTCCCAAGCAGCGAAGTAGACTTATCTCAGGCCATCCCTAAAGTTGAAAAGTCTACATAAGTTTATTTCACACCCACACACAAAAGCAGAAAAAAGAAGCAAACATCCATGTTCTAAAAAAGAAAGCAGGATTAGATAGTAAGCTTAGGCACTAGTGTGAAGAGTAGCACATTATTTCTAACAAAGGTAAAGAAGTCATGGGGAGAAAAGACAGCATTTTTTCAAAGAAGGTATGAAAGGAGACCCTTTTGAAATGGCACGGCTGCACAGCTATGTAGACCAAAGGAACTAATAAAACTGATAAACTTAAGAAGGAAAAGAGGCAAATCATATGTTGCCCTCCATGCTCTTAGTTTTTGAATCCAAAGGAAAATGAGGTAAAACATCTAATGCCTTTAGATGCCTCCAAACAACAGCTATGGTGGTGATAATGGGGAGATTTAATACAGGCTAAGCCATTAATACTGACCCTGAGCCACAGTAATTTAGTTTGAAAAGAGAATAAAAAATGAGTATAGTCATAATTAGCTCAATCTGTCACAAGTTCTGAATTTGCTGCTCAGCTAGCAACAAACATAGAGGATAGACAGGTGCAACCATACCACTTTATCAAGCCAGGCTCTGGACTCAAGGAGTATTTTATTAAAGGATAAAATGCTCTGAAGGTAGACAGGGCTGTTTGGACCAGCAAGGCAATAAACAGGCCAAGGAAACAGCAAGAGATTCTAGTTCTAGGAGATGGCTGTTACAATGGAGATAATGATGTTGAAAAATAAGAGGAATGATCTAAGCAGGAGACCAAAAATCGATAGGCTTGGGCCAAATCAGGATGCAGAGCATACAGGTAAGATACAAGTAGGTAAGCAAGACAGTGATGGAAAGTTTATTATCTGGGCTCAAAGACAAGTACTATTTAATTACATTTCAAAGAACTCAATAGCACTGGGCTTGCACGCAGGATGGTCAGAACAAAGAACATAACCACTGTATCTGAGAATGAAGAAAAACTTTCTCAGAAACTTTCTAGGCTGCTTAGTTGCCTTTATACCTGTTTATCAGAAGGCAGACAGTGAAAAGAAAGATGCAGTAAAATTATTATAGTGTTATTCTAAACTTGCTAATCATTTAGAAGAAAAAACAGAGCTTCAGAATGGAGGTATTTTTTTCTAGTGGGCTTTGGAAAGGTCAACTCAGAGGGTCTTTCTATGTAAGTTTACTTGAAATATGTAGGCTTCCAACCAAATAGGCATTGCCAGTTACTGGCAATTCTCTGGAAAATTCTCTTTAACCTAATAAGGGAAGAAACATACATACATCCCTGCTTAGCCCGATCTGCAGAAAAGACAATACATTAATTTATTGCTACTTGTTCCTAGCAATTCCATTTTTTAAAGCTTAGCTATTTTTTTCCAGAACAAAATGACTATTTTGAGCCAAAGTGACTCAAGACATAAAATAAAAGGGTATGTCTTAAGTTCCACCGTACCAAACATATATTATGTCAGAATTACGATTTAAGGTCAAAATCTGGGATCAGATCCAAACGTTTTAAATTTTCTCCATAGAAGATTAAGTTTATTAACATCCCAGCCTGGGCACATTCATGTGTCTTTGGAAAACTGTATAAATACTGAAAGTAAACCTAATGGGATAATCCTATGCAAATTTACTCAGAAGTTTAATAACACTTTTTCACAAGTAAATTGTATAGGATTGCAGCCTAATTTTTTCAAAAGGAAAGAATCCTAAAGCATTCAAGTGCTTTTGGTACAGTTTCTAGCTCATCAGATACTAAGCGGATTTCGTTAGTGACACTAAGATGCAGAGACAGTTAATCTACAAAAGCTGTTTGCTTAATACAAATTTCTGCCATCGCATACTTACCAATTTAATAAACTGTTCAAAAGAATAACAGGATGAAAAGTGAACTGGAACTATAAACATAACCAGAAGACAACAAACTAAAACTGACAAAAGTCACATAAAAATATACAGGAGAGTGTACTACTAAATGACAAGTAGTTTAATACAACATTAATGAAACACAGCAGTATTTTTGTCAGTGTTGGGATTTCTTAAAGAGAGAAATAGAGTCTAACTCCCTCTCCAAAGACATAAGCTTCTATAGATGCACCCATAGCAGCAAATCATCAAACAGTTTATACCCAGGTGGACACAAAACATATAAATTTCCAAATCCTATAACTTACCCTCCCATTCCCAATTCTTATGCCAATTTCAATATAAGGAGAAAAGCTGATTTAAAACTACTAAAAATGCTGCAGATATGTAAGAATTAGCATAATAAATCCTACTACTTCATAACAAAATGTGGAAGAGGATCTTTCAAGCAGGTTCTTTTAAAAATGCATGATACTATGTAGTTTTTTCAAATAATTTTCTTTGGATCATGTGACTTCAGAATTTTATAGGACTTCCTCAGTAAGTTCATAATGGAAAGGAAGCTGCTAAAAGCTTATTCATCCAAAAATATTTCCATAAAACACATATTTGAAAAGGAGTACTAAATATATTGAAATTTGAAAATTTTTATTGTGGTCATTAACCATTAACCAGTACAGGGAAATTGGTCTGCAAACATATAAAACTGAATTGACAATATCAAACATATTATTGGTTGTACATAAGCTTATTAGGGAACAGTTAAGAAGCATTGCTAATACTCAACACTAAACATTATAGTAAAGATTAGAATTTTTTGCATAAAAATTCTGCTTCATCTTAACCAATGTGGGAGGAATTTATTAAAGAATGCACTGTTATAAAACAGTAAGAAAATCTGAAACTTTACCTTGATTTCTCTTTGTTCTACAGATTTTTCCCATATTTGCTGATCATAAGCCCCAATCTAAAAAGGAAAAAGGATTTAATTTAAAATACTGCATAGCAAAATATTGTAACTCAGCAGTCTTAGAATGTAAATTTTGCATGACTTCATAGATATAGATATATACTGTATATCTGCAAATCAAAGAGATGAATCAGCTTAAATGCATTTAATTTAAATGTGTCTATTAAAAATAAAAAAACAGTTTAGCAATTACAAACTGAAGCATTATCTGTAAATGTTGTAGTTGATTAAATAGAATGGCTGACAATAAATCACATGTACCTGTTTTAACAGCACGAGAGTGTTTTGGTTTATGACTTCTATATAAGCTTTCTGTGTTGCAAATCATAGGGAAATACAGAAAGCCTTTTCTATATTTTTCTGACTGCTTCAATAGGTGGCAGCACCCAGCTAAAGTTACCTGGGCTTCAGAGTTAATACAGGGTCAGGCCTATGCAGTATTTGAATGGGAAAATCTCAGGGCTATAGGCTGGACTCAGAAGTTGGAAAACCTTCCAAAGAAGGCAATAGCAAATTGCTCACTCTTCCTAAATAGACTTTCCATTTGCAAAAATGCAGTGGCACACAATTAGAAACTGTATTAAAACATTTGACTTAGAACATTGCTAAATTCAAGAGGCTCAGTTACGGTGGCGATGAGTGCACTGTTGGGAGTCTTGAAAGACCAGGGATAGACTGTCATGAGAAAATGTGTCTATGTGGTCACTAGGAGTCAAAAACAACTTGATGGCACATAATCAATCAATCAATCAAATTCCAGAGAACTGCTTTATAGTAAGTAGATACGATGGTACACCAGTATACTTTTAGTAATTCCTGGATAAACGAAATAAACATCTAAGCGTTGTTCCTAATAAGACTGTCCTCAGGAAAAAAAAGATCTGCTATACTTTATTGTGCATAGGACCTCAATATATTTAATCATCCATAGAATCTGCTTCCTTGTATAATAGATAGCTGATTAATGTGCCAGAGTAAATCAGTGACAAATTACATATTTACAGTCATTATTAAAACAAATTATTTGATGCTCTGACGATGTTCAAACAGATCTAGAAAAAAAACAAATATACATAACATTTCCATAGACTGTATTACTTTCAGGATCCCACATCCCTCTCAAGTCTTGCTCACAGATTTTGCTAGATAATAATTCATCCTATCAGTACACATGCCTATGTTAGAGATGGTGAAATAACATGATCGCAGGAGAGCTAGATAATACATGAAAGGCACTTTTGACTCGCTACCGTGCTGACTTTATTACAGTAGAAACTAAATTATCACAATAATTTCAGAGTGCCCCTACAAGTATTAGGAAATTAATTATATGCTGTGCTGCACAAACATGCCTGGAGTTTGCCAATGGTAAACCAGGAGACTGAGAGTTCTAGTCCCGCCTTAGGCATGAAAGCTGGCTGGGTGACCTTGGGCCAGTCCCTCTCTCTCAGCCCAACTCACCTCACAGGGTTGTTGTTGTGGGGAAAATAGGAGGAGGAAGGAGTATGAGGTATGTTCGCCGCCTTGAGTTATTTAGAAAAATAATAAAGGCGGGATAAAAATTAAATAAAAAAATAAAAAATAAGGCACCCCCCTTATTGCATTACTATAAAATGAAAAGACAAGAAACCAAAATATAATGAAAATACAAGGGCCAAAGCTGACAATTCAGGCACATTGCTATGAGTTAGGGATAATAATAGAAAACGTGTCATTCTTAGGGCTGTGCAAAGTCTTCAGAAGATGCACTTCGGAATATGTGGGAGCATTGAAAAAATATACCTATTTGAATTGGTAACATAGCCATGTTTCTTTCCAGGCTTGTGTGACTGCTTCAGAAATTCAGAAACCAATGCTGGTTGTCTCCTCATGCATCTGCCTTCACAGCCATGTCTCTCAGAACGATCTGCACAACACTATTAACTGATTCCCATGTTCTTCTATATAATCCTGAGAGCTCCACTTTTGTTAGGAGCACACAAGTGTCTGACTTCAAGATTATACAGACAGCAACATGACAAACATGATAGTTCAAAAAACCTACATGAAGCTTAGTCAGAATCTCTCTGCCTGCTTAAGCTCATTTTCCAGGGCCACCTCCAGTTTTTATGAACCCAGTTCATGAGACAATCTAGACTGCTGGGCCCAGCACCCTTCGCTCTGTTTCAGTACAGAAGATAATTCCGTAAATTCCCGATTTCGGTGATACGAACCAGATCTAGAAATTAGAAAAGTAGCAAGTAGCTCTAAATACAACATAACATTTTTTTTCTACTGAAGGAAATACTGGGAGAACAGTAGCTATTGACAACACCTTTAACTCCTTTGAACAAAAATTACTATTAACAAAGGTATATAGTTCTTTTTTGGAAAAAAGATTGAATGGTATCTGCAAATTAATCAAAAGGAGTAAAAAATTTAAAAACCCTATCACACAACCTTATAATGCAGTATAAAGACTCCATTACTGATTCACATCAGGACCAGTGATTATTGAAAGATGCTCATATGAAATATATGTTCATATGGAACAAAGATAAAATTGGAAACATTAAGGACAAATTAGATAGGCATATTTTTTTCAACAGCAAAAGGTGATGTGCAACTGAGCATTTTGAAACTGAGGGAAACAATACTTTGAAATGCAGAAAAGTGTGAAGATAAACTGAAGGCAAGAGAAGTATTCTCATATGAAATACAGTACAGTTAGAGCAAATTAGTATATTAAAATGGATTTATATCTGTTTAACCTAGTTTGGTACTTTAGAAAATATATGGAAACTGCTATATAATTTATAAGATCATACGTAATGTTGTGGATCTACTAATGTTGAAAATATAGGAAAATTTCCTCTGTATTTATATATATCATGGATCATTTGAAACATTGATGCATGGTTAATAAAGAAACCAATCAAGAGCATATAACAATCTTTTATATTTAAACTGACATCATACTTTGACATTTGAATGAACAGAAACAGTGTAATTATCCAGTCATCACACAATTGCCTTTTATCATAACAAAAAATTAGCTATGTCAGTTTATAAACCTATTACTTAATTACTGTGTAATTCTATTCTTTCAATGGAACATTTATAACGTGCTCTTGTTGAGTCAGAGTATGACTATAGATGTACAGGAATATTAGTTCAAACCAACAGGTTTATTATTTATATAATTGGAATTCCATTATGAGCGTGCTTCTAAATTACTTCGGTTTCATTTCAGATGTGTTATTTGACCAGGAATAGTATAAGCTCATGTTTGATAGATGGACTACGTGCCATCAAGTTGGTGTTGACTCAGTGACCACATCGATTTTTCTCCATGATGATCTGTCCCTAACCTAGTCTTTCAGGTCTTCCAACGGTGCACCCTTCACCACTGAAATATGCTGCAGACTAGCACTTAGTAGAGCAGCCATGAAGGCCTTGGAAAAGATACTCAAATGCCGGGATGTGTCTATACCTACAAAGATCAGAATCGTGCTAGCCATGGTATTCCCTGTGACACTCTATGGAAGTGGAAGTTGGACTTTAAAGAAGCAGGATAGTTAGAGTATTGACGCCTTTGAACTTTGGTGTTGGAGAAGACTCCTGAGAATACCATAGATACCCAAGAAAACAAACCGAGGGATCATCAAACAAATCAACCCAGAGTTCTCACTCAAGGCACAAATGACCAGGCTCAAATTATCCTACTTTTGACACATTATACGAAGACCCAGCTCTCTGGAAAAGGCTCTAATGCTAGGAAAGATGGAAGGAAAGAGAAGAAGAGGACGATCAGCAACAAGATGGACAGACTCAGTTACAGTGGTGATAAGTGCACCACTGGGAGACTTGAAAGAACAGGCTAGGGATAGATCATCATGGAGAAAATCTATCCATGTGGTCACTAGGAATTAAAAATGACTTGATGGCACATAATCTCTCTCTTTCTCCCTCTCTTTCCTTAGCTAATATCACCCAACAGAGGTGATATTATAACAGAAGAAATAGGAAAAGGCTATTTCTTATCCATTCTTTACTATTATTATTTGTTTGTTTGTTTGTTTGTTCAATTTCTATCACCGCCCATCTCCCCCCACAAGGGGACGCTGAGCGGTTTACAACAAAATTGATTAATTAAAAGCATATAAAATACAATACATCATTCTAAATAAATTAGATATAAATATATAAATATATAAAATCCAAGAGGCTATGCTGTTATTTAAAGGAACTCTATGGTGCCAGCCACCCCCAAGAAGAGCTATTACCCTTCCCATCCCAGGCGAGGTGGCAGAGCCAGGTCTTCAATTGCTTTCGGAAGGTCAGGAGTGTGGGGGCTTGCCTCACCTCCAGGGGCAGAATGTTCCAGAGGGCGGGTGCCACTGCAGAGAAGGCCCGCCTCCTGGACCCCGCCAGATGGAATTCTTTTAGAGACGGGGTCCGTAGCAAGCCCTCTCTGCATAACCGGGTGGGACGGGTCGACGTTCTGGGGATGAGGTGGTTCCTTAGGTAACCTGGTCCCATGCCATGTAGGGCTTTAAAGGTAACAACCAACACCTTGAATTGTACCCGGAAGCAAACTGGTAACCAGTGCAGCTCACGCAGCAGAGGTGTCACATGTGCCGATCTTGAGGCACCCATAACTGCGCGCGCAGCAGCATTCTGGACCAGCTGAAGCTTCCGGATACTCTTCAAGGGTAGCCCCATGTAGAGCGCATTGCAATAGTCTATATGGGAGATGACCAGGGCATGAGTGACTGTACGGAGGGCATCTCGGTCGAGGAAAGGGCGTAGCTGGCGTACAACTCGAAGTTGCATAAACGCCCTTCTGGCCACGGCTGCCACCTGCTCATCAAGCAGGAGCAGTGAGTCCAGAAGGACCCCCAGGTTCCGCACCGAGTCCGAACGGGGTAGTGCCACCCCATCCAGATCTAAAGATGACAACTCTCTGGATCCCGAGGCATCATCAATCCACAGCCACGCCGTCTTACCAGGGTTCAGCTGAAGCCTGTTGTTCCCCATCCAGGCCCCCACAGCCTTCAGACACTGAGAAAGGGCAGCCACTGCATCACTTAACTCACCTGGGATGGAGATATATAATTGAGTATCATCAGCATACTGATGATACCGCATCCCGTGTTGGCGGATGATCTCACCCAGTGGTTTCATGTAGATATTAAACAGGAGAGGGGAGAGAAGCGAGCCCTGCGGCACCCCACAAAGTAGGGGCCGAGGGTCGGACCTCCCATTATTAATTTTATCCCACCTTTTTTTCTAATACTTGGTCAACTCAAGGCAGCAATTATCACTATGTTCTTCCATTTTATCTATTTTCCACATTGTCAAAGTTACAGAAAAACATTTACCCTTACCAGAAAATCACTGTCTTTGCAGGTGTGCTTATTAGGGAGTAGCCTGGTGTTAGGCAGAAGATTTATCTACATAGCTTTGTGTCAGCTTTCTACATTGGGAGAAGTCCAAGTACAAACAGATAAGCAGGGAATACTTTTAATCCGTTCTTGAAAAATCTGGCATCCCACTATATCTTCCCGCCCAATCTTCTACAGTGACAATACACCATCATGGCTTTGATCAATCAAGGCTTTCATGTAATGCCTTCTAGTGATACAGAGAAGTGTATATTAGGTTATTACCTTTTGGCTGTTTACCAACTATGCCAAATGCATCATTTTCTGCTATCAGCAAGGACCATAGTGGTCAGTCTGGTACATTTTGTCTAGTATGTTACAAGCACAACAAAAGCACATTTTTATTCCAAACATGCTCACACTACTCTGTGCAAGCTAGGATTTTTAATCCAGACACCATCTCATAAGCTAACACACCATTCCCCACATCTCACCAATTAGGAGGTATAATTTAAATTTTTCCACATCTACCAGAGCTGAATAATTTCCCAGATGCTACTGGATATACAATGGTATGCATCAGAACTGCAGTCATCACTGAAATCAAAAGGGAAATCAAGCATGATTCATTTTCTGATTTGAAGTGAAACGATCAATGTAATTTGGAAAGTCATATATAACTAGAATATAGACATAAGCTAATTTCATACAAAGGTGCTTAATTTTCTTTTTGAGCTAAGAGCCATATGATATGCTGGAATGCTAGAGGCCACACTCCAAACAGAAGCAGGACTGGCACAAAAAAAAGATCTAATTAACTGTATAGCAACTGATTAAAATTGATTGACTTGACTGTAAAATAAGTTACTCCTAACTGTAGAAATCATTCATTCACCCATCCATACATTTAATTTTCTCAACTCCTCTCAGAATATGTGAGTGGTAGAGAGAAGTAATCAGTTCCCCACACAGCAACTTCAGTATCACTGAGAAAGATGTGGAGTGAACACCCTCTCACTCCCAGCAATCTTGAACAGAAACTGAATGAGAATAACAAGAGTCGAGTAGAGAACTGTGGGGGATGCTGTTGTATTAAGATTGGTTTAAGAAGCATGAAATTAGTTCAAGCAGGAAGTAGTCTATGTCAAAGATCATGACTCAGAGTTCAAAGAGCAGAAAGCACTAAGAATGTTGTTGTCAGCTGGGTTTCTCACCATGGCTAAAAGCATCACAAAGAAGATGGGAGTGAAAAAGAAGAGATTGCAAAACAAGTAGAAACAAAAATCAAATGAGGACAAAAGGGGAACAAAAGGGCAAGCAAAGGCTGTTTCTGACTTGAAGTTGCAAACTGCACTGAGAAAGGAATGAAGACAAGATGCATGCCATTTTAGACCTGGAGTGAAAGCAACAGCAGAGAGTTGAGGGGGAGTGACTATACAGGTGCTACATCTGCTAATTTCTTCTCCCTGCCAATCACATGGAGAACCTGGATTCAGCAGCAGATACTGTAGGTGGCTTTATCTGGCAGGGGTGGAATGGGGAATGACACAGAAGCTTTTGTGGGGCTTAGTGGAGCCCTTGACTCACTTCTAGTTTACCATTATGCCTGAACCCACAACTCTGCTCGTACCTTTTAAAAGCTAAAAATCCAGTATATTATACTAGCATTAAGGAAGATAGAATGGAACTTCTCTGTTCAGAAGAAACTGTAACTACTCTCCATGAATTATGTACAGGCACACACTATACTATATATTCATGTCTTTAGCTTCTCAACAGTATTGTAGAATACTGTTTTTAATCAGTTGTTAGCCATCCCAAGCAGTGCACAAATACTAGAAGGATACGATTAAAAACTGCTATGTGACCATACCCACATACACATACATTTCTGAAAGGTGGAGGTGGTAGCCACTTTAATTAAGTTCTTGAGAAAGAATCTGCTTATTTTATTACTACCTATTCTTCAACTTGATATAAAATGTAGAATTATTATATTACTCTGATGTGGGAGTGGGGGGTTTGCAACTACATGAGCAAAACAGCCCAATTACCATCTCTATTCCCAGGCAAACCTTAAAAGGTATGCAGTTAACAGTGCAATTATATCTACCTTTACATTTCTCTTTTTAAAAATAAATGGGATTTAATTTTTTTTTAAACCTGGGAGAAGATAACTTGTTGATTAATTATTCCCATAGCTTTCTTGTTGAAAGAATAATGTGTATCCTTTCCAAAACTAAACCTGAGCTTTGTGACAGACACCTAATGTTCAGTTTAACTATAGGCTGTGATAGTATCAACATGTAGTCCAATACTTGCCAACCACAGTGTTTCTAATAGAAACAATAAATATTTCAGAAGCAATTTATAATTCATGTCCAGGAGACAACCATCCTCCAAGATGAAAATCCTAACCTAAATATTTGTATAATCAACCTGATCAACATTTTGATAACCATAAAAAATAAATAAAACTTTGAACAGAAATATAAATTCTGCAATGCATAACTGCCAAATAAGCTATATATAGAGTCTAGAAGATTTTCAATGTCAAATTTTAGCTAAAATTGATTGTTACTGAGTAAAATGTACTGTATTTATGTGACAACAAGACCCTAAATTTAAGACAATCATCCTCCCAAAGGAAGATTTGATAGAAAAAGAAATTGGAAACACGGACAAAAATTTGTATGTTATGCCAGTTTCTTCACATTTTCAAGCTGGGGTTCTCGAATCCAGATGAAACCAATCTTGAAGATTTCCCCATCCCCAATAAATGTGCATATGTGTTACTGTATGCTTGCGCTGATGCACTGAACAGTAATCAGCCATACCTGTTGCCATTTAAAAGTTCTTTGTGACATAAAAATGTTTTATTCACTAAAGACCTTTAGCTAAGGAAAATTATTGAAGCCTCATAAAGTCATTAGTTGGTCCTAGAGAAGAGCACGTGGAAATGGGATTTTCTGCAAGATTCCTCTTCTCTTCCTTCTTTCTATAATCTTAAAAAACCAACTTCTAAGAATAAAAAAATCCTCTGGTACAACGTGATGTACACTAGGTACACCGGGGTAGATTAGAACTGAGCAACCAGATTTCAGGAGATTTCTTTTGATGTTCACACTTTTGCATCTAAGCGGCAGTAAATGAAATCTAGTAAATAATTTGAATTTGTACTTGAGTGAGGTTTACTGAGGTGAATATTAAGTTCAACCTTAAGCAATAATGCAAGAAGACAAAACGTTTGCCCTTTGAAAAGGCGTTTTTGAATTTGCTTTCTAAAAATTCAGAAGCAAGAATAAACTATAGTAAGTAGACTGAATAAAGAAAGCAGACACGATGACTGTATTCATATATTTACAACTGTGCCCAAGGCAACCGTGGTCCACCCTTGCATGTTTCTCCAGTAACATTTGAAAAACTTAAGATCATGTGGGCGAGCTCAGCGAGAAGTTATTTTCTATGTGAAGATGAAAATATTGCCACACACATCTACTGCACCTACTGCCTTCAGACATTACAAAAGCTTCATGGAACAAGACTATGGATTGAATTATTTTATTTTTAAAAAACTCAGTATAACTGTGAATCCCTTCCACAGAGAAGCTTAGTTTATTTTACTAACTTCTCTTCAGTCATGGAATAGTTCAACCAACAGAAGAAGACACTATTAACTCCTTAGCAGCTGATTTCAAGGAACTGAAAGCTACACTACACCTGATCTTTGAAGACAAGCTCCCAATCATGTACTCAGATGGAGAAAAAGATACTCACATAGAAGATCCTAAGATATCTGCTAAACAGCTATCAAAAGATCCTAGTTGCATGAAGGCTATTTCCTAGAACAGAGCTGAGTTACAGTACGAATGGGTTCAAAGGTTTCGAGCAGATCTTGAAAAATTATTTTCTTTTTAGAGGAAACATGATGCCAGAATGTTTCTTTACTTCATTTGTTTCTTACTTTCGTTTCATCAGCCACTAAACAGGGTTTCTTTGGAACAGCAGGTGGAGAGCTATCAAACACACACACACACACACACACACACACACACGTATAAAATTCATATGCCACCTGAATCCCAACAACTCTTGGAAGTTACAGATAAAGTAACTTCTCTGCGATAGCGCCCGCCCTATGGAATATCTTGCCCCCGGAGGTGAGACTGGCCCCCTCCCTCCTGACCTTTCGGAAGGCCCTTAAGACCTGGCTCTGCCACCTGGCCTGGGACAACAGAGGCGGTAGTGCCTCCTGGGGTTGGCTAGCCCCATAGCAACACTATCTATGCTACGTTCCCTATGTCCCCCATCTTGTATTTTATCTATTTATATTGCATTTTTTAGACTTTTATTGTATCGTTTTTAACCTTGATTATTGTAACCCGCCCAGAGTCCCTTGTATGGGAGATGGGCGGGGAATAAATTGAATAAATAAATAAAAATAAATAAAAAATAAAAAAGTTAGAAATACAATGGTAGACAAAAATGAAGGTGACAAAAAACTGGACAGGAATGAAAAGAAACAACCCCACATACTTTAGTCCAAAGGGGGGTTACACGCACCCTTGCCAAAGGCCAGGTCTTCAAGGCCCTTCAAAACATCAGCGGGGGGGGGGGGGGGGGAGGTGCTGTCCAGATCTCCGGCAAAACTGCATTCCAGAGGGCAGGTACTGCTACAGAGAAGGCATGCTTCCAGGCTCCTGATAGAAGGCATTGTTTAACTGAAGGAAACTGGAGTGCACCAACCCTGCCAGATAAATACTATGGGAAACAGGCGGTCCATCCAGTAGGGCTCTTATATATATGTGGGATTTCTTGGAGTATTTTATATGTTTATATTGGGAAAAGGTAGCTAGAGGGAAAGGGTGGCATGAAAGCAACATTTATACATACATACAGCAAGTAAGCTGTGAGCAATAAAATCCAGTAAATAAATAAGAAACCAAAAGAAATAAAACATGCAACTGCTAAGGAGGATTAAAATAAAAAAGCAGATTTAAACCAAGAATAGCAGAGAGATAAATTATTTCCATGCCTCTCTCCTTCTTCTGTTCCACCTCTAGAGCCGCCATCCACTGAAGCTACAACAGAACATACAGGCCACACTGTGATGGAAATGTGAACTGTGGGGAATAAAGAGTGGCAAAATACAAATACACAGGAGAAGTAGTAAGTAAGCAATCTTAAACCAAGTTATAATTTGTTTTTGAACAATCATTTAAGTTTTACTGAAAAATCTTACCTTCTTCTGGTACCAGACTATAGCATCTGTTACTTTGGACGCCATTTATTCTGTGGCATTTATACAGAAGTCATTTTAGGCTGCAGAGAAAAAGATACACAATTTTAAAATTAGAATCTAAACTAAAACAAGCATTACATGACATTTTAGTTTAAATCTGGATGGCCAATTAATCAGTCAAATATTGTCAACTGATCCATGACTATTTAACCAAGTTCAAATGCTGTCAATAAAGCCAATCATGTCACACATTTCCTATGACGCATTGCTTCCAAGCCCTCCAGAAGCCATTTCTGTTTCACTATATTCTTACACTCTTATTTCAGAAGTAATCTCCCTGTTACTCTTTCTGGGAGATTTCAGTCTTCTTTCCCACTTATTTGACACAGTCCAGCTTCTTCTACTTCCTGTACGGGAATACAGAATTGATGGGATTCCAAAGGAAGAATGTAACCAGTTTAATTTGTAATAAACTGCTGCATTTCTAATAAAGCATAGGATTTGCATTGTAAATGAAACACTGGCTTTCAACGAATGGTGTTGAATGGGACAAGTAGGCTGTGGTGTGGGAAGTAAAGAAGGGTCCTGAAAGTTGGACGAAAGGATCTTAAATGTGCAGAATTCCATTCATGGAAGGTACAGTATTGATTATCAAGTCACAACACCGTCTGTCTCATCAAACTTAACAAATTCCACATCCCTCTGAAGAGACTATGGAGAGATGAAGCTGTTGCTATTCAGCAGGAGCTATAGGAAAATCCTGTTCCTTCAGTCCAGTAACCTAAACTTGGATTCATTCCCATTGTAATCGTCTATGTAGCTCTTCCTGTTAACAAGAGTACCATGAGAATATTCTGCATGTTTCCTGCATCAGGAAAATTACTTCCCACGTGGACAGAACCACAAAAAACAGATGCTAGAACTTAACTATGTTTCAATTCTGTATTTTGAGATAGACGTTCAGTTGTGTATTTTGAGGTAGACACTTCATAATTTTCCTTGTGCTATGCAAGTGGTGATTACTGCAGATGTGCAGCAACCTGGATTTGGGAAAGAAATTATTTGGAATGAGCATGGGTGTGCACATCATGCTTGTTGGTACCATATTCGATCAACCACAAATTTTCCTGGGATGCTACATAAGCTTCTTTAAGATAACTGCACAGTCCTAATGATTTATGCACTGCCTTTTGTACTAGAAAATATGGTTCGGGAGAGAAAGATAGGCTACATATCTGTAAATGTGATTCTTTGGATGGTTATTTCTGCATTCCCAAATGTAAGTTCTGTGCCTGTACAGAACAGCCTTCAGAATGTTACTGAATGGAGAGCTTTTGGCAAGAAGTCCCCCTCACACTCCACTCCATTGTGCCTGCCTTAAGTAACAGAAAAACATCATTTTCCTTAGTTCTCCCCAGATGCAAGAGCAGTATATCAGTGCAGGAATGGAGGTTGAATTATGCAAAATGTACCGTCTCTTAAAAAATTAGTACACAATCTGTTCTTTGTGGACTCTGTTCATCCCACGTTTGGCAACGAGCTAAACTTACAGGCAATGTGACGGACACATCACATCAAAAGCGAAGAGAGTACAGATCACTCAAAGGAAGTACTCACCCTAGTTTAAGAATCCAAAAGTCAGTATCTTTTTTTTTTTTAAGTAGGAGTCTGAGAACACTTTCCATATCCACCTCTATTCTTAGAAAACTGCAAAAGCAGATCAACCATAAGTCAACTCACTGGCTCATCTTGCAGATGCAATTGTTACTAAATATACCACATTCATATTCTATAGATGCACTTTGCAAGTGGTTAAAGGCTCAAAGGAAAATAAAAGATCTCAGGAGGCCTGCAGAGGAAGTTATGAGCAATAGCTTGAATGCTCTGAGTGGGTGAGAGGAAAAAGAAGTTTACTTTGTAAGTGGTGGATGACATACAGATATAGCTGCAAAATAAATTTGTAAAGCACTCTGGGTAAACTTGCAGGAGCATTTATTTAGCACTGCACAGAACTTCAAAGTGAAGTTTCTTAGCAGTTATAAGTACTGTAAAGACTTCTACTAGGTATAAACGATAGCAGGAGAGCCATGTTAGTCTATGGTAACAAAAAATCTGCAGTATGGTAGCATCTGTTCCAATTAACAAATTTATTAAAAGGCATATTTATTTATTATTCAAAATTATCACCGCCCATCTCCCCCTACGGGTGACTCTGGGCGGTTTACAAGACACATGCTTTCATGAGCACTTCACTTCATCATATACATAGAGTGGCTAGACTGACCTGGGATTTAAACTGGGGTAAGGTGAGGGGGGAGCAAGGGAAGGGAAGACAGGTTGGTTATGGAGATGCAGGTTACATTGCAAGTAACTTATAAATTAACAATTGTAATATGTTAAAATCCCAGTGTATTTGTTGAGACTTTCTAAGACTGAGGCATGTGAGTTTAGCAAACTCTCAGTGGTGATGTTAAAGTCCCATTTTTCCAAAACAGTCACTTTGAGGTATACCATTGAGTGACCTGGGAGGTTGAAATACTCTGATATTACTTTGTCC
Organism: Charina bottae; assembly: GCA_023362775.1. Taxonomy (NCBI): domain Eukaryota; kingdom Metazoa; phylum Chordata; class Lepidosauria; order Squamata; family Charinaidae; genus Charina; species Charina bottae. The sequence continues at coordinate 1,446,040 of JALMGJ010000053.1, read as the reverse complement.
TTGTTTTGAGTTCTGATGTCAAGCTTGTGTCCATTAATTCTTTTGTGCAAAGTTTGTTCCATTTGTCCTATGTAGAATCTAGAGCAGGGCTTTCCAAAGTGCCGCCACTGGGGACACACCAGCGCCAGCGGCGCGCGCGCATGGCAGCAGCGCAGGGGGGGGCGCACGTGCACGGTGGCGGCACGGGGGAGCGTGCGGCGGCACGCGCATGCACGGTGGCGGCACGGGGGTGTGCGCGGCGGCGCGCGCGTGCACAGTGGTGGCGGCAGCAGCGGCAGCCTCCGCTAAAACGCAGAAGCCGCGCCGTGGCCGCCGTGCACGCATGCGCCGCCGCTTCCGGGTGGTGTGGCAACACACCACGCTGTGTGTGGCGACAGACTTTTGTGTCGCGACACACAGTTTGGAAAGCTCTGATCTAGAGGGACATTGCTGGCAGATGATGGCATGTATCACATTAGAGCAGAGCTTTCCAAACTGTGTGTCACGACACAAAAGTGTGTCGCCACACACAGTCTGGTGTGTCGCCACACAACCCGGAAGCGCTGATCATCATCAGCGCTTCCGGGTTTTCCCGCGGCGACACACCAACTGCAGTGCGCAAAAACCGAAAGCAGCAGGAGCGCTTCCGGGTTTTTGTGTACTGCCGCACTTCCGGGTTTTCCCGCGGCGACACACCAACGCCGGTTGGTGTGTCGCCGCGGGAAAAACTTTGGAAAGCCCTGCATTAGAGGAAGAGCATGTGGGCGGTGATGGTGCTGCTGGTGTAGATATGGGGGTAAAGTAGACATCTAGGTTTGTTGCAGGATTTGGTTCCCACGCTAGCATCATGGTCCTGTTATTTCTTGTTGCTTAGAACAATGCTTTCTTAATTCTTACCCCAATGTAGGAGTTGCATAACCAACCTGTCTTCACTTCCTCCTCCCACCCTCACCCCAATTTAAATCCTACATCAGTCTAGCCGTTCTATGCATCTGATGAAGTGAGGTGCATCTCACAAAAGCTTAAGTATTTTTTAAAAAAATTGTTAGTTGGAAAAGGTGCTACTAGACTCCTCATTTTTTACTAGCTATAAAGTTGAATTTTCCATGCCATCAAGTAAAGGAAAGAAGATGAGGTGATGAAAAGTGTCATGTTCTTTTGAGCTACAGTCTGAAATCAATAGAAGCTTCCAAACTGTACCTGGACTTGATTAAAGGGCATATGAAAAAAGGTGATCCATCAATAATAATCCAGTAATAATGTATTTATTTTTAACATTTATCTCCCACTTGTCTTACATTGGCACTCGCCTACTGTTTATCTCCCATGGGAAAGCTGGATCTGAAATCTTATGATTCTATAAGAAGCTGTACACACTTATCTCAGATTTTGATTTAGATTTATAAGAACAAAGTCAAATATTGTCAGCCTACTGCTACTATATGAACAATTTTAGGTTAACTCTAAAATTCTTCTTGGCATAATACAATCATTAATTATGAGGATCATCTAAAATTGTTATATGCACTGTAGAGTTTGGCTTCACTTTTTATAATTTCCAGTCTACTTGGCTTGTAGTATTCTCTGCAATGTAGCAATGAGAATGATCAGCCATCTTCTGTGTTTTTCCCTCTAGATCAGAGCTTTCCAAACTTTTCATGTTGGTGACACACTTTTTAGACATGCATCATTTCGCGACACACTCTTACAGCAGGGCATCATTTCGCGACACACTCTTACAGCAGGGCACAAGGCAGGCACTAGGACCTGCGCAGAATCCTGGCAGGGCACGTTTGGAGGCAGCAAGGCACAAGGCAGGCACTAGGACCTGCGTGGAATCACAGCAGGTTTGGAGGCAGCCAGGCACAAGGCAGGCACTAGGACCTGCATGGAATCCTGGCAGGACAGGTTTGCAGGCAGCCAGGCACAAGGCAGGCACTAGGACCTGCGCGGAATCCTGGCAGGGCTCGGAGGCAGCAGCAGCCGCGACACACCCAGACACTTCAGCCGACACACTAACATGTCCCGACACACATTTTGGAAAGCTCTGCTCTAGGTGCTACCAACTCAAGTAATCTTATCAGCATCTACTGTCAAAGAGAACAAAAAAGCTTCGCAGGAACACACTCACACGATTTGGGTTGTGGTGAAAAAGAAGAAGTGATGAAAGAATAGCACCATAACTGCATTATTTTAATCATTTAAAAGTAGGATCTTAGCTATCCTATTTTCTTATCCAAGAATTACTCTGCAAGCTTTTTACACTTAGCAATCTACAAAGAAATTAAAAATAATGCCAGGACTGTGGCAGTGCCACTATTTGCCAGAGCATCCACCATTCTTTATTCCATAGCCCATAGAGCAGACACTTTGCTTTGGATGTACGACTTAACATATTCTTTTCATTTATTATTAACTAGTATATGTTAAGTCACCCATCCAAAGCAAAGTGTCTGCTTTATGGGCTATGGACCAAAGAACGGTGGATGCCATTTTCTTGTGTCAGTTTCAACTTATTTCATGGCAAATTATGATTCTTTGGGAAAAAGTAGAGGGGTATCAATACTTTTGGCCACATCTAAATACAAATCAAATACATTCTGACAATAACTTGAAGTATTAGATTTATTTAAAGTACTACAAAATTAGGTATATAAAGAAATTTATTAAGCCTAAGTTGGTTATCCTCTAGAACAGGGCTTTCCAAAGTTTTCCTGCGGCGACACACCAACCGCCGTTGGTGTGTCGCCGCGGGAAAACCCAGGAGTGCCGCCGTTGTGGCAGCGCGCAAAAACCCGGAAGCGCTGCTGCCGCTTTCGGGTTTTTGCACGCCGTGGTTGGTGTGTCGCCGCGGTAGAACCCGGAAGCGCTGATGATGATCAGCGCTTCCGGGTTGTGTGGCGACACAACAGACTGTGTGTGGCGACACACTTTTGTGTCGTGACACAGTTTGGAAAGCTCTGCTCTAGAAGGTCTTAATATTAGTCATGTTAACCACTACCATTTAACTCTCTCACAACTCCCACAAACTCACCCACAAACAATCAAGCTATGGATTATCCATGAATATTCATATTCATTGGGAGGTAAACCTTTGCACATTAGAAGTACATTCCCATTTTTTTTAGAACCCGTCATTCCAATTGTGCACACAACACTGCTGTCACTGAGTCTATCTACCTTGCTAATGGCCATCTCCTTCCTTCCTTCCTTCCTTCCTTCCTTCCTTCCTTCCTTCCTTCCTTCCTTCCTTCCTTCCTTCCCCAGCATTATGGACTTTGCAAGGGAGCTAGTTCTTCACATAATGTGCCAAAGTATTATATTTTGAGCCTGGTTATTTGCGCCTCAAGTGAGAACTCGGGATTGATTTCTTCTATAATCCATTTGTCTATTTCTTGACTATCCATGGTATTCTCAAGAGTCTTCTTCAATGCCAAAGTTCAAAAGTGTCAATTCTTGATCCTGGTTCTTCAAAGTCCAAGTTTCACATCCATAGTGTGATACAGGGAAAACACTGCCTGCACAATTCTGATCTTTGTAGATATAGCCATGGCATGGCATCTGAATATCTTTTCCAAGGCCTTCATTGCTACCCTACCAATTGCTAGTCTGTGGTATATTTCTTGAGTGCTAGTTCCTTTACTTCTGTCTATGAAGGTTCTCAGTCATCCAGGTGGAATTGTCTGTAGCTTGAATCATGTCAACTGGATTTCTATTTTCTCAGTGGAAACGTTTCGCTCCTTATCCAAGGAGCTTCTTCAGTCTGAGCAAAGTTAGTAAGGGAATCCTTAAATATGTTTCTAGGTGGCTGTGTGACCTTACACCTGGGGCTAGGTCATGGTTATATTGAGATGTTATTTTAAGTCCTTTTATCATCTAAAGGAGGATCATTAAGATCACCATGCTGCTGTTGAGCTTGTGAAATGGTCTTAATCTTCCTAGGCACAGAAGACAAAGCAGGGAGGAAGATGGGGGAAAAGATTGTGCCTGAGGCCCCCACCTCTATTCAAGGAAGGATTTTCCAAGTTGGCATAAATGGATTCCTTGACCCCTCTCTCAAACCACCTATCTTCTCTGTCTAAAATGTGAACATTAATGTCCTCAAATGAGTGTCCTTTTTCCTTTAGATGAAGATAAACTGCTGACTCTGGTCCTGTGGTGTTACTTCTCCTGTGTTGGGCCATCCTCCTGTACAAAAGTTGTTTGGTTTCTCCAATGTAGAGTTCAGAGCACTCCTCACTGCACTGGATTGCATAAACTACATTGCTTTTCTTGTGTTTTGGAGTTTGATCTTTGGGGTGTACAAGCCTAATAATATATATATAATAAATAGTTCCTTTACTATTGATAATTAATTCTTGAAGGCAGGATTTAAGGGTTAATTAATCTATTAATCATATTTCCCACTTTAATATCTTCATTGTTAATTCTAAGACTGGTTGCTGTATCTGTGGTCATCTGCTTGGTCTTCTTTATATTTAATCTTAATCCTATTTTTCTCTGTGCTCCTTGGCTTTCATTACTAGAGCTTCCAGATCATTTGCATTTTCAGATACCAGAGTAAGTAGTCATCAGCATTGTACAGGTTATTGATGTATCTTTCTCTAATTTTAAAACCACACTCATCTTCTTCCAACCCAGCCTCCCTTAAATAGATGTAGCATATAGATCAATTTTTTCTAGTAGTGGTACAATTTGTTTTCCTAGATTCACAAAGACAGTTTAATGGTACAACTGAATACTTATCTATTTAAACATCAAAATATTTTTTCTTTCAGTTATTTAGCTGTATTCAACAGCAGCCTTGAACAATCCAGCTGACAAACAGGTAGCTCCAGATATTCTTAAATATTGTTGATTTCATTCTTAAATATGAGTTATTTTAGTATGGAATACCAGTATGTACCTCTGAATTCTGGATGCTGTGTTTCCGAATCATATCTACCTTATTCATATTTACATTACTCTTGATATAGCTAAATATTAAGAGAAATCCTTTGCCAAACAAATGGAAAAGGCAATCTTTATTCAAATATGTTTGAATAACAAAAATGTTACATAATTTTTCATATGTCTTTAATCCAACTGTGTGTGAAAAAGTCACTATTTAAACCTGGGTAAATTACCCAAAAATGGGTAAAGGTGTTTTTTCTTTCAGTAATGACACACGAACCCATTAAATTGACTTTAAAGTGTTTTACCTACATTAGGTAAAAAGGACTTTCTGATAAGCGGTTTTGGATAATGAAGGAAACAGTTTGGGAAGCACTGATTTAAATAGTCACTGCTACTTAATAAAAACTGAAGTCTCTTTCTATCCTTCGTTTTGTCTTGTAACAACATGTAAGAATCTATTCAAGAACTTATTTATGAAGCTGTATGAAATACACAGTAAGGTTCTTGTTTTTGGCAAAAGCTGCACTGCAGTAAATAAGATCATTCATCCATAACACTAGTTAGAAAAAGGACTTCCCATTTCTTCTTCAGTAGCCTTTGCCAGCAGTTCCATGAATAGCAGTATTTTGCCTGCACAAGTACAGCTTTGTGATTTGATTTGAAGCTATGATGCTAATTTTCTTGTTTTGCAATACATAAGCCTCCTCCGCTATCATGTTATTATACATATGGTGCATCTATCACTCCCAGCTAACATTTCTCTCATTTCCTTTGAGAGCCATCTAGACAGTATAGTATAGAAAATATAGTATAGGATAGGAAACAGTTTTCCAGAAACAACAGACTACATTATAGAAAAGTGAAGATCAATTTGAAAAAGAATTCAATAAATTCAAATAAATTCAATAAATTCAAAGCAGCCATCAACAGACACATAGAGGTAAACAACATTTACATACCATTCATAAGAGACAATAGAAAAGCCAGAAGACCAGAACACCTCCTTGCCAGCAATCAACAACCAGATAGGCAAAGATTAACACCAAGATTAGCACCAGAGGAGCAATCTAACAACACAATAGACCCTAATCAAGGAACTATTAACTCAGTCAATCAACCAAGCAGCAAACAACAACCCAATCAAGGTACTACCAAGGAGAGTACAACACCCCCACCAACACAGGAAGGACAAGCCAGGGTATATAAACAGAGAGCAAGTCCCACTCCCTTTTCGCACTGAAGATGTTGCCTAGCCTGGCAATGAAACGTCTGCAAGAAAACAACCAGGCTCAGAGAGCACCAAGGACTCCACAGTTCAACCCAGAGCTACAAATATTCTCTTCGATTAGAATTCAATAAGCTTGACAGGCTGAGTTTAATGCAAATATATTCATGCTAAAAATTTGTGCAAGGCTGATCCCTGAAGCTTCGGATATTATCAAATAATTTCTTTTCCATCACTAAAATTCACAATATTATTGTCATTACGGCTTTCAACCCTCAACTGTAAGCACAACCCTCAAGCCAAGTTCATTCGCAGAGAGATCAGAGATCAATGCAATTTCAGATTGTTTCTATTACAAGGTTAATACCAAGTTATATGACTTGTAGGACAATGGATTTGCAGTTTTTATGAGCATGCTAAGTATGCACGTTTCACTTTTGTTACAACTTTTATGTTAAACTTTTTCAAACTGCCTAGCAATCAGTTCTAAATATAAATATACATAAACAGCAGCACTAGTACTCGTACAGAATCCAACCTTCAGGTTATAAAATGTTGCCAAAGTTGTCCATGACTGTGTCCAAGAACAACTTGGATTTGGAGGCTTTAACTGCAAAACATTCGCAATAACAAACTCTTCTCATTCATCACGTATTTTCATGAGGATATATTTGCAATCTTCCTCATACAAGATTTTGGTTCCGCTAAACAGCTGAAGTGTCAGCTCATACATTATATATTCATAGGCAAGAAGATTCCATTCTCTTTTCACATGATACTTGTTTTGTAGGAAAATGTGGCAAGTCCTTTGCCTTAGGCAGCCATGGAAAACAATCACATATATTTTCCCACAATGCCTGGATTGTTTAATATAAGAAACAACACGAGAAAAAATATCGTTCTGGTGATGTCATGCTGCAAGTATAAAACAAAAATGGATTCTGAGTAGCAGTGGAATTTCTATATATAACTATTTATTATTTTTAGAAAGAGACATTCCAAATAACGTACTATTCCCATCACTTAATTCTTCCTGGAAAACAAGCTGATCTCCTTATTGCCAAAACCAGATGCACTTGGTTCAGTGCTCAACTGGAGCTACGTATCAGTACTCAAATGAGAGAATCAATTGGTAGACTGATTATGTCCCCTTGAACTACATTTTGTAAAGTTATAGGGAGGACATTATTTCCCTCCCTATATACTTGCCTCTACTGAAAAATTCCAACCGCTTCTCTAATTATTCCATGATGTCTCTCTGTAACAATGCCCATGGCTGAAAAAGACTCACTCACTTCCAATTCTGCACTGTTTTCTACTTTCAGGCTGCCAGGCTAGGGTCTACATAGAACGTTCCCAGGCAAATTCTGTCATCTGACTTTCTTTCCTCATCTACTTGGCTTGGTCAGACCTTCTTCCTTACTGCCAGTCTCCTACCACACCCCAAGAGTCTGAATTGTCTTAAGAATCGAGGTACATCTGCAGAGCCGACTTTCCAGCCAAGAGGACTCGCATTACTGATTGCTTTAAAACTGACCTGATGTATGGAGGTGGTATCACAATCTAAAAGGCACTGCATATGCATGAGTGAGCTAGAGAGGGACACACCAACCCAAATTTACAAAGAAGAACCAGAATCTGTGATTTTCAGTCAAAAGCATTGCTTGAACAGGAATAGAAAAATGTTTATGACCCACTGAATCCTTTGCTGTACAAAGGTCCAAAACAAGAACATGAAGGCAATTAAATTCCTAAAGATGTCGTTCTGGAATGAAAGTCCTAGCCGCAGAATATATTCTACTATCCCAAATCAGATAATGTCAGTTGAACAAGGTCCCACAGGTAAAGGCTTTCATAAAGGAGATATGAAATTAATGGAAGGAAGTAGAGCTTATAGATTTCAGTAAAAGCTCTCATACCTTCCTTGTAAGCAGTGCTAGAGATCCATTAAGGCATTTGGTTTGCTTTTTTTCCAGCCATATTCACAGATACAGAATGAACTATTTTTCAGAATAAAAGGTAAAGTTAAAGGTTCCCCCGCACATTCATGTCCGACTCTAGGGACCAGTGCTTATCTCCGTTTGTTAGCCGAAGAGCCAGCGTTGTCTGAAGACGCTTCCGGGGTCACGTGGCCGGCATGACACTCGCGGAACACTGTTACCTACCCACCGAAGTGGTACCTATTAATCTACTTGCATTTGCATGCTTTCGAATTGCTAGGTTGGCAAGAGCGGGAGCTTTTCAGAATAAGGTGTTTTGCAAAAGCAATTTGCAAAATGTCAGGTTGATTTTTTAAATCCACTAGGCTTGCCTAAAGTAGTTATTTGGAACCAGGGCAAATAATTTGATGCAATAATTTCTGCACTGGACCATACCCAGTTTACAACTAAATTCAATTAAATTTGAAATATAATGCAATTAGGAAGTAAATCCCACTGGACTTAGTGGGATTTAACTCTGGATAAACAAGCAGAATCATGCTACAAGCTTGTAAATTCTGTTCTAAGGTATATAACCCACAGGGGTTTGCTAAAGTTACTGTGCAAAAGACTTCTAGGGAGATAAATTTAATCTTTCTAAAGCTCAAGGGTCAAATATTCATTTGCAGCTGGATCTGATATAGAAAATATAATAGTGTTCAAATGCAGAATATTTAAATCATCTTATCACTGCATCATTCCTAGAATAGCCAACTAAATATAACCACATACTTATTTAAACAACAGAACTGCCACAAATTACATTTTTGCCAGCAGTAATAACGCTGCATCAGCCCTCTAACATCAAATACCTGCCTCCCTGCCTGACAAATATGATGGGAATCCAGACAAATTTAATACCTTCCTTGTTGAATGAATTACACATCTTCCTAAGATCTTAAGTAGGATTTACAATTGCCCTGACGACTGAGAAAGTTGTGAAATGGACTGTCTCCTTTCTGATACAAAACCACCAGAATGTGGACAACTACCTTAATTTTGTCACATTCCTGAGAACTATAGTCAATAATCCTGTCAAGCAAGTGACCACCAATTGCAAGAGCCATCGCCAATGACAGGGTAAGTGGTCTGTGCAAGGACAGTCAACTGATTTTCAGTTGTCAGCCAAGGGTGTGGACTGGAATGAAAGAGACAAGCATAAGGAGGGACTATCAGATGAAATACAGGATGAATTTATTTGGCAGGGCACCCTAAAAACTCTGGCTACATTAATCCAACTCTGCTTGGGTATCAATGGAACATTTGAATTGCAGCAAGGTATGGGCAGGAGAGAAAGATGCTATTATTCTTGTTCATCCCCACCCCACTCCACCCACGCTTCAGAAGTTAAATGTATGCTATGCAGCTGACTGCTAGGTCAGATGATGCAAGGTCTATGTATATATTTTTGGAGAGTCCACAGCACATCATGCACAAATGACCTGCTAAGAACTTCCCCCCTTCCAAAGCATCAACTAAGTGTTCTACCAGTGGAAAAGGGGCATTTTGCAAGCAGGTGTCCCAAATGTTCTAGATCTGCCTGCTGTGAAGTAAGAATATCCAAGGGCTCAGAGGCTGGGCACCAGAAATTAAGTGAAGCCAAAATATGTGATGAAATGAACTATGATTTAACTATTCCTATTACACTTCAGACCCAAATGGGATTGGAAATACAACTACAGGTCCAAATAAACTTTGGCATCTCCAGCAACTTTACACAATCTTCTAGCACAACTAGTATGCTATTCCCATGTATCCTGTTGATCCCACCCACCCCCCACTTGAGCTGAAACTACTGATGGCCAACTCTTATAGACAGGACCCATCTCTGAGTGCACTGAACAAACTCTACGTAACATCAACAATCATCTGGACTCTCTGCAACTTTATTTAACTGCACCTTTTCATTTTCCAATAATCCTGGCAATGGACTGACTTTGGGCTCACAGTTCATATATTCGTTGGCACTGGAATTAGTTAACTTTCGATTTCAGCTTGCAAAACTCACCGCCTACAGGGGTTCAACACCCCACAACATTCACCACCTCGCAGCAGAAATTCTTCCTATTTTGTCTGCCTGGTATATTAATTAAGCTGATTATTTAATAATGTGTTTAAAACGGGGAAAGTAGGTTCTGCTGCCTCTCCCCATCAATTGCGACTGAAATATCAACCTCATTCCTGGAGCTCAGACTGCACAAAATGCCCCAATCCAGTATCAAATCAGAATTTGCCTAAAATATATTGTTGTTTAAAACTTGCAGAAGGGTTTTATCTGTCCATTTTTGTCCTCTGCAAGGCTCCCTCCCTCCATGTAATCCAGGGGTGGGGAACCTTTTTTCCGCCAAGGGCCATTTGGATATTTATAACCGGGGACCGGGGGGGCGGGGTTTCTGGGATTTCCACGGACCGGGGGCCGGAGTTTGCAGGCGGGAGCCAATCACAAGCACTGGGGGGCAGGGTTTGCGGGTGGGAGCCAATTGCGTGGAAGGGGCGGGGTTTGCGGATGGGAGCCCCGCGGGCCTTATACGGCCCGTGGGCCTGACGTTGCCCACCCCTGATGTAATCCATAATTTCTGGTCCCTAAGCACTCTATGAGAACCCTACTATCTTCCCTACTATATAAATTTCTAAGTAGAAATTATCCTCACCAACCGCCGTTGGTGTGTCGCCGCGGGAAAACTTTGGAAAGCCCTGTTCTAGAGGATAACCAATTTAGGCTTAATGAATTTCTTTATATACCTAATTTTGTAGTACTTTAAATAAATCTAATACTTCAAGTTATTGTCAGAATGTATTTGATTTGTATTTAGATGTGGCCAAAAGTATTGATACCCCTCTACTTTTTCCCAAAGAACCATAAATTTCAGGTAGAAACAATCCATTTCTGTTTTAACTATATACAGTATATTCATTCCTAGCTTGCACAACAAGCATGCTGATGCTTTATCATGTAAGTCAGAGAATTTATTGCTCTGTGACCTCCTCCCAAATCCATTCTACCCCCAAAAAAAACTTTCCTATCCATCTCCAGTGCTTGGTTCACCTTGTGAAACTCTTGCAGCTGGAAACAAGACTCCTTTGCTAATGGAGTAAACCTATATTCAGCAAAGGAAGACCATTCATGCAGGGTTGGACAGATTACTTTCATAGAGACCCCTTTTCCTGTCTTCCCTCTCTCCCTTTTATTAGGAATGGGAAGAACTGTATCACAATGACCAGTGGTATGTTCCTCCTTCCTTGAGGGAGGAAGTCTTGAAATCTGCCATGACAGCTGGTCAAGTACACATTTTAAAGTATTTAAAATGACTTTTCTTCTCCATCACTTTGGGTAGTCCCACATTAGAACCGATATCAAGGCACAGTTTTATTCTTGCTATACTTGTTCCCTTCCTAACCCTTTTACCAATAAACTTTTATACTCCATCTCTTCGTAGCTTTGGGACAGTTTCCTTTTACTTTATTACCAATCACATGTCAAGCATCTACATGGCATTCTAGTGGTAGCTAATGACCCATTCATTCCCTGTCATAGCCACCCTTCTGTTCCTGAGATGGCTTGTTGGTTTATTCAACAGGTCTTTCAAAACCATAGCTTGCCCAATTGCCTAATTTCTGACAAAGGCCCACAGTTCATGGGATGCTTTTGGAAAGCTCTGTTTCATCTATTGCACATACAACTCCTTCTATCCTCTGCCTATTATCCATAGACAGGTGGCAAAACACAGAGGACAAATGCCACTTTGGAGCAATACCTCCACTGCTATGTTAACTACCAACCAGATATCAAATTGGTCTTTCACCTATGGGCTATTTGTTTCCAATAACTTGGTACATCCCTCTACTCAGTTGTTATGCCTCAAATCTAATGCCTAATGCTTCCTGGTCTTCCCCCACCCTTGAGTTCCTTGGGTAGATGGGTGGCTATGTTAATTTGTTAAATAAACAAATAAATCCTCCCATTTCCCAGGAATGGTAGGCTGCTTAACACCTCATCAAGAATCCTTCAGATTGTGCCAAGACCTCCTACAAATGTTCAGCTGACTGTCTCTGCCAAAGAGGCTCCACTCTGTTGTTGATTATGCATGGCTTTCTCCAGTTTTTCCTTCCACATCACCATCTAAATAACTGGATATCAAGTTTCCTGGACCATTTACAGTTCTTGCCCAGATGGATCCAGAAGGCTTCCACTTCCATTTCTCAAGCACACTGAAGGTACATCCTGATTTCCAGCATTATTCCAAGTTTTGGAATGACACCCTTGCATACCTCCTGCCCTGCCCTGCCCTCCCCCGCCTTTTGTTTTGTTTTGCTGAGGACAAGAATTCAATACAACATGTATTTTGGTATATGATTCACTAGAAGAACTACTCAGGCACAAAAAGATCCTAGGACCCATCACGTCCTTTGAAATTTTAATTTGCACAAATCCAAACCTCACCCGAGGCAGTTGTCGACACATTCAGCTAGAGTGTCTGTCAGTTCTGATTCTGAGAGAAGAAAGATTGGTGTGGAGAGGGTGACATTACTATGGTTGCCTCAAAAGGACCAGAAGGAGGGAGATCTGGAATGGGAGAGTGCCTGACAAAAGGGTAGAAGAAACTATAAAGGGGAAATTTTCCAACCACAGAAGAAATGGAGCTTCCCTTCCTTCCTAAGATCCCCAGCCAAGAGGAAAGAGGAACTGAGAGCATTAAAGATGGGGGGGGGATTTAGCAGCATGTTGATGAAACAATGGAAATGGTCTCCCATGAGCACAGAAAGGAGGAAAGAAATGCTCTTGGCACCTCTATATCCAAAGGGGGACCAGAGGGGTGAAAATGGAGTGGGAAGTGGTAAAACGGTTGAAAATGGCAAGGTGTGAATGTGCTAGAGAATTTTATTTTGTAAACAAGGGGCAGATGGCAAAAATCTTCAAGACCAAGAAAAGGTGAGCCAAACAAACTTTAAAGAAAAGAAAAAGAAAAAGAGGAGGAAGAGTAGGAGGGAGGTTGTCCAAAATTCAAACCCTCAGACAAATGCACATATATAAAGGGCAAGATTCCTGAGGGTGGTTAGACAGGTAACTTTTTTTATTACGGTTTCCTAATTCTCTGCAGTAAATCTACTTATCTAGTCTTCTTGAATCTCTTCGGATATATGGAACAGAGATAAGTTGTCCTGGAATTGGAAGATGCAGAATGTAACGAGAAAGCAAACTCCATTAACTAAGATAAAACAGAACAGAAATGTAAGGAACTGAATATTTAGGTGCCATCAAGTCAGGTGAAACTCCTGACAACTACCTCAACCTGTCTTCATTTCATCCAGGACCAACTGACAGAATGTTCATGTAGTGCATGGTATTTATAGTAACCATTTCTAAACCCATTATTCTGAGATTTCTGTATTCTTTCTCTCAATTTTTCAATCTCCAGCTTTTACAGTTGAATGTTATTATTTGAAAAAAAATACACTGCTTTAATTGTCTATCATAGAAATATATTTATTCTTCATGATCTGCTATAAGGTTTGCAATTCTTCCTAGGATTAATTTTCTCTGTCCTTCTCAAGTGCACTGTCCATCTTTAGTCTTGAGTCCAATAAAACAAAACTATCTGCTACCTTTTTCACTGTCAGTTGTGAGTTCACTAAGCATGCTGGCTGAGATTACCTGAGTACTGTATCAATTATTAAACAAACACAGTGATAATACGTGTCCTTGTTTCATTCCCTTTCTTATTCTGAACCACTTTGTTTCTCCAAATTCAGTTCTTATAATAGCTTCTTTTCTTTGTAAAGATTCCTCAGAAGAAGATTCAAGCATTCCGCCATGCCTATTAGCCTTAATGTACTGTATTTCTGCTTTTGACAATTTCAAGTTTTCCTTGCTTAAAGCTTTCAACAGTCCATTGTTCCAATTATATGCATCCTTCTAAAAATATGGGCTCCTCTTTCAGTGTTGGCACTGTAAGTGACTAGACTCCCTTGAGGCTCTGGTCTAGTCAGATCAGCATTTCTAGATGACTTTCTAGATGAAAATTCTAGATAAAATTTCTAGATGAAAAAGAAAGTTTGTCTTTTTCCCTTCAGTAACTAGAGGGGTGCCCCCCAAGTAGGACCCTTATCTGGCACTCAAACTTGTCTAAAGGTTTCTGTGCAGCTTTTTGGCAACAGTACAGAAGTGGTTTGCCACTGCCTTTTTCCAAGTTTGATTTCTGACTCTCTGCAGGCTTCCCTCACGGCTGAAGAGCCCACTTGCCTTCACCTCTCTCATTTTGACCTTACCCACCAGGATAATCCTAACAGGAGTTCCCACTAGGATCGCTCTCAGGGTCACGGAAGTTACTGACTCCCTCCACCATGGCAAGATGATCACCCCTTAGAAAAGTGGGGACCCAATAACCTCTTCTCTCTCGGCATCTGAAGATTAAGAAAGACCTCCCATGATGTATTACCCCGCTTTCAAAAACTACATAGCACCCAATAAAGCTAAAAACAATGCAAGTTTTATTTATCCCACCCTCCACGCACACCAACCTGACTATCTGGGTCTTGACACTCATCCTGGCAAGGGCTACCAGGCAAGACCAATTGGATATTACACATAAACCACCACCCAACATACTTAATCCAGTTACTGAAATAACCCATGTTCTACATTCACACAAACAGGCTGTGTTTGCATAGTCACAATAACCATATTGTTTGCATGTCGTTACTAGAGATCATTGGCATTTGTGATTAGCTATGTTTTTGTATCAATGTATTTCGTTTTTAACCTGAATTACAAAGGTGGGAACTGTACGGTGCTCAAAGTTGGTTTCATGTCGATTGGAGCAGCAAAAACAACTAAATAAATAAATAAGGAAGAAAGCTACTTGTAGATTTTTCATCAGGATTTACCTGTAATCTGTTTAGCATGCTGTACAAAAACTGTATCTCTTGGGTGTTGCTTCCCTGGCGTGATTAAGAGTGTGGTATACACAGGGATATATCCAGTAGGCTTGTACAAAATCAGGCGTACCAATACAATTGTACAAAATTAGTCGGAAAAGGTGCTACCAGACTCCTGATTTTTTTTGCCCCTCTCGACTGACACGGCTCTGCTCCTACCATGCCTGCAATCGTGCAAAGAAATCGGGGATCCCCGTTCTGAGAGGCCGCCCAGAATCGGGCAAGGGACGGGCGGCGCTGGGAACGTTTAATAAACGGCCAGGAGCCATCCGAAGCGCCTCGATTCCCTCCCCATCCTCTCCCTCGGAGGAGGGACGCTCCTTCTCGCCTGACCCGGCATGAACTCCCTCGACTCGACCCCGCGCGTGCGTCCCCCCTTCCCAGTCGCCTGCACGGCACGGAACGGATCCCACCTCTCATTCACACGCAGCTCGCGCCCCTCTCCGCCGCTGCCGGTCAGGGCCCGGCCCCCGTCACGTTTCCCTTCTTTCGAAGGAGAGACCCCGCCCCCCCGGCTTTGCATCCTCTCCCCTTCCCACCCCACAAGTGGCTGCCCCCTGCTGCCCGCGCCCCACACGTGTCGCCGCTGCCGCCTCCCCGTGCCCTTCTCCCCGGCGATCGCCCTGCTCTCTGCCGGGGAGGGCTTTCCTCCCTCCGCCCCCAAGGCGGCTGCCCACTGCCCGGCCTCCCCAGCCCTTCTCCCCCGTCTTCGCCGCAGCCGCCCCCCGCCGGCGCGCGCCGACCCACCCTCCCCCCGCCCGCTTCGGCCCCAGCTCCGGGGGTGGCGGGGACCCAAGCGAGGGCGTGGGGATCTCACCGGTTCTCCGCACGCGACCGAGGGGACGGCAGGCGCACCGTGGCGACGACAACCGTCTGCAATTGGGGAAGGGCAGGAGGAGGCAGCGCGCGCCAGGCAGCTGCTGCCGGACGGGGGGGCGGGCATGCGCGCGCGCCCGAGGCGGTGGGGGAGAGAGAAGGAGAAAGAGGGAGGGGGGAGAAGAAGCGGCGGCTGAGGCAGCGGCAGCAGCAGCAGCAGCAGCAGCAGCAGCAGCAGCAGCAACAGCGCGCCGCCGTGGAAAAGACGGTACGCCAATCACGCCTCTGCCTGCCCCGCCTCTTTCTGAGAAGCGGGCGGGGGAGAAATGAAGGCCCTGCGGCGCGCGAGGATCGAAAAATCCAACGTGGTCCCAAGTCGGCATCAACATCTTCTCTCATTGGGCGACGATCCCTGGGAAGGCCGCGGTGAAGCGCTTGATTGACGGGGGATATTGTCCAATCACCAAAAGGGAAATGACAGCGCCTGAGTGGGGTCAGTCAGCCGCTCGCGTCCTTGAAATGATTCTGATAGGCAGCTCAGCTCACGAATAGGGAAGAAGGGGGAGGGAGAAAACAATAATGGAGCTTCCCCTTAGAAGGCGCCCTCCTTAACGAGAGCAGGCCTTTGTGGGCGGCAACGCGTGTTAACAGACAAGTCTTTCAGCCGATGAGAGCGTGGAAGGAGGCATGACGTACCCTGACCGGCCTATCGTTGGCCGCCGCTTCAAGATGCTTTTCTTCCTTTTTCTTGTTGACTAGCCGGAGGCCTGGAGGGCCTCGCTGCGATGAGCCCCCTCGCTGAAGGCCCCTCCTAGACTGGCGCTGGCTGCGTGGGGCGCCCGAAGCTTCGCGCGTGAGTCGCGGAAGCTCATGGGGTCCTGAGGCGGGTGAGTAGCCTTGGCCGGGGACTGTCCTCGCCGCCCCGCTTTCCGTGCCCGTCTCTCGTTGGATTCCCCTCCCGCCTCCCATCACGACCCCCGTAGCAGGTTAGGACTGAAGCTGGCTCTCCCCGGTCTTAGCATCGCAAGAGACGCGTCCCCCTTCCCCGTCCTTTCTGCTTGGACGGAGCCGCTCCAAGAGCGGGGGAAAGATGGCCTGGCTCTGGTCCTCCGGGCGATCAGCCTCGCTGGTTTGTCCTTGCCGCCTTTCGGCAACGGGACGAGGGATGCTTTCCCCACTGCTTCCCCCCACGTCCCCCGGCCAAGGCCGGTCCCCAAAGCGAGGCTCTTTGAGTCAAACTCGGAATTTAAAAGGTTTACCTTAACGAGGCTCGGGAGCCTCCTCGAATTCGGTTAAACGATTTACACCAAGCCTTCTGTAGCACGACAATGGCAACGGATTATAATGGCGGTCAAAACAACAAAACGCTATTACCAGAAGAAAGAGGCCCCGTAAAAAGTTGTCCCTTGGGGGGAAAAAATATCTCGTTTCTCCGACATTTGGAACCATACAATCTCCCCTTCCAAAAAAAAAACCGCCTTAAGTGACTTATGGTACCCTTCAAAGCATCGCCCAGGCATCACTGAAGGGATATAAAACCTGTCCTCATTCCTTGCTTTGGCAGATGGTTAGATGATTCAGACAGACAGTATAAGTAAGGCACTAATTGAGAAATGACTTTGTCTTCTAGACTGTAATCTATGAGCATGGTTGTTAACTTTACCTTGTTCTCATTGGGGAGCCTGCATCTGGACTATAATAATATTAAAGTGCAGGTTCAAGGATCATGGTTTTCTGCTCCCATAACCGTGGGTTCCCTTCAGATACCTCCTGCATTAGCAAAATGCTTAGAATTTATCAGATGCTTGAATTTTTTTTCAAAATGTTGCACTATGGAGTCCTTGGTGCTCTCTGAGCCTTGTTTTCTTGCAGACGTTTCATTGCCAGACTAAGCAACATCTTCAGTGAGAAAAGGGAGTGGGACTTGCTCTCTGTTGATATACCCTGGCTTGTCCTGCTTGTGTTGCACTATATTTTATATTCACTTAGAAGTAACAGCTAGAAACTCTACTCGTAATACTTATGCAGTGTCTACATTTCTGATATTTTGTTGCATGCTGTGTAATCATATGACTGTTGCTATAATAAATCAATTAGTATACATAATTTTAGCAACTTCATTAGTTTCATCTGCTGTTTAATAATGTATATAAGCACTTTTTTGCAGAAACTGCTCTGCTTTCATTTATGAGAAACTTGGTGATAGGATCAAATTCAACAGTTTTTACATTAGTTGTGCTTGGGTTTTTTTATATTTGTTGTGTTTGTTACAGAATTTTAGTATGCCAGCGTGTTTTATCAACAGGCAAATCTGAGAAAAAGGAGGGCACAATGAAAGCTCTCTCCAGCACTGAATCCAATATGGGATATATATTTCAGTTGTCCAGCCAATTTCATACATAATTCTTGATTATGTGCCATTAAGACAGTGTGATTTTTAGTGACCACAAAGATACTCTCCAGAACAAAATACAGGACTAGATGACAATAAAAATATTTGATTGCTGATGGGTGCCAAAATGAAAGAGGTTCAGTATTGTTAGGTAGCAGTTCCAAACATGTTCTTGAATAATAGTTACAAGCAGGGTCTCCCTGATCATTCTGCTAAGCTAATAATACAGACATGCATGCTCTCAGGTAAGTTTAGTTTTGTGAAATTAGGGCTAATAGGTTCAACATTCTGCTCATACTAGAGTTATAGCTGTTTAGTTGAGGTTAAAAAAGGTAAAGGTTCCCCCGCACATTTGTGCAGTCGTGTCCCACTCTAGGGGCCGGTGCTCATCTCCGTTTGTTAGCCGAAGGCCAGCATTGTCCGAAGATGCTTCCACGGTCATGTGACCGGCATGACGCATGCGGAACGCTGTTACCTACCCACTGAAGTGGTATCTATTCATCTACTTGCATTTGCATGCTTTCGAATTGCTAGGTTGGCAAGAGCTGGGGCTAGTGCGGGAGCTCACTCCGTCACGTGGGGCTAGGGATTCGAACCTCCGAACTTGCGATCTTCCAATCGACAAGCCTGGCGTCTTACCCGCTGAGCCACCGCCCCCCCCCCCCCCAGTTAAGTTGAGTTGAGGTTATCAGAGTTCAATTTATTTTTTAAATTTCCAGTGTGGATGTCCCTCAAGGAAGTAGTCTATTATGATAATCTCCAGTGCAAGACTAAATGAATTAAGTGAAACAGGTAGGACTTTCTGTTCAGTTTTATAGAACTCTTAAAAAGCAAAAATTCTCAGTTCACAATATTCACTATCTGAATGTTTTTTAATAATAGCAAGAGGAAAACCAGCTTTATTTATGGACATAATTGTATGTCTTTTTATATGCTTTTACACATCACCCTATTTTTTTGTTTTCCTTTATTCTAGGGAGTATCTTTTCTATTCTTACTACTTACCTACCAAGGCTGTTTAGATGAGAATGTCCTTGGCGCAGAGAGTGCTACTTACATGGCTCTTTACATTACTGTTCCTGATCATGTTGGTATTAAAACTGGATGAAAAGGCACCATGGAACTGGTTTCTAATATTTATTCCAGTTTGGATATTTGATACTATTCTTCTAGTTATGATCATTGTGAAAATGGCTCGCCGTTGTAAGTCCGACTATGATCCTCGCAACGGCTCCCAAAATCTCAAGAAAAAAGCTTGGTATCTTGCAGCAATGCTACTTAAGCTGGCCTTCTGCCTTGCTCTCTGTGCGAAACTGGAACAATTTACTGTAATGAAGCTTGCTTATGTATTTATTCCTCTTTGGATTCTGCTAATTGGAGGGATGATAGAACTTGGATATAATATTTTCTATGTACGAAGGGACTAAACTTTTTTTCACATTCCTGAGCAATGCTGCTATCAGCTTACTGCCTCTAAAGGAACTATTCAATATATATATTTGATCTTCAAGCTGTTGGATGAGATTCTTCAGTATGTGAAGCACAGCTGTCTGATTTTCATGTACATATTGTAAATAAAACCACCTCATATTTTCTGTGGTTTCTGCATTTAAGTTCTTATGTCTCCAGTGTCTAGTGAGCGAGTCATGGTACATAAAACTTGAAATTATACAATAGTATACCAGAACTATTAGTATTTTTGCAGTTATTTCAGCTACTATAAACCACTCTTTCTAACCACCATCTTTCCAATGTGTGCACTCCCAGAATTCCCTAGCAAACAGTCTTGTTAATAATTCTGGGAATTTAAACTGCACTTCTTGAGAGCATCCAGATTGCAGAAGGCAGTTTAAAAAAAGTGTCTAAGGAGATGAACAAATTCTTGTATGTAATCAAGCTCTATAATACAGTTAATATTAACAGAATTCGTTACCAAGCACTTGTTCAGATATGAAATACTAAAAGGTTGAATCTGTCTCATAAATACTTTGGTTTTCTGTTTCCAATATGGGACAAGCTTTATACTGCTACTAGATACAAAGCTAGCAAGTCTAAATACAGTTGCTATGGGAAGATGATTGTTCAGCTGTATTTGCACAATACACTTAACTGGGTCAAGGCAGGGATTAGTGTATAGCTTGAAAAAACTATTCACTTTGCAGTTCCAGGGCTGCTTAAGCCTTCCTCAGTTATGTCATGCAAACTATTAAAGTATTAACTGACCCTTCCCACTTCTAAGACGGAAACAAAGTTCTAGGGAAGCCTTATGAAAATGGAGCTTTTTAATGCTCCCAGTTTCCATTTTACTTCCCTCGCAGCCACATGGTGGGAAAAGGGGCAAAAAAGAATGGGGGTGGTTCAATGTCTTCCAGTAGAAAGAACTACCAGAAATGATATCCTTTGGGGAAGATTGCGGCTTCCAGTGGGAATGGCGGACTGAACGGCTGTTCCCGCGAGTTCAGCGGGCGGAGGTGATAACGTGGGTAACTTTTTTGGGGCTCAGGCAGGTTGTCCTGAAGCTCAGAAACATTTTCCGGATCAAGGAGAATACCTGGAATCATCCCATCTGTCTTCCGGACAGCTGCTTGCCAGCTGGGAGGCGGGGACTTCATCACTTTCCAAGCCGCGCTGTAGTCTTAAAGGGACACTAAGACCGGCCAACCCATTTCTAAATCACCGATTTGTTTTTTTTTTAAGTCTATGTACCCCAAGAGAGGCTTTCTACAGCGAGGAGAAGCTGGTTCTCTTGGTGCTTAATGTTATTTTGGGGATTACATTTTTAAAAAAATTCTTTTTAAGTTTTGGATTTCCTTTTTTTTCCAAAGGAAATTCCAAAGATTGAGAGTAAACAATTCTGTTCCTGTTATTATTTTGTATTAAATTTGAAGATATTAGCATTTTCCTACATGTTGAATCGGCTGATTTGAACCTTCAGTTTTCTGTTTTCACTTTCCCTTGAGAACTGTCTGCTATCTCACTCTCACTTTATGTAAACACATTTTGGACTCTTCCATATCTTCGTCTTTTGCTGGTTAAGCTCCTAGGGGGCGCCATAATCTACTGTGTGAGACATGGAGGATTCTAAACAGATTCTTTCACCAGGATTTTAAAATCTATCAAGCTTTTATGCAAGATATCCAGGACATTGTGGAAAATATGAGATCTAAAATGTGCCATCAGGTTGGGGATGTGGTGGATGAAATTGAGGAATTTAAGAGCTATAGGGTTTTTTTTAAGACTGAGATTGGGATTTTTATCGAGATGCTGAAGATTGGACAATGGCGTTGGAGAAATCTAAGGGAGAGCAAGCCATAAGTAAAATCAATCTCCTGGTGGAATGCCATGAAAAGAACTTGAGAGATTCAAAGAAGGAATCTTTGAGGGGGGGGGCAGTTGGGCTGTTTGATTCTTTCAAGAGGAAAGCTCTGTGTACATTGTGGGTATATGTAACTGCTTTGGTTTATTTTGAAGTGGGATAAGGGTTGAAGAATGTTTGTCTGGTTTGCTTTAAGGATTTGATTGATGCTATTTGCCTTTAAAGATTTAGATTTACTGTTTTGAATTGGCTTTGTTTTTTGGGTTTATTAAGATTAAAATTATTAAAACTGTTGTATTAGGGTTAAAGAATGTTTATCTGGTTTGCTTTAAGGATTTGATTGACGTTATTCCCTTTTACAGATATGGAATTACTGGTTTGAATTGGCTTTGTTTTTTGGGTTTATTAAGATTGGGATTATTAAAATTGTACTATTAAGTATAATAGACAACTTATGTGCTTTTTAATTTGATTATTATAGTAGACAGAAATGTATAGAATAGTGGTAGGAAAGGAATAATTAAATATGTTTTATCTTTTGGAGGGGAGAAAGATGTTTAGCAGGTTTATATGAACTTTTTTTCTTTATTTTAATATAAGGGGGAGGAGTAACTGCACTTAGTGATTTTTATTATGTGTTAAAGTGGAATGACTTATAGAAATATTTTTTTAATTTATTTTCTATCCCACCATTATTATTTTTATAAATAACGCAAGGCAGTGAACATACCAAATACTCCTTCCTCCTCTTCTTTTCCCCACAACCACCACCCTGTGAGGTGAGTTGGGCTGAGAGTGAGTGACTGGCCCAAGGTCACCCAGCCGGCTTTCATGCCTAAGGCATGAAATAATATATATTATATATACTGTATAATTATAATTTTATACACACACACACACACACACACACACACACACACACACACACACACACATATATATATATATATATATATATATATATATATATATATAATGTGTTTTGGTTTAATATAGAGTAAGAGATGGATTATGGAAATTTTTGTATATCCTTACTGTTAAAAGTCGGAAGCCATATCTTTTTGTAAATTTGAAAAAAAATTCTCTTGTGTTTCTGCACTTTTTTCGTTTTTTTCTTTCTTTGTAGTTTTTATTCTTCTCTTGAAACCTAATAAAATTTACTGTAAAAAAACCCCAGAAATGATATCCTTCCAGTATTCTTGGCAGCAGCTGAGAGGACAGAAAAACTGCCTGTGCACGGCTGATTACGATTGTGTGCTGTGGTGTCAGGGAAGCCTGCCAGCCAAGAGAGGAGATGACTCACATCATACGAAACAGATGGCAATTCCTAATCTATGCTACTTGCCCCAGGCAGTGACTTCACATATTTACTGAGAGTTTTCTGTAACATGATCAAATAAAATTGAAATTGATTTACACAGTTAGGCATTAGTTAAATTCAGGGATCAGGAATTCAGATAACAAAAATGGAAAGCATTCCAATAACAAACTTGACTGTTTCACAGGAAGTTTATCAGTTTGATAGAAGCAGTAAAATTGCTCTGAGGACAAGTATACAAAACGATATAATTGTACTGCATTGGGTACAACTTTTCATAACTTCTACCCTCACTATAGGACTTTAAAGTCCCTTAAATTTTTTTCCTGAATCAAAGGATTATCTGGAAGAGAATGTGAAAGACATTATAACTAAATAGGGAGATCTGGATGATTTGAGCAGGATTATACAGGTATCTTCCACTTGTTAAAAGTAAATTCATTCATACTTTTTCTTATACCTAGAAGGGGGGAGAGCATTAAATGATCTCAGAAGCATAAATAAAAATGAGAATATTTTTATACTGGGAAACTGGGCAGCTAGCATAAACCATTCATACCTCTTCAGCTAACCAGAGAGAAAAGAAATTTTCATGCTGTTATGAAAGCGGTGTTGGCCCCCCCTTTCCAAATATTTGTTTCCCTAAGATGACTTGAATTAAACTTTTTTTTTCCACCTCAGTAATGAAGAAATCTAACAACAGCTAATGAATATCTATTTTCCAACCGATTCTTAGAAAAAGGCCATCCTGCCACGCCTAGCTGCTGAAAAACTGTTTTTAAGAAAATGCCAAAGTGACAGAAAACCACACGGGCAATAGGAATTTGGAAACATGCTGTCTTGGGCACTGTACTAAAGAGGAAGCGCTGCAAATGCCCAAGTCAGCTTTATCCATGGAAGAGCTTGCTTTTAAGTCAGCATGCTTTAGTCACAGTTCAAGATTAACTGAGAAATATAAACTCTGAAATAGCGTTACTGACATCTGCTAAGATAGGGGACAGAATTAATTTCTGGAAGGGGTATTAGTAGCACCACTGCCTCAGTTGACCCATACAATCAAAGGGGCCGTTTCCGTGCCCAAATCTGACCGGAAAGGGCTGCTTCGGCTGTGCTGCTCATCACCTAAGAGATTTCTGTGCTTTGAGCACTTGGATGGGGGGGGGGTGTCCATATCTTTCCTAAGAGTACCAGAAATGCATCTCAAAATACATTCTTAGACAGCACTCTATTATAATTACAAAAATGGGTAGCTCTCATGAGCAGGAAAATATCCTCCAAATCCTCTAATTTTGACCGTATTCACTCATTGCATCATGCATGATTTATTAAACCATCATTGGCTGGTTTGAGCCACAAATCCTGGTTTACAAATCACAACTAGCTTCACAGCTCATAACTGGGCTAAAACAAAACCATGTTATGGCTTCACCAGTTATGTTTATTAAAGAGTGTGCATGCAACAGAAAATGTTGAACCCTAACAAACACTAACTTCAAAGTTCGATCAAACCATACTAGGTCAGTCAAGTTTGGCCAAACCAAAACTTGGAACATTTTGATAGTTTGGGTTTTGCTTAAAACAATAATCTAGAGGGGTCTTACAGGCAAGGTTGGTGTCCCACCCTTCATTCCCCTTCTCTTCTACATGGCCCGTGAGCCAATATGCCCACCAAGCTTCCCAGCACCTTCCCCTCTTTAGCTGCTACCACTCATCACCACACTTCAATTCAAATGCCTTTCTAGTTTGGCACAAGTTTATGGAACTGGGAGTGGTGATCTGCAGTAGACTCTGGTTTAAACACAGCAAAGAAGACTACCAACCCAAAGCCAAACTTGCATCCAAACCCATTCTGAGTGAAAAAAATGTTAGCTGACTATAACACCAGCGCAGCTTAACTAGAATTTCAAAGCCAGCAAGACAGGTTTCTGCAATCACAAGTGTATAGGGATGGGGAAAAGCATTAAATAATCATCTAAGCCCCTGACCACTTGTTAGACATCAGTATTTAGAGCAGGTATCGTTCCAAGAACTATTCTTCAGTTTATTCACCAAGACAGCATGGATGCTAAATATCAGGGCCATAAAACAAGTTCATGAAGCAATTTTAAGATTCAGGAATGAGATCAGCTAAAGGAGCCATCCTACCAGGTGACCTGTGGACATTAGTGGACTTACTGGAGGCCTACTTCTACATTCCTACCAAACTAGTAGAGCTGAGGTTCCCCCTTGATAACCAGTTTCAGTTCAAGAAGCTCCCTTTCAGTCTGGCAGCAGTGCCTTGTTTTTGCCCAACTGCAGTGGTAGGTCATTTTCAGACAAGGGCCATATGCACACACATATATTCAGAAAACCTTCTGATTGTGATTGCGTTGATGGACAGTGCTACCATCTAGTAAAACAGATTCATAATGAATTAGGCCAAGATCTCAGCCCCCAAGGAGATATTGCACCTAGGAGTCCTGACTAAAAGAGCCTTTACCTGGATGCAAATCACAAGAACAGACAAATAAGTTATAGAGGGAGGGTCAAGAGATCTGAAATCAATGTATCAAACCATTATAAAATTGGTATGTAACCAGAACATGATCACAATCATAAACTTAGCCCCACGGACTCATTTTGACTTACACCCAATTTCTTCTTAGCCTTCACAGCGACCTCACCAACAGAATAATGCGTTTAGCTAAAAATATTCCAGGAACTGGCCCAATCACTACGCTGATAGTTGATATTAATACATCTATCATGAAAAGCACTACTTAGGGATCTGGTCAAAGCCCAGATTACTACAAACATCAGCTTGTAGGGTTGGGAAACCATTTTTGGAACTGATCAGTTCAGGATCATGGTCCCAATACAAGATACTTCCCTTAGACATAAACAACTTTACAGTAGCTTCTTGATTCATATCAAGAAGCTTCATAATGAAGCCACATGGTTTCAATAGCAGAATATATAGAAGAATCAACAAATATGGAAGCATTACACTGTAGAGAATGGACATTACACCCCAAAAATTCCAGCCAAGTTTAGAGAAATGGCCACCTCTTCCAAGTTGACCTGTTTGCGAACAAGAACAATCAATAGATCCAGCATTACTTCTTCCACTTTCAGGATAGCAGAACAATGGCAATAGACAAGAGCATCACCCTGGCTCCAGGATTGTTCTGTGTGTTTCTTCCAACAGTGACCATAGCCAGGGCGGCCCGCAAGAGTGCTGCTGAGCATTCAGGTCATCCTGATTACCCCTTATTCGCTCTGGAGACTGTAGGTTCTTCAACTTGGAGATGAGCAAGGCAGGCCTGTGCAGGCACAAGGCTACTTATAGCATCCAGAGAGAGACTGGCTTCAACTGGGTACCTAGAAATTATATGGGAGGGAGTAACTCCTGAGCAGTGAATTCACCTCCAAATACTATCATAAGAGTCTACCAAATGAGCCTCCAAATATTTTTATGCCTAGATCAGCAACTACTAACAGTACCCTTCTGGACCATAAGGTTGGGAAGTATTAGCCTAGTGGCTAGTTTCTGAAAAAATGCTTTCTAAGCTTTTAAAGTAATGGTACACATCATGTGTTGTTCACAGGATTAAGCCATCATGTGGTTTGTTTTGAGCTTAATATTAAAATGAGGGCTGTGGATGCTTTAAAAATGATATGGCAGTGCTTTAGACTTCACATGAGCATGAGACTTCTCAGCTATTCATTAGAGCAGCCACAACTTTTGTCAGGCCACCATAAGCCAGACAAAACATGTGTTTGGTTTAAAGGTCATTTTAATGAGTTGATTCATTCAAGTAGGTATTATTTTCAGTCTCCCACAGAAGCCTGAGAAAAGACAAGACTGCTTCAATTAGGAGCAGAGATGTGTTTTGCTCATGCTAGATTCTAAATCATTTTTGAAGTTTAAAGAGCCCTAGTATATACTCCGATATATACTAATATAAAACATACTGTGATTTATATTTTAGTACAACCAATTGCAGTTTATTCAATAAACCATAGTTTAGTGTGATGTGCAAGCCAATCAATGAATGCAGGCTACCAGGGGAAACCAGGAGGGCCTACAATTAGCAGAAATCACTTTGTATTATAGTAGAAAAATAGAATCGGTGATGGAGTGGTAGAGGGAGTTTGGACAAGTGAGGTCCATCTTTGTGCAAGCTGCCTCTGCCAAATCTTTACTAGTTCCTTTCATACTGAAGTCTGAAGTCTTAGAAAATCAGGGCATTTTAGTGGAAAAGCCCAGTTCCACTGACAAACCTCTGCATAATTCATTAACCCTAAGGAACATAAATTTTGAAAAAATATTTTACTCCCTCTAAATGTCTATGACAGTTCTGTGTGTGGAAAACTAGAATAATGTGTGTAGAATATTAAAAAAACCAATTGCCATTAAAGTGCTTTATGTACTAAGATACTCTGAAGATACACTGCTTCCTCATTGCGACTTACCTCTTCCATTCATTCTCAGGATTCACACATCACATTAATCCATGCTGTAGGTTAGTGAAATGTAAACCCACCATTGTGGCATAATTAAACCATACTTAAACCAAATCAGCTTAGCGTATGTTAAACTAGCCTTACATTCTCTAGTAAAATATTCTGTAACATGGGAAAATGAGTTTATATACTATTTCACTTATTTTTCAATTCAAATGAAACATTTTTGTATTTTGTTCTGGATAAAGGTAACCAATTGTATTCAAAACTGTCAAAGGAAAAATCTGCCAACTCATCAAGGTTTTAGTTTTCTACCTAAAGCACAACATGGGATTTTCTTATGGTTAGAAGAATTTTTGAGGGAGGTTTGCAGGCAACTGTAATGGGAAGAGTACCACAGCAGTGAACCGATTCCTGCTTGTTCTAGCTTCTGTAAGTTTAGGTTTATAGAAATGTAGAAGGTAGGCATTCAAAATGTTTTATAGCTTCCTTCTTTCCTCTCACTGAGTAGCTGACTTGAGGACCAGGTAACAGGCAATTGGCTTTTTGTCAGTTTTGTAGTATGGGTATACAACCCACCCATATTTTCCCATCACTTCAGTCTCTTAAGAAGAATTACAATTTTGCTTGACTGGTCAAGTATAAATAATAAAAAAGTTCTAGGACCCTTCCATCAGGAAGTGCCTATAGCATTCATCACCTTCTCAGTGAAGTGTGTGATATGTGTACTATTTTTAACCATATTTTAAGCATAATCCATGAATTAAGCTTTGGAACGATCCATTGTTGTCTGGGATACACAGTACAAACATTTTCCACTTCAAAACTAATTTTGTAGCCAATTGCATGCCAGCAAAACATTAGGTCTAGGGTTCCAAATGTTTGTGAATCCTTCATTTTTCAGAAATGCTAAGCCATATTTTTCCATATTTCACTGATCATGGAATATTACAGCCGTATCTCAAATTCCATTCCCCCCCCCAAATGCTTAAGCACCAATCTCTTCAACCCAATTCCTAATGATTACAATTGCTGAAGCTCTTCTTTGCCTCCTGTATGATATGTTAAAATCAAGGGAGGATAGGGTGTCATAATCAAACATGCCAACAGTTCAAATCCTAGTTGGGAAAGATTAAACTGTAGAGATTGAAAGTAGTTTCCACCTAAAATCTAGAGTGAGGTGGAGAGTATCAAAAAGCTCAGAGCACTTATCATAAAAAGTAGCATTTATCTGTTGTTGCACCATTCAAAACAGGTAACTGGAAGGAAACTAGGAAGGACACAATTCTGGAGGAAAAACAAAAGATTAAGGCCAATATATCTGGGCTACAAAGATTTAGATAATCACTAGATGACAGCAGAGAGATACAGAAAACTCTAACACATTGCTGCCCTCTAGAGGCCATCCAGGTTTTTACATGTCAGATATAATAGCCCTACAAAAGATAGAAATGACACTATCCAATGAGAGCTTAGTTTCAGATGAACAATTGATTTGTTCAGGAGGTTTCAGCATTTCGTAACATTTTCAGCACACTGCATAAACCTCAAAGGGAAAGCACAAAAGCAGCTGCTTAAAAATTAAACTGCCTGACATTGTTAAGACATACTTATCAATCTGTGCATGAAAAACACAAAAATAATGGAGTTTGCTGATAGCAGCAATTTGAAAGGGCTATAATCCTAACTTTGAATAGAAAACAGGATGTTGACTCCTGCATTCATAATAAGAGCCTTCTAGTAATAATCATCAATGCTTAAAATGCATGGCAATTATTTTATCTGGTTTTATATGTCATCGCTTTAAAGGTCCAAGGGCACTTTTTTTTTGGCTGTGCTTTTCTTCTTCTTCGACTATAAATTAAAGTTTCAAAATACCCACAGAGTTTGAAGTGAAAGGGGCTAAAATCAAACATGACTATTCTACCAAAGGTCCAGTTAGAACAGATGAATTATTCTCCATCCTTATATCCAATCTCTGCATATCTGCTTTTTCCTTCAATTTTGAGTTTTAAGATCGCAAAGTAAATCTCAGAACCCACATGTGGTTCCACATATACTTACACGGTATAGCAAAGCATTCCAACTGATATTTTCATGATGTCTGTCTCTCTTTTGTAGAGAAACAATGGAGGATGCAGCAAGGCAGCGTATATTCCCTACCTCAGATCAATTTTAAGTTATACATGCCCAAGTCCCATTGAAAAGAGTAAGACGTGCTGACTCTCAACCACTTTATGTCACTGGTTTCAGTGGCGTTTTGTCACAAACTGGATTCAGGCCCACATATTAAACGTAATTTTAAAACAATCTTGCTTTGAAATGAAGTATAATGATCTGCTTATCTCTAAACTTATCACAATTGCAGCACTGCAAGCAAAGTAACTCGGGGGATATGACAGGGAGAAGTTAATTGAATGTTTAACCACATACTGGGGCCAGAACTGCTGTGAATGATAGTCGTAGTGTGTGTTGGAAAGCTGAAGACTTGGGATAGAACAGCAGGGATGTGTTGGTCTTTTAATGTCCAGGGGTTTCATGTTATACTCCCAGTTGGGAATACTGTGTGTTTGTGCCATAAAAGAGAGGTCAGAAAAAGGCAGTTGTTCCTGTTTTGTGTTACAGAAGGAAGGCTTGTGTTTTAAGTACAGAGGAAACTAGACTAAGCATATTCCTAACTTTATTTAGCAAGAAGCATGAGGGAAATTTATACTGATCTGGTGCTATATTCTTGGTTGTAATTGCATGGCTCTTTTATTCTTTCCTTTCTTAAATTTACTGTAAAACTCTCTTTAGTTATCTGCTAGTTGATGTCGCAGAATTTACTGCCCAGCCAAAGGGCAGGAAAGGAAGAGTTAAGTGGATCAGCACTGTCTGTTTATATATTTTGTTGAAATAACTGGCAAACTGTAGTAGTGTTGTTTTTTAACCTGTATTCCTCTGTTTGTATTTATGATTTGCCATTCATTAGGACTCTGCTTTAGTCATATGCCTCTTAGAGTACTAAAATGCTCAATCCTTGCTAAAGTGTAACTTTAATAAAATGGGGAAAGGGAGGAAAGTTGCCCATTAGTTCCGGTATATAGCATCTGACCAAAAGGGAATGGACCTTCCTATCTCTAGGCAGGCAGTAGAATAGTTCTAAAAGAACTCTGCGACAAATGTTCAAATTCTCCTCCAGATAAGGTTTTGTGGAAATTCAACAACAAATTATGTCTAACTTAATACATCTATGCATTTTTAATATAAGAATATTTCCCTTTTTACCAGGACTGAGATTTTTCAAAATAAAAATAATTATTATGAACCTTTATTAAGCGGCTCACATTTTAATATAAATCACACTAAAAAGTTTTTGTTTTGTTTTGTTTTTTTTAAAAAGCTATTTACACTACAGTGCTGACACATTAAAAAGAAAAAAAAATGGTATAAATAAGCTCTATGGAAAAGCCTGGAATTGTCAAAAAGAATTCTGGCTTATCTTACAAAAAATATATGTTAAATGTCAGCTCTATTCTAAAACCTACAACTCATATTTAAAGACTTTTATGTTATACCTGCAGTGTTTACAGTGCATCTGGCCCTAAGTGCTTTAAAACGTTTACAGTTATGGACAGGCACTGAGGAATGTTACAAAGCTACATAAACTATTTTCTGTAACAGCTGCAAGGGCAAGTAAAAAACCTGCCTCACAGAATGTAAGCCTCTTTACATTATGTCATTATATTTTAAAAGTACTTTAAAAACATATACACACACACACACACACACACACACACTTAACACAAAAAATCATCTTCCTGTTTGCCATGCAGACTTGGATAAGCTGGACTACTTTGTCTTGTATCTTCCAGATTCACATGACCACCTGGGCACAAGCTGTCCTGTAAATATTTGTCACCAAGCTCAATTTCAGAGTCAGTTTCAAGCCTCAACCCTGTCAACTGAGCATGATCCAGTCTTGCTTTAACTTTCTGACATTCTACAGCAGTGGAGGCCACCATCTTTTCAGGAAGGTTAACTGTAACTGGCTCCTCTTTATTTTGGAGAGATAAAGCAGGTTCGTGTTGCGTGCGTGAAACCTCCTGTTTCACATATTTAGTCTGAAGGCTACTTAAAATTTTGATGTCTTCGGAGGCATTTATGTCCACTGGATGGATTACACTATCAGTCTGAAGTCCTGTAACAGAAGACGTAGGATCGGTTGGGGGATCCTTTTCATAGATGGTTTGGTTTTCTCCCTCTGAGTGGTAGAGTTTGAGCCGAACGTGCCACGCCAAACTACACACAGCTGAAACTGTCTTAAATTGATGTATAACATTCCTTGGAATAAAATAAATATCATTATCATACAACTGAATTCTGGCATATCGAATGCCTTCCCTTCGTAATTGGTTAAGTTTTGCATCATCAACCCACTGGACACACTAGAAGGAAAAAGAAAAAAGAAAATAAAGATCTTTTTCAAAGCATAACATTCCTAAATGTCATCAATCTATCAAAACAGTTACCTGTGAAAGTGGAGGTTCATGCAAATCTAACTGCAGTCGTTGAACTACCTCTAAGAAATCATCCGCATGAAAACAAATTACGTCTTTGGTTATGCGAGGTTGTTCAACCCTACCCAAGGGAAAAAAAAGTTGCCATTCAGAGTTATTAAAACTAAAAGATTGTCGCATTCTGAATATTTAGAAGCAAGTTAAACAAAACACTATCAATATACAAATTAAGTTCCAGTTTTCTTCCCTCTGAGACCAGACAAGTTCAGCCAAATATTTCTACCTCCTAAATGTCAATGAAAGGCATCTCATCTTTCTACTTTAGCTACATGAAGGAAGCCCAATCAGCTTAATTAATATAAATGTAACTTTTCTAATTTAGGAAAGCATACCACAAAACAGTATGTTCAGTGGAAAATAGTTCTGTGGTAATGTAAGCATCAGATTATTTTTATTTTTTTCAGTTTGGCTTTTCCTACTGAACATTACTGCTGAGAACCACTTTTGTTTGCTTGCAACTTTGCCCATTCTGTATTTCATGTCTCCTTAATGGGTGATCTTACTTTCTAGAGTTGTGAGCTTATTATTCAGAATTCTTTAATGACGGATGAGGATTTCCAAAATCAAAGCACATTTTATTAAACATAACAAAGGTAAAGAGAAGGTGCCAAGTTTTTTTTCTTAATGTATCAAAATACTAGGTTTCATATTTACTATTATTAATTTCATTTATATCCTACCTTTTACTCAGGAGATCAAGGCAGCATACATAGCTCTTCCCATTTTTCCCTACAACAACCTTGTGAGGTAGACTGAGCTGAGAGTGTGACTGGCCCAAAGTCACTCAGGAAGTTGAAGATGGACTAGAATTCAAATCTCCCCAATCCTAGTCTTACATTTTAAGCATTATATTGTCACCAGCACTTGGTTTTTCACAATGTTACTCTAATCAAACTTCCCTATTCCTAAGTCTCTCTCTAACCTTTTTCTTTCAAGATTAGATAAGCATTTTTTTCTGTAGTAGTTCTTTGTAAAGCTTGTTAAGCAGTTCTTTAAAGTCAAAATGCCACTGCTCACTCTCCTTAAAGCTTTTATATTTCTGTTCTAAAACATTTGTATTCCTACGTAAGAGATCCTTCATGTTTTCCCCTACTTTACTATTTTTTTTTTATTTTTTAATTTATTTTCCCACCTTTATTATTTTTATAAATAACTCAAGGTGGCGAACATACCTAATACTCCTTCCTCCTCCTATTTTCCCCACAACAACCCTGTGAGATGAGTTGGGCTGAGAGTGAGTGACTGGCCCAAGGTCACCCAGCCGTCTTTCATGCCTAAGGCGGGACTAGAACTCACAGTCCCTGGTTTCTAGCCCAGCACCTTAACCACTAGACCAAACTGGCTCTTTTTTCCATCAACTTCCCTAGAATTCTCTGACTGCTCATCAATCAAAGGGTTCAACATTTCCTTGCCTATAATGGCCCAAGTAAGGTCCATATTTTTAACAATCAAACCATCCAAAATAATGTGCTTTATATTCTTCACAAGGTGAATGCAACTGATGGAATCCTCACCTCAATGGAATTCTTGGTCATCTATGGTTACCAACCTAAGATTAAATGCAATTTTGCTAATTATTGATAAAATGTTGAAATCCTTCATGCACTTCTCAAACAGAAATGGACTGTTCTTATAAGAAGTTCTTACTTGTACTCTGAAATAGCTGAAGTAGCCTGTGTCCATTTTTCCTTATAAATAATAAAAAGGTAAGTCAATTTAACCATCCTCCTATACTGCAGATTTTCATACCATTTAATTTTTTTCTGATGTATCACTGCTTTTGTAAGGTTTTTTTATAGTTTCTCCTGTAACTATGCTTTCAGCCACAGCCCATCATTTTAAACACAGGAGGAGACATATATTTTAAATAAATCACCTTACATACAGGCTCCCTCACTCAGTTATTATCAAATCACAACCTCAGTTTAACAGATCTCAGTTTAAGAGTCTTTCAAAGT
Source organism: Charina bottae (assembly GCA_023362775.1). Lineage (NCBI taxonomy): Eukaryota > Metazoa > Chordata > Lepidosauria > Squamata > Charinaidae > Charina > Charina bottae. The sequence goes on along the minus strand of JALMGJ010000053.1, from coordinate 1,412,220 downwards.
CAACAGACAAATTTTCATTCAGACACCACCTGTGTTTAATGGTAAAACTCTGCTGTTTCCAAAGTAGCCTAGACAGGACACCCATCTGCATATGCATTAGTGTTATTTCTTTTTGCGTATGCATTGACCTTCTCTCTTCTGCGCATCGACTAGTGATCTTTGCATTATTGGTGTTTGCTCACAATCTCAGATAACTTCAAAAGCTTACATCATGGGCAGAAGACGGAACTGCGGAGTTCCCCAGTATGCAATTCAGCAGTGGGGAAAAAAGCAGTGGATGGAAACAGACAAAGAATAAATTTCACCACGCAACACAGGTTATGATTGATTGATAAATTTGACTCAGAGATGCCCATTGCATGTGCCTGAGAAAAGTATGGGGTCAAAGAATCACAAGTTGTTTCTGATATTTGTAAAGCAAAAAGGAAACTGAAGAACTGTGTCTTCAGTGTAATATAAATAATAGCAGTATGTAAACTGTACTTAGAGCTAAAAACATTTAAAAATGGGGCAGGAAACCAACTTAGTGAAGCAGTGGTGAAACACTGTGTTAAGGTGGTGTTAATTTATGTGGAATAGAACTAAAAATCAGCAGCTAATGCAACTGCAAACCACATGAATCTAGATTTGCATGTCTGTGGCTTGTAATTTTGGAACTGTGGAAAGACAAACAGGTGGTGAACATTGAGGAAACTTAGCCTTTAAGAAAAAAAGTTACATAAAATCACTGATAGTGAATGCCTCATACTGTGTTGAATTTACAATGCAGCTGAGACTGGTTTATTCTGGCACACAGTTCGAGACAAAAAATCAGCAAGGAGGAGATTTTGGCATCACGCTGCACAATCACAGATGGAGTGCACAGTTGATCGCAGTGTGCAAACTGCATCATACAACAGTGCTGAAAGACATCATGAAACAATTGCCAGTCATATATTACAATTCACTGATGTATAGTTTACGTTATCATTTTTCAAAAACGCTTCTTCCTCTTTGTGCCCAAAATCAGAAATATTAGAAGGAGATGCTGAAAATATCACTTTAACAAATGAAAGCTCTAACTGTTCAAAACACTCCCTTTCATCCATCAGAAAAAACTTTGAGAATGAAGATGAAAAGTTTAATTGCAAATTTCAGCCCAAGAACACAGTATCAACAAACCAGCCGATGAACCATTCTTGCAACCAAAAGATTGTACAGGAAGAGATTTTTGGAAGAGGTGATAGCTGTGTTGGAAGATGAAACAGATAAAAGATGCAGAAAGACAGCTATCCTAATAAACTTCAAAAACAACAATTTAAATAAGCTATCTACAACTTTGCTGCAGCTTTAAAAAAGCAATAAAAAAATCCAATTTTCATATGAAAAAAATACCTTACAATGTTGATACAGACTGCAGTTTGAAGGATTTGAAAGCCATGACTACTACAAAACCTTCCAAAAAGCTGGTGAATGATGTCTTGTAGCGATTAAGATAATGAAGGCAGTTCTATATAGCAGGTGATATCAGAGGGTGAAATGCAGAGACTATGTTTGGCAAGAAATCAAGATGACCGTAAAGAAAACTTGTGAAATCCCAAAGTAAAATGATTGGCATTGAGATCCACCTTGACAACATGATGTCTATCATGGTTTCTCATCCGGTTGTGAAGTCCAGCCATACTATCCATATTCACTTGCTCTTCAGGAGATAAACATACAGAAGCAGCATGCTTCCAAGACTATTAAAACTGGACATTTTCTTCAAATCAATCAGTAAAACAAAGTACTTTTTTCCTCTGTCTCCCTCTCTCTAATATACAATGTGTGCGTGCGTGCGTGTGTGCTGGCTTTTCTTCTCCTGTTCCATTCTATAACTAAAACAAAGTTGATTCTGACACACAATTAATGAAAGATGAAATGTCATACAGCAGTATTGTTTTTGTTCTGTACAAAATGTAAAATGGACTATTGAAAATTTGGTTTTCCCATGTGCTGAGTATACTGTGTAAGTAAAGTTGATTTCACATATCTTTAATGGACATTTACATTTAACAGACACCCAATTCCCTCCAAACAGTTTGTTAAACTGAAAATTTATCATAGTAATATAAAGTCAAGCCCAGCTGAGACAGGAAGATTTTAATATGCAAATTGATAGATATGGCAAAATAAACATTTTGATATCCCATATGAGTTACAGAAATAAACAAGTTGCATATTGTGATATTGGCATAACCTAAACAGGAGATTTATTGATATTGATTTGGAATGCAAGGTGAATGAAAATGCGGATTTGGTATTGTACACAGAGTAAGCACAGATATGAGAAATTTACAGATGCATAAAAACATGATATTTTAAGTGTAAGATACAAGATTATAAATAAATAGGTTGATATTATATATTACTCTTTCTGGAGACACATTTATGAGAAGACAATGAGATGATGAGATGGAATTAGAATGTAGGTTATTACAAGAATATGTTGTATGTATTAGGTTATATGTTATGTTAGGTTTTGTATTTTTGCTATATTATGTATTATGTTATGTAATATGTTAGATTATGTATTAATGGAATATATAGTCATAACATGAACAGAATATACTGTATTTTATTAGACGTAGATAAGGCCTTTATTTGTTTTACTAATTGGACTTTATTGAAGATATAAATATAGATGTAAAAATGGAAAGAGCAAATGGAAAACATTTAATTGATGCAACAACGAACATTTGATTACTATTCTAAGGAGTAGAAACCAGAGATGGATTGTTGGAAGATATCAAGAAAGGTGAAACCTATATGAAGAACAGAAGATTGGATTATAGAAATCAAAGGGTATATGACAAAGAAAAGTTTCTGTGTATTGTATTAAGGACTAACATTTAAAGTTAATTGTTGTACTTAAAGTTCAAGGATAAATTGGAGGACATCTATTTTCTATATTTTTTCTTGTTTGTTATTTTTTGACTTCACTTTTTCTTTTCCCTTTTCTTACTTTGTATTTCTATTTCTTTTCTTTTGTATTAGCTTTTAATGTGTATTTTAAAATTAATAAAACTTATGGAAAAAAAAAAAATAAAGTCAAGCCCAGATAATTCTGTCTTTTCTATTTTTCAGCTTCGGCAATGTATTAGTAATGAGTTTATGACAACCAAGATACTCAACATGAAACAGAACAAAATATAACTGTCTCATCCCGATAACATCGACCTGCCCCACCCGGTCATGCAGAGAGGGCATGCTTCGGACCCCTTCAACAAGAGAATTTCACCTAGCGGGGTCCAGGAGGCGTGCCTTCTCTGCAGTAGCTCCTGCATTATGGAACATCTTGCCCCTGGAGGTGAGGCTGGCCCCCTCACTCCTGACCTTCTGGAAGTCTCTTAAGACCTGGCTCTGCCGCCTTGCCTGGGACGACGGAGGGGGTAGTACCTCTTGGAGGTGGCTGGGCCCGTAGTGCCTTGATCTGGATTGTGGCTCTTAACCATCTTTGGATTTTATTTATTCCCTCTATTTATTGTTTTATAGTAATTTTTGTATATATTTTAAATTTTTGATATTTTGTAAACCGCCCAGAGTTCCCTATTCGGGGAGATGGGCGGGGATTATATATATATATATATATATATATATATATATATATATATATATATATATATATATATTCTCCACAGAATCTATTGCATTAGCCACTACAGAAAAAAAGCAAATTTAATTATTCATCACCAATTAACTACAAACAATATATTAGAAAAAATCAACCAGTACTAAATAATTTGATAGTTGTGTCCTTAAGTTAGATAGCCACCATCCAAAATTTGGTTGTTTTAAGTGTCACCTTGGGATCTCTATTAGACAACAGGAACTAAACATATTCAAAATAAGAGCTGACTGGTATTATTTTTAATATAGGACAAATCAGATAGAGGTTTTTTGCCCCACATAAAAATTACAAATCAAGAGAACATGTTCCACCAATTCTACCTCTTCACTACTGCAAAGACAAAATCCTTCTTCAGTAGGTACACCGTCAAAGGTAGGGATATCTTTCAATATATGTGATAGAAAAACATGTAATTTAGCCTTAGTAAACGTGATCCAATATTTACTATGACTACAATTATTTAAATAAAAGGACATCAGGAAGGCATAGTTGTAATTGATGCCAAAGGTCTGTACCTTGTTCTATTATTTAGTTTCTGAACCGGAATATCCATAATTGTTGCTTAGTGAGAAGTGAAGCAAATAGTTCAGCACAGACTGACAGTAATGAATTAAAGCAATGTTTTACTTTTACACTGAGAGAGAGCAAAGCATTAGGATTCACAACTCAGTATCTTACTGTTTCAGTAGATGGCAGCATCTAGCTAGCACTGAGTTTGGAAGCTATGCAGAAACAATCTTGGTTAAGTACTTGGATGGGAGACTTTTAGAGTACACTACTTCTGTTGGCTAGACAGGGAAATAAAAAAAAACTAGAAGAAAACTGTGGCAAAGCATTATTTCCAAGAAAACTACATGGAGATATCCATAAAGTAAGTCACTAGGACTTGGAGACTTTTACTTCTTCTTCTTCTTGGCGATTACTACTACTACCTAATTTATCCTTGAAATACAATTATTTGTAACAACTGTATTTAATGTGTGTGTGTGTGTGTGTGTATGTATATGTATATACTGTATATTATCTTCATTGAGATTCAAAAAGAAAAACCCAAGAAAAAACTCCTTTAAAGCAAAAATTCCTTCTGTACTTATCCAGACATAGTCTCATATTATGATTAAAAAGTAGACACTAAAAAGGCAGAGGGTAGGTTTCATAGCTATTTACTGGAGAATGTTCCAGGTAATGTTGTATGAGAAATTTAATATGTGCTGATACTTCACTAGCCATGCTGCAGGATTCTTCAGAGCAGATTTGAAAATGAACATGTCCTTAAATACTGCCTTTATTCACTGGGGAATGCCCACAACCACATCGTAACCACCAAAAGACATCTGTATGTATTTAACTTGTATAGTTTTCACAAACTAGTTTAAAATACCGTATCTGAGGTTCCTGGTCCCAGAAACTAGTTCATAGGTAAACATAATCAATATCCAACATGCTACATCCTACTTTAAACCTTTCTTCTTTAAAAAAACACTCTCTTTTAATATTTCACTCCCATAAAACACAAAGAGGGAAAGGGCTGCATTTACTTTTCGTACACAGAGGCTCTTTGTTATGTTCACTAACTCCTTCAAAATGTGCACTTTGATTTCCTGCCCTACCTTTAAACTCAAAGATGAGTCTTAGAATTACACCTAAGAGCCTGGAGGCAAACAATCCAGTCATCTCTGTCCAGGCCACCGACATTTCTCACAATTATTGAGTCACTGAAATACTCCTTGCAATGTTCTTTTGTTCCTATCCTTTTATTATAGAGATGTTTGGACCACCAAGCAGTTCCAAATTTCTATTAACTAAGCAGAACCTCTTTATTGTCCTTTTTATCCTGAATTGCTGAGAGATTTCAAGCATTCGCACCTACATATAATTTCCTTTTTCAAATGTTGATGGCTTGGGGCTTTCTTACGGTTTGTCTCCTGACTACCATGTCCACCCATTAACCCACTTCAGATCCTGGCTCTCTGTCTTTATAATGATGAAAAAGTGTAATATATTAAGGGAAAACATGCTTGCAGTATGGGAAACTTATTGGAAGCATTGTGATCATCTAACCAAACTAACCTTCAGAGACGACAAAGAATCTCTACGCTCTACCTCTGAAACACCTAGTTCCACAACATCCCAATGTCATCTTCAGGACAATTGACTGCTTTCCCAAACAAGATATGGGTCCGGTTTTGTCCCACATTTCTGGTCTTCCTTCTGATTACTAGATACCTTGGTCTCATTGAACTCCTCTAGAAGAGTTCAAAGATCCCTGTGAGAGAAGTCAGAGAAAAATCTAAAAGAGGTAAACAATATTTGAAATAGAGGGAGCCTGGTCTCATAACTAGCCATTCTCTACTACCAGCTCTTCTGCCATTCCTGATTCCATATATGGATCACCTGCAAAATACTACATTAGGTTTGTGTAATTGCCACAGGATCTCCCTGTCTCCTTTGTACCTTTCTCATTCTTTCTTCCTCTCTGCAGGTACCTTAGTACTTTAGTCTGCCTAACCCTTACCTTACAGGTAGTCCCAATTTAGCGACCACAATTGGGACCAGCAACTCGGTTGTTAATTGAAGCAGTCACTAAGTGAAACCGCAACTGCGCTTACGATCTTACTTCAGCTTTCCTTTGCTTTACACACCTGTGAAGGTTGTAAATGCGAGGAATGGTTGTAAAGTTAGTTTTTCATCACCGTTGCAAACGGTCGCTAAAGGAGGACTACCTGTATTTCTAGCTTTGTCAAAGAGGTTGCTGTTCAGACCACTTTCAGTCTATACATCTAATTTTCCAAATGCAGCAGGCCTGGGTTTAGATACACACAAGTGCTTCTCATTTTTCTTTTTTGTTGTTTGCACTACCTGGTGAGTGGTATTTTAGTTCATCAATTACTCATTAGAACAAAGTTCTAAGGATAATAAAATGATAATCTTTATCCTTCGTTTCAAAAATATCAATTTCCCATTTTACAGAAATGTATGCAAGTCACTGAGAATCATTTCCCAAGATATATTATTGCTAATAGTAAAAGCTTCCCTTACAGACATGTTCTGGAACATGTTCTAGCTTAAATACATATCTGAAGAACTTATGCAGTAATGCTTAAAATCAGTCTGGTTGCAGGTGCTGCTCCTTCCAAAAGGTGTAATTCAATTATCAGCAGGTATAAAAATTCTCACAGTCGTAACAATGCTTTCTTAACATCTCACTTTCATTTTCTAATCTTAAATACAAATACAGTACAATTCACAGAACTAAGAAATAGAAAATTATATAGTTTGATAAGTAGAAATAACCTTCCTAAGCCAGTTCTAAATTTAGATTGATCTAAATTTGCTCATGAGGGAAAGAAGTCATACTTCAGGTTAGAAAATTTTCCTGTTTTCAATTTATCAGACAGCATTATAATGAAACATTTACAAGTTTAAATTTTGTACTAGTTAAATACAAGTTTTACATGATATAAAATGCTTTCACAGCCTTTTATATCTACTATGCCATATGGATTTCCTATGTGATGCACAGAATCCAAAACCTATTCTCCACTCATATATTCATGGGAGGACCATAGGAATGAAATTATATCAGCCAAAAATTTCCATTTATGTACTTATGAGACAATATGGGACAAAAACGTTTATTCTACAAAATGAGGGCATATTCTACTGACATGGCATTTTCCTTCTGATTACCTATTATTATATTCTACTAACAAATAACTTCAGAAAAAAATATTTTTAGTAAAATTTGCATAACCCAATTTCAAACCAAAAGATTAATTATTATTCCATTCCTTAAGTGCCAGACATTACAGTTCTCCAATCAAGGTGTAATTTTCATTTTTCTAGATAACTTTGTATGAATTACCCCGTTAATAAATATTGCAACAAAAATATGTCTTCCTTGAACATTATTTTAAATATCTTCCTTTTCTTTATGCTACTGAATGCTGTTTAGTAAGAAAATTCTGCCATGATGTGTCTAGAAAAAGATTTGGAAAAGGCCGTTTAATCCAACCTCCCATTCAGTCCAGGCATCCAAATTAAAGCATCCCTGACTGGTATGTTTGGAGACATCCGATGGAGAAGATCTCAGCATCCACTATCCAACTGCTCTCACCAGTAGGACATGTTTCCTACCCCAAAATTGCCTTGATCTATAACTGAAGATCATTACGCTATACCCTGCACTTTTAAATGACAGAAAACAAGACTTAACCTTTTCCTGTGAGACACCCCCTCATGTACTTGAAGGGTACTATCATATCCCACTTTCAGACACTTTTTCTCAATGCTAAACATGTCTAGTATCCTGCAGATATTTTTCCTGAACAGACTGGCAATTACATACCATTCTCCACAATGCACTGCCTTTAATACTCCTACAGCAGCTGTAGTCTGCCGTTCAAATCCTTGACCTATGTGATCTGCGTGGGCCCGCGTCCTGTCTTCAAAAAGCATTTCACGAGGCTCACTAGTACGAGGTAGGTACTGCAGGTTTTTAATTTCATTGGTAGTTCTGTTCAAAGAAAATAACAGAAAGTATATGCTTAAGTCACATTTTTAAGATTTTCGGTTCATACGTTTAATTTCAGTCACAGCACAAAAGCTGATTTCATTTTTTTCTCCAATGAGTAAAAAACACCCACATTTCTCTGTTCATTTTTAGTTGTTGTTGTTTATATTTCTTCCAACAGTAGTCACCTGATGTTTATACTACATCTACAAAATAGAAAATCTAATTCCTCCTACTTGTTTTGGAGTAAACACCCACAATCCATAACTATTGCAATGCCAGTTAAGTAGGTAAAAATTGAAATTAAAAAAAAAATCTGAAACTATCAGTTTGCCTTCCTACTGAGGTGGGGGAAATGGGCAGCCTTTCCAAGAAAATAAAACAAAATATGAATTATGAAAACTATGAATTAAAATATAGCTTATATTTATGAGCTACTTAATTAGTGTGTTAGATTTATATCCTGCCTTTCTTCCTGGAGCAAAAGGTGGCATACATGTATTTATTCAATTTGTATGGCTGCCCACCTCCAATTTAGGATTCTGGGCAGTTAACAATATCTAAAAACAAGATAAAAAAAACACATTAAAATTATAAATAACATATATAGTAGCTGAGAAAAACCAACCAACAACAATAATTTGCACAACTACGATATGGGCTCAGCCACATCTATGGGGCCGCAGGCTGGATGGAAAAAAAACAGATTTCCAAGTCCTTACGGAAGGTCAGCAGGGCTGGGGATGGGTCTGATCACTGGCGGAATCAAATCACAGAAAGATTTACTCTAAATCTTTTTATATACCACAAAAATAGCAAGCTGCATTATTTAAGACATCCTTAGCAGTAGCCAACCTGCTGCAGTGTCATGGAACATTCAAGAGCATTCTTATTGTGCCAAAATTAAACTGTCAATTTTATTTTGTATTCATTTTTATTTAAAACACTTGTATGTCTCTTCCCATTAAACCTCTAGAATGGTTTACAACTGCAAGTGGTTTAGGTGCTGAACATTAGTTGGGTGTACTGTGAGGTATCTGTCTGGTCAATGGAAGATGAACCCAACAGGAAAGGGTTAACTTTACCCCGTTGGTTAGAAGGGGGGTCTTAAGACTTCTTTCTATTCTCTGGGGAAAGCTTGTAGTCCTAGACTGCCTTTTAGAAGCAGTAGCTATTTTCTGTTTTCTCCTTCTTGTCACTTGGGGAAGGGAGTAGAGAGAAGAGAGATGAAGGGCAGATCCCCCTCACCATGCAAGAGTAAAACTGGATCCCAGCAGCAGCATACCCTGAGCTATGCACTCTGGATACAAATGGTTGCCAAGCAATGAGGCACTCTAATAAACAGGTAATTAACAACCAGCCTGACAGAATGAAGAAACACACAATAATTTCACATTCCTCCTGGATACACATTTTTTCCAGAGAATATATCACTTCTCCTTTATTGTATACAGACGAATAGAGACACTTAATTCTCAACTAATCCACAAAATAAACTCTTCTAATAACTTTTTTTTAGAATCAAAAGGAGTACTTTATGTTATGTAAATAAATGCTACTTTACTTTTTATTCCACAAAAAATAATCACATTTGCACATTCCAGACCCATTTGGCCTTATACTTTTTTCTTACTCAGCTTCCGAACATATACACCAGGGCTTTCCAAACTTTTGCCGTTGGCGACACACCAACAGCCGGCCCACAAAAACCCGGAAGCGCGGTGCTTCCGGGTTGCTGCGGCACCGGCAGCGGCTGCCCCTTCGAAAGGGCAGGCTCCGGGGACCCCGAAAATGCCCTCGGTTCCAGCAGGGAGGCGAAAAGCCTCGCCGCACATGTGCACACGCACACTGCCGGGCTTTCTGGCGCACAGCTGATCGGCGCTGGGGGGGCGGGGTGGAAATTCTCTGCGCCGATCAGCTGTGCACCGGGAAGCCTGGCAGCGTGCGTGTGCGATTTTCGCCTCCCTGCCGGAACTGAGGGCATTTTCGGGGTCCCCGGAGTCCGCCCTTTCGAAGGGGCAGCAGCAGCAGCGGTGTCCTGGAACCCGGAAGTGCTGATGGCCCGCCACCGCTGCCCCTTCGAAAGGGCAGGCTCCGGGGACCCCGAAAATGCCCTCGGTTCCAGCAGGGAGGTGAAAATCGCACGCGCACACTGCCGGGCTGCTTCCCGCTGCACAGCTGATCAGTGCGGAGAATTTCCACCCCGGGCGGCCCGGCAGCGTGCGCGCACGATTTTCGCCTCCCTGCCGGAACCGAGGTCATTTTCATCAGCACTTCCAGGTTGTCACGCGACACACTTGGGGGGCCCAGGCGACACAATATTGTGTCGCGACACACAGTTTGGAAAGCCCTGATATACACCCTCCCAAGAAAGAGGCTGGGTTTACATATCATGCTTAGAAAGGACCAAATAACTGTTCTTTAGAGATATGCAAAATGTCTCAGAGTTGAAACAGGACGTTCAGGCCTTACCAGAAATATTAACTATTGCTGTTACTACCTTTCTGGAAGTGTATTTGAGCTCAAAATGGTTCAGTTTAGAATTTGAAACAGGTCCTTCAAGTTCAGAAGGATTTTTATACTACTATTGTTCTACGGCTAAAGTAAAGGTAAAGGTTCCCCCTGCACAGTTGTGCAGTTGTGTCTGACTCTAGGGGGCGGTGCTCATCTCCGTTTCTTAGCCGAAGAGCCAGCGTTGTCCGAAGACGCTTCCACGGTCATGTGGCCGCATGACGCGCGCGGAACGCTGTTACCTTCCCACCGAAGTGGTACCTATTTATCTACTTGCATTTGAATGGTTTCGAATTGCTAGGTTGGCAAGAGCTACGGCTAGTATACATTTATATTTGACTCTCCATGAGGTATTGATCATGAAGAGCTCTAGGACTATAAATAAAGGAATTCAGGGACACAATGCACATCCCAAATAAAAACGAACTGTGGCTTACATGTTGCAAGAAATGTGGGCTCATTATTTCCTTAAAGGGAATAACAAATAAGTTTATTTATTTCTTTGGTAGGAAATAGCATCTTTAAGAGCAAGAGGTGAAAAAAGCAAGAACAGTAACAGAATCCTTAATCAGATATCTGACGAACCTCTGAAGCCCTTTTTTGGGGCTCAGATGCTTTTTTAGGGCAACATATGTGGTAATTGGAAAACCTGTCCTTTAGGGTGTATACTCTACCCAATAGGAATATGGAGAATGATGTCTGTTTAGTGAACATCCTTTTATTTACCCATGATTTTTATAATTTTAACACTTTTATATTGCCATTATGATGTTTATTATTGCTTTACCCGTTGAAAGCTGCTTTAGGAGTCAACAAAGCAAAGAAGGGTTAGAAACCTGTTCAGGTGCCATCATGCAAATTTATATGATGGTGTGGGCATGCGCACATTGATTTGATACTCTATTCCAGGGACAGAGAATATACTATATAACATTAAATGGTTGAAAATCTACTTGAGATCTCATGAGATACTGAACATATTAAAATTACTTAATATTCTATTTAGTTTTATGAGGAGGGGAAAACATACAATACACAGTCACTGCTTTGCCAGTCCCTGGAACAGAGTATTAAATATTACTGAATATTGAGGCAAACCAAACATTTCAACATACCTTTTCCTTTTGAAAGGCGACTTTGGCATATCTGCCACAGGAATCATCTGTTCTCCTGGACGTACCCACATGATGGGACCATCATCGCTATCTTTTCGACTTTCTAGTTTCAGACTAGAAAGAGTCCCCCATGGTAAAGTACACTAAAACAAAACACTTATATTTAAAATCTATGTTATTTTTTGATACCACTATTTTAGACATTTTAATTATTTTACAAAATGAAAAGCACTGTGTATCCAACAATTATATAACATTATCGGCAATTTGATTAATGCAGAGCACTGAAACGTTCAATTGAGATTGAGATTGTGACTGAGACTGAAACTTGTGCAGTCACAATATTTTCAAATCAAATTGATGAGCATTGCAAATCTGCCAATTTCTGCAAGGGACAAACTACAATCTACATGTTATGAGCTTCAGAATTTTAAAACTTCCAGTTTTGCTTGAAAACGTGCAATGGGGTTCAGCCTTAAAAAGAAATAAATATATGAGCTGGCTCTTAAAATATGAATGTAGAACACAAGTTGAAGGAACAATGTATTTACCTCCTTGTTGTTAATAATTTACTAATTTTGACTATCTAATTAGATTTGGAAATTAACTTCTGAACAATAGCATGATTTTATTTGAAATAAATGTTCCAACAGACTCCAGTTTCAATCTTACTTTTAAGAAAGGTGAATCTTCCAGCATATCAAGGAACTCTGGAAAATAATCCCCCACTTCCTCATCTACTGCTCCAACCAAGCTGATTTGTCTCATCGGGCCAGCTCTGTATGTACCATGGGAATATGTTCTTTTTACCTGAACAAAAGCCATATAAAGTAAAAAAAACAGTGCCAGTTTACTTTATACCCAGAATAATTTGCAAAAATATTTAAATATATAAAAATATCCTAAATATTTTCTGAAACCCAAGCAGGACTTGGTGTTAAAAGTTGCTCACAAAACAATAAACATAAACAATTTTAAATACAGATTGCTGACAAATGCAAGGCTACATTACTATTTCAATATATGCTTAAACAAAAGGATGTGATCTCAAATACATTAAAAAATAAACTGAAGCAAAAGTGGCAAATAAGACATGATGGCTGTGCAACATTGCAATACAACTGAAAGAGCAATCAGAAAATATCACTTTCTGTTTTCAGGTACATAACTAAAGGAGACAGACAGAGTATGCTCTTAATTTTAAAAAAAGAAAATATACTTACTTCATATATAATGTAGCATCCTATTTTTACAAAATTATTTCTTGAGAATAATTATTTATTTAAAAAATCATTCATTTTGTCAAGGTATAACTTCAGGATTACATTTCCATTCATAAGAGGCAGCAAATGCTATCTCATCTAAACTGTTATCTCAGATTTTTGCCAACATTGCTTTGAATGGTGGAATCAAGTTGTATCACATTGAGGGGAAAAATGAACACATAGAGAAGATAATACTTCATAAGGTTATTTAGCTGAATCCTCAGTATCCACTAATGGCCTTTCAACTTACCAGATGATCTAATGCACACACTGAATTCCCATATCCTATCCACTAAATTAAAACACTGTAGTAACTAATGTAGCAGTGCTAATCTTTACATCTCTTTAGTCAAAGATTCAAGTTTCTGGGCATTAGACAATGCTTTTTTCTCACGTGTTTCTTTTCAATGTCTGTTGTTCCCAACAGACAAAATGTTAATAATCTGTTCACTAGCCTGGCAATAAAATACTGCTCCAAATTAATTAAGCATACAGTACTTCTTCCACAGAAGCCCCTATAGCCAACTTTAATTTACTAATCCATCAATTAAAGTTTGATGCTCTATATTTTTACACACAAACCCTTACATACATGACTTAAGACTTCTGAAGATATTTGAGAGGTTAAGCTGTTGGTTTATTTTGCATAATTTATATATAGCCCCAATTCCACAAATTCTGGCCATCTCACCAAAACTAAAACAAAATGAAAACACTCAATTAACACAATGGATATCATTAAAACAGCCCAATGGAACAGGTCCTAAAGGTTAAACAACCATTTAGTTTAAATTAGCTGAGCAATTTAAAGTGTACTGTAGGGTAATTGCTATATAGCTATTTGTGGGGGGGGAATATTCAGATTAAAATTAAATTAAAGATATTTGTATTGATATGTAAATAATAACCACTCTGATTTTAAAAATTATTAGTCATTCTTTTTACAACAATTTGTTTGAATATTTTGTCCAAAAAAAATAGATAAAATAAAGCTTATTCCATATTTCTTAAACTACACTTTTCCTACATCTACAATTACATCAAATAGACGCTTATAAAGCATGATGTGGGGCCAAAGGTTGTGACAGTGGTGATTATAAAACATTTTTCCAGACATTTATAATAAACAAGTAGCTTGTTGGTATGGAAAGTTATCACATAAAATATTCAGACCTGTTTATAGATGGTGGAGAATGCATGGAATGCTTACAGGCAAGATTGCCCCGTTTTATCTGTTCTAGCTATATTATAATAAAAATGCATGAACTTTTATCCATACTCCATCAGCAACTTGATTCAAACAGTTGAATACAAAAAAGAGGTCAGATAGGCAGATAGACACCTACCTCTTCCTCTTCCCTGAACTATTTTCATTTCAGCTGCACATTACAATTAATGCAATCTAATTTGTTTTCATTTGCTTCCATCCTTCTTTTCCCTCCCTCTTTTCTGTTGTGTCTTTAGTATAAAGTCTGCAGGTAAAGACTACTGTAAACATGCCACATAATGATTAAATGGTCAGTTGTCATCTTCTGGAACTAGAGACAGTTTTGAAATGTTATTTTGTAGCTAAGCAATCCTATTCTCACTTTTTTAAAAATATTTTTTTTATCCTCCCTTTATTATTTTTATAAACAACTCAAGGCGGCGAACATCCCCAATACTCCTTCCTCCTCCTATTTTCCCTACAAACCACCACCTTGTGAGGTGGGTTGGGCTGAGTGTGTGTGACTGGCCCAAGGTCACCCAGCCGGCTTTCATGCCTAAGGCAGGACTAGAAATCACAGACTCCTGGTTTGCTATTGGCTCCTTCCTAGGGCTGAGAGCAGGGACTGGCCCAAGGTCACCCAGCCGGCTTTCATGCCCAAGGCGGGACTAGAACTCACAGACTCCTGATTTCTAGCCTGGAGCCTTAACCACTTCCTTCCTTTTCCTCTTCCCCTTCTCAACTGAAAGTTCTGTTGAGGCAATCATCTGATCTACTGGCTTTTCAGTAAGCAGTTTTGCTTTTAACTGTCTCATATATTCTGTGTCACTTAACAGTATAAAAGACTTAATAAATATATTTTTAAAAAAGTAGAAATAAACGTAGAAATAAAGGTTTAACCAGCAGGAGGCAGCAACTAATACAAACTCTGCTCCCACTACTACAGCCAAGTCTGAATCTATATGAATGTGAGCAATTAAAAAAGTGTTATTTAATAAGCACATATGTCAAGCAAATATTTACATTATGAGAAATAATTTGTTTAACATCTTGATAAGTTGTAATGTGCTTTGTTTGGTTTTGGCTTAATGTAATCTGTGAATCCAGTTATTCTAGTTTTGAAACCATGATCTATGCCCTTGATTGATTTTCAATCCCTTTATTATTTTTATAAATAACTCAAGGCGGCAAACATGCCTAATACTCCTTCCTCCTCCTATTTTCCCCACAACAACCCTGTGAGGTGGGTTGGGCTGGCCACAGTGGCTTGCTCAGTATGCCAACGTTAAAACAAATTATTTCTGATTTCTGAATCCAGCCAATAAATGATGTTCCACACCATTTTTGAAAAATTCTTCCAAGACATTTCTTCCAAGACCCATAAGAGATGTGTTGCATACTTTGGAACACGTGTAATTAACAGAGCCTAAATGTATAGTTCCTTTTCATAACAGCCTTACAACTCATTCTGTGAATAAATGCAAACAATTATTTTCAGGAGAGTAACTGGAGACCAGATTTATATATTGCACTAAACAATTATTTGGTTTAAGAACAATTTACTGAATAGCAGGATTCACACATAATACTATGTCTCCCAAAATCCTGTTAACTCACACCCAATACTCCAAGATCACGTCATCAAAATTCAGTGTCAAAATGGCCAATTTTGAGGAGTGTAATTTTGGGTAATTTTATTTTCTTGGGCTCCAAGATCACCACAGATGGTAACTGTAGCCATGAAATTAAAAGACGCTTGCTCCTTGGGAGGAAAGCTATGGCAAACCTAGACAGCATATTAAAAAGCAGAGACATCACCTTGCCGACAAAGGTCCGTATAGTTAAAGCTATGGTTTTTCCAGTAGTAATGTATGGCTGTGAGAGCTGGACCACAAGGAAGGCTGAGCGCCGAAGAATTGATGCTTTCGAACTGTGGTGCTGGAGAAGACTCTTGAGAGTCCCTTGGACTGCAAGGAGGTCAAACCAGTCAATCCTAAAGGAAATCAACCCTGACTGCTCATTGGAAGGACAGATGCTGAAGCTGAAGCTCAAATACTTTTGCCACCTAATGCGACGAGAGGACTCCCTGGAAAAGACCCTGATGCTGGGAAAGACTGAAGGCAAAAGGAGAAGGGGACGTCAGAGGATGAGATGGTTAGATAGCATCACCGATGTAACGAACATGAACTTGAGCAAACTCCTGGAGACAGTGGAGGACAGGAAGGCCTGGCGTGCTATGGTCCATGAGGTCACGAAGAGTCGGACATGACTAAACGACTGAACAAATTTTGGGTGGGTTTTTTTTCCCTCCTTAAAAACAAGGAAGGAACTAGAAGTGGGAGACAAGTGCTTCATTTCTACTCTTAACTATCCTCATGACCAAAAATCATACCACCACCATTCAGTCATTTTATTACTTAAATTCAGTTACATGATTTCAGGCTATCTTGAGGCCTTTTAAGGGTAGATGTGAGAGTACCTTTCTTCCCAGAGGCCTCCCAACTTTTATTTCCACCCCAAATGGCCAAAAAAAAAAAAAAAAAAAAGGTAAGTCCTGTGACATCACCTGATCCAAAGAGTTGTGGCCCCCACCAGGGGAAAGCCATGATTTGTAAATCTACGATTACTTGGTTCATGTATTATACTAAGCAAAAACAAACACACAAAAATTTTAAGCTTGCGATTCATACTATTAAAATAAATAAAAATTCAGGAGGCAGCATGTAAACCTGAGACTCTTGAGCTAAGTTACATTGGTGCTTAAAAGTTTGTGAACCCTTCTGAATTTTCAATATTTCTGCATAAATGACATAAATTGTGATCTATTCTCCACACAAGTCCTAAAACAAGATAAAGAGAACCCAATTAAACAAATGAGACAAAAGCATTATATTTGTTCATTTGCTTATTGAGGAAAATGATCCAAAGCTACATATTTCTGTGTGTGGCAAAAGTCTATGAACCCTTGCTTTCAGGAACTAGCCTGCTCCCCTTGGACAGCAATAACTGCAGCTAAACATTTCCAATAACGCTTGATTAGTCCTGCACATCGGCTTGAAGGAATTTTAGCCCCTTCCTCCTTACAGAACAGCTTCATCTCAGGGATGTTAGTGGGCTTCCTCACATGAACTGCCCGCTTCAGGTCCTTCCACAACATTTCTATAGGGTTAAGGTCAGGACTTTGACTTGACCATTTGAAACATTACCTTTCTTCTCCTGTAACCATTCTTTGGTTGTACGACTTGTGTGTTTGGGGTCGTTGTCATGCTGCATGACCCACTTTCTCTTGAGCTTCAGTTCATGAACAGATACCCTGATATTTTCCTGTAGAATTTGCTGGTACAATTCAGAAAGATGGCAAGCTGTACTGGTCTAGGGGCAGCAAAGAAGGCCCAAACCATGATACTGCCACCACATTTCACACATGGGATGAGGTTCTTATACTGGAATGCAGTGTTTGCCTTTTGCCAAACATCACACTTTTCATTCAAACCAAAAAGTTCTTTTGTGGTTTCATCCATCCACAGAACATTCTTCCAATAGCCTTCTGACTTATCCACGTGGTCTTTTGCAAACTTCAGACAGGCACCAATGTTCTTTTTGGAGAGTAGTGGCTTTCTCCTTGTAACCCTGCCATGCACACCATTGTTGTTCAGTGTTCTTCTGATGGTCTCATGAACACTGATACTCACCAATGCAAGAGATGCCTTTAGTTCCTTAGATGTTACCTTGGGCTTCTTTGAGACTTCACGGAGTAGTACATGCCTTGTTCTTGATGTGATCTTTTTTGGTTGGCCATCCTGGGGAGGGTAACAATGGTGTTGAATTGCCTCCATTTGTACACGGTCTGCCTGACAGTGGACTGGTAGAGTCCAAACTCTTTGGAAATAGTTTTGTAAGCTTTTCCAGCCTGGTGAGCATCAACAACTGTTTTTCAGAAGTGTTCAGAAATCTCCTTTGTTCAAGCCATGCCACATCCCTGTGTTGTGAAGATCAGACTTTGATAGAGAATAACCAGAATTCTGTTCTTTAAATAAGGCAGGACCTCCCACACTCACACCTGATTATCATCCCATTGATTGAAACACCTGACTGTCATTTCCCCTTCAAATGAACTGATAATCCTAGAGGTTCACATACTTTTGCCACACACAAATATGTAGCTTTGGATAATTTTCCTCAAATCGATGAACAAGTATAATGTTTTTGACTCATTTAATTGGGTCCTCCCTATTTAGTTTTAGGACATGTGGAGAACAGATCACATTTTAGGTCATATATAGGCAGAAATATTGAAAATTTAAAAAGGTTCACAAACGTTTTAGCACCGCTCTATAATTTCTAGCCTCAACTGAGTATATTTTAAATATTAATTATTGATTTAAAACAGGGTTTCTCAACAAGGGTTCCATGGAACCCTAGGGTTCCACGAGAGGTCACCAGGGGTTCCCTGGGAAATCAGGATTTATTTAAAAAATTATTTCAAATTGGGGCAACTTCACATTAAAGAGGTAAGTTTCATTCTTTATTTTTAATTTAAGAACACTGTTAATGCATATCAGGCCTACCCATGAAACAAATATAATGATTTTGTAACTTCTGGACTATATTTGAGCCTGAATGTGCAGGGGTTCCCCAAGACCTGAAAATATTTAAAGGGTTCCTCCAGGGTCAAAAAGTTGAGAAAGTCTGATTTAAAAGGTACCATCTCAAAATGTAATTATCTAAGTTGTTTTATAATGTGTCATACTATGGCTGGAAAGTGAATTCTAGTGCATCACGAATGGGCAGATCTGCTTTTAATCTAGCTGGCATTTTGTTCAGCTCTCTAAATATGGAAAGAGAACGATTACACATCCTATGACTGAACCCGTCCTATTTTTAGAGCAAGAATGAAATGAACAAGTTTAACAAGCAGCAAATTATTTTTTAATAAAAACAACGGAATTGAGTGTTAGCCTACACTTCTCCGTGCAGAAGCAAAATCATGTAATTTGCACAAATATGAATGCAGTTCCCTCTTTCTCATTCAGAATTTCCCCCATTCATTAATATAATAATGTATATATTTTTGCCAAAAGATAAACGTTTTAACAACATTCCTTAAACATACAAAACTTTCATTAAAAAAGCAAACAGGAAATAGATAAAAACATATACTGAATAACTAAATAATTCAGCAATGTGTATGTAATCAACAGACCAATCTAGCAACACAACAGATGCCTTTCATGTCTCCAATAAACCTGGTTAATTTCTGTTCCAAGCTTTTCATTAATCCAAATGATGAAAAGTGCAACATACTTTTAGACTAAGCTGAATTCTCTTGTTTTTCCCCCAAAGCCCCTTATTCATCCTGGCAATAATATTCTTTCCACAATATAACTCCTCTCTGAGCACAAGGAAGAGGAGATAAAGTTAACTTTCAAATACTAAAACATGTATCTGATATAAACCAAAACCAAAGACTGTTTTCACAGGAAGAAAACTGTTGAGGCTCGGAATAATGCATGTAGGCAAAATATGTGCACCTTATATAAAAGCTCAGGACTACTCCACCAAAGCCCCACATTCTGCAAAACCACAGCGTAAGTAAACAAAAATTCATGCTCAGCATCCTTTTAACAACAAACTATATGTACAGAACGTGTCTATGCATACTCCACAAAGCACATGTCTATGAAGGTTCTCAGTCATCCAGGTGGAACAGTCTGTGGCTTGAATCATGTCAACTGGATTTCTATTTTCTTAGTGGAAACGTTTCACTCCTTATCCAAGGAGCTTCTTCAGTCTGAGTAAAGTTAGTAAGGGAATCCTAAAATATGTTTCTAGGCTGGCTGTGTGACCTTGCACCTGGGGCTAGGTCATGGTTATTTTTGAGATGTTTGTTTCTAAGTCCCTTTATCATCTAAAGGAGGATCGTTAAGATTACCCTGCTGCTGTTGAGCTTGTGAAATGAAGCACAAAGCACAGTAAATCATACTAACCCATTAAAGAAACCTACAACCTACCACAGAGCTTTCCACAGTTTTTAGACATGCATCATTTTGCGACACTCTTACAGCAGGGCACAAGGCAGGCACTAGGACCTGCGCAGAATCACAGCAGGTTTGGAGGCAGCAGGGCACAAGGCAGGCACTAGGACCTGCGCGGAATCCTGGCAGGGCTTGGAGGCGGCGGCAGCCGCGACACACCCAGACACTGCAGACACACCCAGACACTGCAGACACACCCAGACACTGCAGCTGACACACTAACGTGTCGCGACACACCGTTGGGAAAGCTCTGACCTACCACAAGGCACATGCTAGAAGCACTATTACTTCAGAAAACAAGTTTCTTCAACACAGGAAAAGTGAAAAATTAAAAATTACTATTTCAGGACATTACAGATGCAGCTGGATATTTGCAGAAGAAATAGCAGGAAAACAAATGAGAAACTGGCTAAATAAGCCATCATTACTTTGCTCATCTTCAAGAACTCTTCAAAGTTATTTAACAAATCATCTTCCAAATAAATATTGGTTAGCATAACATGCAAAAGCATTAGCCATACTTAAAAGGACATATATGTAAATTGGCTTCAAATGACTTCAATTTTGAGCTAGTTCCCCAAAATCAACCACAATGTATGGCCTTGGCATAAGATTCTACAGAAGTTTTCCACCTTACATAATTCAACATCTATACTAAACCTTTGGGAAAGTCATCTCAATTTGTACATTTTTTCCAAACAATACCAAGTATCATTGATTCTAGAGATGGGCTGGATGTAAATAAAGAAGCTAAGATTCTGACAAAACAGAAAATCAATAGACCAGGTAGTAATATATGGGAAAAGACCACTTATTCTGGTTGGGGTTATAGTCCCTGTGTAGGATGAGGTTTGCAATTTTGGTATGTTCTGGACATTACACCTCAATATCCAGGTAGCTGCTGTAGCTATGAATGCCGTTGTCAGCTTCAGCCACTGCACCAGTTGCATCCTTTCATGTAAAATATACTTCTGGCTGTATCTTTACATACCTTAGGTCAGCTTTCTCCAATTGAGTCACTTTCACATATATGGAATTCCAGAATTCTCCAATCAGCATGGCCATTGCTGAGAATTTTTCCAGGTTTGGGAAAGCTAATTTCATACCCAGATTAAATTACTGTAACATACTTTACATGAAACTCTTGTTGAAGGGTATGCAGAAAGTAGAATAGTACAAAATGTGGTGATCCAACTATTTTTTAGACCTTGCTATTAGACAGCTTTCAGGTCCAAAGTGCTGGATATAATTAATATAAACCTTAAATTGCCTGGGATAAGAATATCAGAAAGACCATCTATTCCCAAAAAATCTGCCCTGACAGCTTGGACCATTACCAGAAAAACTGTTCTTTATGAAGAAAGGCATGCTTGATTGCCCTGTCTTTGATACTTTTTAGATGAACAGCCAAGAAATTTTATTTTGCAGGCTTTAAATGCCTTAATTGGTTATTAAACTTGCTTCTTTGATGCTGCTTTCAAATTGCAGTTTAAAATATTTCTTATGTTCAAATAAGAGCCAGTTTAGTGTAGTGGTTAAGGCATCCGGCTAGAAACGGGGAGACCGGGAGTTCTAGTCCTGCCTTAGGCACGAAGCCAGCTGGGTGACCTTAGGCCAGTCACTCTCTCTCAGCCCTAGGAAGGAGGCAATGGCAAACCACTTCTGAAAAACTTTGCCAAGAAAACTGCAGGGACTTGTCCAGGCAGTTTCTGAGAATCGATTGAACGACACGATTGAACGTAGATGGATGGATGGATGGATGGATGGATGGATGGATGGAGATGGAGATGGAGATGGAGATGGACACACACACACACACACACACGGTATAAAAATGTAATTATGATGTTAACTCCTCCAGATGGCATACATATTTTTACAAATATTTTATAATATATAATCATTCTAATTCCATATTTGGAAAATATTCTTAAAACTTTTAATCATGAATATTTTAACATATTGAATTTTCAAACTTCATTATTAATATAAGTTCTTTTAGTTTTTATTTAGACTACAAATGAGGTTGAGATTTCATACAAATGTTTCCTCAGTAGGCTTTAGATTGTTATATTTAACTAAAAGGAAGAGGAACCTGAATTTGAGACAATGTCCTTCTACCAGCATTGCAGCAAATGCAAGTAGATTAATAGGTACCACTTCGGTGGGTAGGTAACAGCGTTCCACATGCATCATGCCAGCCACATGACCGTGGAAGCGTCTTCGGACAACGCTGGCTCTTCGGCTAACAAACGGAGATGAGCACCGGCCCCTAGTCAGACACGACTGCACAAATGTGCGGGGGGAACCTTTACCTTTTTACCTTCTACCAGAAAGAGAGAAGTAGACTGAAATAAAATGATAAAAACAGGCAAAGGTCCTGTGAAGCACCTTGCTTTCCCACTTTTTCAACCTAAGGTTTCCAAGTGCAGCTGAAACCAATCCTAGAGATTCCCTGTCTTATGAATGGGTATATGGGGCATACTTAGGTAGCTCTATGTATTTGTGAGTGGGCAAAAGCCACATTCCCCTACCCCATATGCAAAAAAGCTGTAAATCTCAGATCCAATTAAATGTAACAATGTTGGTCATAACATTGTACTTTCCATGGGATGATTACTAAATGAGGAACACTCTTAGCATCATTCTTTTAAATGTTTCAAACAACAGTGTCAGATATATGGCGCAAGAGGACAACTCAAATAAAAGCAAAAGCATACGGCTTCTGCAACATGAGAAGGTCTTTATACCATACACTATTTCATTTCCATTTTGCTTTAAACTCCTCCACATTCTTTGAATCAAGCAAAAAAAAAAAACT
The DNA here is from genome assembly GCA_023362775.1 of Charina bottae. NCBI lineage: Eukaryota > Metazoa > Chordata > Lepidosauria > Squamata > Charinaidae > Charina > Charina bottae. The sequence goes on along the minus strand of JALMGJ010000053.1, from coordinate 1,389,104 downwards.
GCTGGATGTTTGTTTACAGGCAAGTGACAAACACTAATATGTGAAAAAATTGAAAATAATCTTCTGTTTTCTAAACTAGTGGAAAATCTAAAATCAGAAACTATAAATCTTTCCAATATCCATTTAAAGGTATGAAACGAACATGAATTATTCTAATATTTCAATGGAAGGGTTGGATATGTTATATTTCTTTTGCTTCGTTTACTGTAATACAAGCACATACCAAGGTGGGCTAAAGGCTTCGCTGGGTCCAGAGATGCGGAATCCCAGATAAGCAGATACAAGGCTGCAGCCGCTTCGCATTTAAACAAAGTGACCTGCTTTGTTTCTCATTAACCACTTTTAAGAATTGTTCTTTCCTATGTTGTTTCTATTCTACTGTTTGTCCATCGGTATTAAAAGAAATAGAACGATCCACACACATCCAGAATACACAAAACTAGCACCTCCTATTCCAGACCCAACTAGGAACAGAAGGCATAATTTCCCACTCAAGGAATTATGTAGGCAATCTAATCTCTGAGTAGATATTCACAGGAGCTTTTATTTGGCTTATCAAACATAGTTGGATGTTTCAATCCAATTGGAAATTACTGCTGTAATTTTTGTTCTCCACATAGCACTGTATACAGAGAAAAAGCACTAGCGTTTAATATTTCCTTTAGAAAGCTCACTGTCTCATGTAACAAATTTAATTTTTTTTAGAGAAAAGGAGTAACTGGAACATATAATATGAAATAAAATGTTTTTGAAATATGAAAGATAACCTCTTACCTGAGCATGAAAATTGGACATAGTCGTAGTCTCTATATCTTTCTTTCCCAAAATCTCCATTTTCACTGGTGAATTGGGAAAATTAAACGAAAAGTAGTCTAAAAAGTCAGGTAAATAAGTAGCTGCCCCATGAACAATTCCCATTACATAGTAAGCTGCACAGTTTTCCTTCTCACTAAAAACCAAACCCACAAATTCTTCTGCAAATCTCTCCATCTCCACAGGAGATAAGTGGGAGAGTTCATTAGTGTAGGCGTGTATAACTGAGGCACCTCCGTTAGGCTGGTGCTCAACATGAACGAACTGTCTGAACTCCAACACGTCCAACCTTTTGAGTTTATTCTGAACCCGTGGCTCCTTTAACGAGACAAATGGAAACTCACTGTTCTCTGGTATCTTGTACTCAGAGTCCTTCTTGGGATTCTTATTTTTCTCACTGAAACCTTTAAGATGATTATCAACAATGCCTTTGGCGTCTTGATCCTCAAAATCAGAAAGCAATCCTGAGCAGATGGTTTGAATAGATTTACTGTACATTTTTGGACGCTTCCGTTTTTCACACTCTTTATGTTTCTTTTTCTTTTTCTTCTTTACTTTTTTAATCTGTAGATCATCTGCATTGCTTTTTGGTTTTTCTTTTACATCTATTAAAAGAAGAAAAGGTTTGCTTTAATTTATCAAAAGCTGGAGATACATGAAGATGAAAAATTGATTTATAATCCCATGCAATAATATGCCAAGTAAACCTATTTAAGTTCTAAAGTATAAAACACACTACACATGAATCCTGAAGAACAGAAATATCACCTTCAATCATTAATATAGTTAAGCTACCAGGTCGGGGCTGCAAAAAGATCTGGGAGAGAAGGCTCTCTTTGGATCCCTACCCAGAGAAATGTTACCTGCAGGGATCCTGGGGTCAAGCCTTCTAAGTTGCTGGCTCCCTCCTCCAGAATAGCATCCCTCCTGGAGGCAGGCAGGACCCAACCCTGCAAACCTGCCATTAAGACCTGGCTGCTTTAGTGAGCCTTTGGACTCTTGAGGGATTATTCTTGTCTCCCTGGTGGTGGGGGTGTTGCATGTGAGGGGTGGTGGTGGAGGTAATTGTGTATTATTTATTTAAATTTGTATTACCGCCCATCTCCCCCATTGGGGGACCCTGGGCGTTTCACAATTGTAATTGTAATTGTGTATATGGGTTACAGCTGTTCCTCCACAATAGATGATCTTACTGATACATTGTTACTTTCTAGTTTATCTTGTTACTGTTTCAGAGGTCTGTATGAATGCTGCTTGAAGTCAGAGTAGCATAGTAAAATGAATGATTAAAAAATATTCTAATGAGCACTAAAAAAAAGAGGTAAGGGTTCCCCCCGCACATTTGTGCAGTCGTGTCTGACTCTAGGGGGCGGTGCTCATCTCCGTTTGTTAGCCAAAGAGCCAGCATTGTCCGAAGATGCTTCCACGGTCATGTGGCCGCATGACGCGCGCAGAACGCTGTTACCTACCCACTGAAGTGGTACCTATTAATCTACTTGCATTTGCATGCTTAATTGCTAGGTTGGCAAGAGCTAGGGATTCAAACCTCAGAACTTGCGATCTTCCAATCGACAAGCCTGGTGTCTTACCTGCTGAGCCACCACGCCCCTTGATGACCACTAGATGGCAGCAAAAAGTTAAGGTTTTCTGTATCTCTTTGCTACCACCAAGTAGTTGTCTGGAGTTGCGCAGGCCACATCTGATAGCAGTAATATCATCAGCATGCAGCAACTATTTGGAGAGAAGCTGCAAAGATAAAGCAGCTGCAAAGCTGCTTGTCACTTTCTTTGCAGGATCTGAATTGCTTAAGTTTTGCCTAGCTGAAGCCACTCTGCAAAAATTACACCATCTGCTTCCTGGACTTCCTGAAGCAGTGACGTTGCTGTCAAAGGAGATGCTTCTTTTGGAAACCCCTTACATTGATTCCTTGGGTAGGCCATTCTGTTTGTTTTTATGCAGACACATTGGGAGAGAATTGGGATTGTAACATGGGAGGAATTACTTCAAAGTTCTCATTTTATTGATCATGATCTCATGTTTTGAGATGTATGAAAGAGATGGGAGAAAGTGGAAGATTAGGACAACCAGTCAATGGCAACCAAGCAATATGGAAAACATGCTGCCATCCACTGTTCATCTGGATTTTTGCAGTACAGATATGAAAACCCTAGGAGAATGAAGCATATCCTGAAAGTAAATTCTGATGTCCCAATTGGCATAAGGATACATGATAGGAGGCTGCAACCTGGCTGCTGCAGAATAAGACAGACAGGTTGTTAGTTAGTTGATCTCTCTTCTTTCAAGTTACAGTCTAAACAAAGAAGTCAAGGGTTCAGCAAAGGTGGGACCTACAACCTCAAACGTTCTGTCTTCCAATGCCAAGTCAGTTGTTGGCAGAACGGCTGTTATCAGGATTTAATCCTGAACGAAAGCACTAACCTGGCATGCATTACAACTGCCAATTGGCGTTGGTACTGGCTTTGAAAGCCCTAAATGGCTTATGGCCTAAGGGATTGCCTTTCCTGCTATGAACCTGCCCTGTATTTAGATCAGAAGTAAAGACTTTCTGAACATGCTCCCATTGGCAGAAGCTCAGCTGTCTGGTAAACTGGAGAAAGGCTTCTTCTCCTGGGTAGCTCCCAGGCTATTGAATGTTTTTCCCAAGTAGCCACATTTGGCTCCTACTGTCCCAATATTTCAAATCTGACCAAGTTTTTAACTGTTAACTTATTTTCACTGTATTTATTGTAATGCTTTTAATTTTGTTTTTACTGCATTTTAGATTTTCCATTTTTATTGTAAGCTGCCTTAAGTGCTTATATCAGCAAAGGAAGGGTATAGAGTTACAAATACACAGAATATCTAAGCGTGAAGTAGTTCCTCAAATAAGTTGGACTCAGTCAAGGTTTTAAAAGTTAAAACCAATAGTGGTTAAATCCCTTCTATCCAGATTAGCAGTGTAGTAAACCCTCTTTCAACAGACTTTGGCTTGTTGGACTTCAAACACTTGTGAATTTTGGCTTAGTGGACAGATTTGGTGTTTGGATAATGCTTGCATGTAATAGACAAAGTCTTCTGTAAACCATAAGAGTTTGGACCATTTATATTATTCCATTACCATCATTTTCATCATGTCATGGTGGAAATAACTAGTGTGATGTGTTTTGGGATTTAACACACATTTAGCAGCAGTCATCCCCCCACCCCGGTCCCTTAAGGATTTATTGCATTTTCATTTTGTATATATTATCTTCAATTTGGCCATTCTTATCCTTGCCAAATCATCTCCAAGCACATGTTGAGCTTCCTGAGGTGGTATCTGCAGCCCAATTGTGAGGTTATCTTTGAGAAGCATTTTTCATGACAATAAAATGCAAACTACTCATCAACCTGGCAGAATAAGATCCCCACCAATTTCGTCCCCAGTAGAAGATCCCCAATTTCAGATTAATTCTGAAATTAATCTCCAAAGCATGATCAAAGCCACCATATAACAACATCTGAAAACCAATTTAACAGGCAATCCAAAATAATACCATGGTCATTGTTAATGAAAGTCAAGAGAAGATCCAGAGGAACAAACAGGGTTATACTCTCAAAAAAGCAAGGAAGTTTCAATTCAAAACCCAAGCATAAATTCCTGTTTTATATCAATAATAATTTAACAAGCTGTATGCTTCCATAAGAGAATTATTATTACATGTCAGCAGGCAATGATACTGAGAAAAGGGAGAGAAACCCAGTCATTAGATATTAAAAGACTCATACAAATGAAGCAATGTTATATTGCAGTGTTAAGGGACCACTGGAACTATAAACTTGAATGCCTTGTTCTGATAAACCAGTAGAAGTTCACTTTAAATAACAAGACAATAGTTTCAGAAAATTTTTAATAAAGATTTGTTGTAATTGCCATGCTGTTGGAGATGCAACTAAGGAGGTGGAACATTTACTTATCCAGCTTGGACTTATCCCATTATTGTCATATTTTGGCTGAAACCAACAGAATACTGGATCAATCACTGTATGTTAAAGATTAGTATATTCAACTTGGTTATATCACCAGTATTTGCAATATCAAGACATAAAGAATTGTGGATTCTTCAGACTTGGGGGCTGTGTAAAATAATTATCAGATAAGAGTGGAGGGAAATGTACATCTGATTTACAGCAATGGATAACTGATACACACTGCTTGTCAACATTTAAATGTTTGTTTTTTGTTTTGTTTCGAACAAAGTGGCAAGAAATAATACTTTCAAGCAATATAGTCAATTTTTATTGTACTATTTATAATGTAGTTTTATAGGTCTTTTCTCCTTTTTTTATTATCATGGTCACTGATTTTAAGGTTATATGATTTTGTTAATACTTCTATACATATCTTTGGTTTATTTCTGTTGATTAGTTTAATAAAAAATTCAGGAACAGACTGAATAGGTCTACCAACCAAAAGTGCAGGCATGTTATTCAGATCAAACTTCCATCTATTTATCATAATTCAAAACTGCTCCCAGGGACTGGTTGTCAGCCCTCAGATAGACCAGACCAGGAAATCAATTCCACAGGAAGGCTACCACTTTTATTGAGATTGGCTATCTTGCAAGTCTATTGCGCTGTACCTCCTCCTCCTCCCTATAGTTCACTGAATTAGGGAGACGTGTGTTTGAGCCATTTCTGAATATTATCTGGCTGTTCTGGACTTTAAAAATGCTTCATACCCTTTTGACTAGGCATCAGCTTCTGCATATCTCCATCAAGGTCACCTTCCTTACTCTCTACACTGGTTTAGAACTTAAACCTGGGATAGGCAATTTGTGACTCCCTGAAGTTTTATTTTATTTATTAATTAAGGAGATTTATATGGTTCCCCAACTCATTCACAGTGACTCCGGGTGGTTTACAGAAATAAAACCCCAAATACAAAACCCACCACACCCACACCCGCCGGCAGTAACAATGCATTCAAATAAACCACTTGACGGGCTCCTCATCAACCTGGGACCCCCAGGCCCGCTGGCAAAACCATGTCTTCAGGGCCTTTCGGAAGAGTATTAAGGTGGGGGCCAATCTTCTCTGCAGGGATGATGTTCCACAGGGAGGGAGCCACCACAGAGAAGGGCCTTCTTCTTGGTCCCACTAGATGGACCTTCTTAATGGGGGGGGGAGACCTGTAACATACCCCAGCTCCCCAATCTGGTGGGTCAGGTAGATGTAACTGGGAAAAGGTAGTCCTTCAAATAACCTGGCCCCAAGCCATGTAGGGCTTTAAAGGTGATAACCAGCACCTTGAATTGGACCTGGAAGCAAATTGGCAACTAATGCAGCTCCCGCAAGAGAGGTGACACATGTGCAAAACTGGACTTGCACAAAACCATGCGGGCTGCCGCAGTTTAAACCAACTGAAGCTTCTGGATACTTTTCAAGGACAGCCCCAAGTAGAACACGATACAGTAGTCAAGACTGTGTGGGTGTGGGTGACTGTGAGCAGGGCCTGTTGGTCCAAGAAAGGACATAACTGGCACACATCCTGTAGTTGTGCAACTGCCTGGCCACAACTGCCACCTGCTCCTTGAGCAGGAGTCGTGAGTCCAAAAGAACCCCCAAATTACACACCAGGTCCGTCTGGGGTAGTGCAACCCCATCCAAGACCAAAGATGGCAATTCTCCATGAACCAAAGAGTCCCAAACCCAGAAGTTTGAAAGAAAAAAAAAGAAGGAAGAAGGAAGGAGGAAGGGGAGGAGGAGGAGGAGGAGGAGGAGGAAGGAGGAGGAGGAGGAGGAGGAGGAGGAGGAGGAGGAGGAGGAGGAGGAGGAGGAGGAGGAGGAGAAAGGGATCTCCCCACTCCAAATCCTTCCTTGTGCACATTGAAGCTCTTGGCCACCAAGCTATCTCTGACTTTTATAATTATCCCAGGTACACATATATTAGAAACATACCCAGAGTTAATCAAGTAATACACTGAGTATTCTCCACTCTAAACCTCTGTTTAACTACATAGCACCTTGAAAAGCCTGCTAAAACAATAGGAAATATAGTACAATAGTACCCTTTCACAGTACTCAGACAGTGAGGCAGATCAGAAGCATTCTTAACTGTTAGTAATAAAAACTGCTGAGAAGTACAAAAAATCAAGCAGACTGCATTAGAGTCCACCCATTATATAAGCAAAACAGTTTATTCGAAGCATCTAAAGACAATTGCTCAAATAGGACTCAACTACTAGAATGGGAACTGTCATATCTATGGCATCTGAGTCAGAGCAGCAGTTACCAATGTTATCTTTTAAGTGCTGGGCTTAATGGTTAAAACATGTCTCCTACTCTTCAAAGCCATCTTTACCCTGGCCAGTTTATATCCAGAGCAGTTCTTGGACACCATCAAGCAGATATGATAGACCAGTGATGGCAAACCTATGACACGTGTGTCAAAGGTGACACGCCACAATGTTTTGGGTGACACACCAGCGTTCATCAACACCCAACAACTATTCTCCCTGTTTGAGTTACCGAAGAAACTGAACAAACAAAAGGCAATGCAACTCCCCCCACCCATCTCCCCCCCATCTCTGCCCTTTTGGCTGCCCAGAATTGGATTTTATTTTTTTTAAATAAATGAATGTGTAAAGAATTGATTCTCTTTTGTTTGGGGGGGGGGGGGACATGCCAGCAGTCATGTTAGGCATTTTCCGAATTTTTGACACGCTGAGCCCAGAAGGTTCGCCATCACTGTGATAGACCTAGAGCAGAGGGCTTCCCCACCATCAGCAGCACAGAAACGGTCCTAAAGTGGATATTTATTTGTGCTTGATCAGACTCAGCCCAAGTTTTCCACCATTTTATGCTGTAAACCTCAGCCAAGAATTTTTACTGAACCCAGTTCCACAGAAAGCAAAGAGAGCTTTGGAGAGAATACTGGGTGGGAACTGTGCCAGTCACCCATGTGACTGCTAGAGATCAACCAGGGCATGGACAGACCGCTGACCGTATCAGCCAGAAAAATACCCACCAACACTATGGAACTATTGATGATTTTCTTAAAATGTATTATACTTTTGCAGTTTTGAAACAAGGTTAGTCATTAGTGCTAGCTCATGCTAACTATTCTAGGTTCAGCAATACTCAAATAAACTTCACACCCTGTTTAAAGGAGAGAAGAGGAATAAAGGATAGGTATGTACTGTAAAATGGTTAAGATTAACTATTATTTCTATCCTATTAATCATCCAGACTGACTTACCATATTTGTCCAGAGAAGCCAGAAATGAAATTACTAATTCAGAATCAAACCTCTCAATGCTAAATCAAAAGAGGATAGTAAAAGAGCTGTAAATTGCGGTAGAGTGGATGGAATCCCATTTTTAGAGGTGTCTATCACATTTTATGTATGTTTTGATGTGAGTTGTCCAGATTGCCATTCTGTTAATTCCTCTTTGTTCTTTCCTGTATTCTATTTTTACTATCTTCTTGTATTTTGTTTATATTTTGAGCCCCCCGAGTTGTGTGATGCCAAAATCTAAATAAATTAATAAAAATGGTTCCATGAAACATTAAAGACAACACAGTATGTTAAACTAGCCTAGAACTTGAGAAAAAATTCTTATGACAAGTTGTTTTTAACACTATCAGGAGGGAAGGACTTTTATAAGTAAAATCTTGCAAGATCCATAGTAGTTATTGGATGCCAGCCAGGATGAACAATCTATTAATGAGCACTTCCATTAATTAACAGAATTACTTTAATTTGAATGAAAAAAAATCTGTATTCTATAACCTATTTTAGTATTGCTACAAATATTTTTGTGTCATATAAGAGTGGAATCTTAGAAATGTACCAAAAATTCAAATTTCAGGCACAAAAACTGTGTGGTTGGCTTTAATTCTCACATAAAGATTTGGTATTTAATTCTCACATTGATTTGGTATTCAAATTGCTGTTTGTAAGTAATGTCTTTCAGACCTGTAATAAGATAAGCATGATACTCTTTCCCTTAAGTACAAAACTGAAATGAAAACCAAACAGATCATACTGCCTAACATTAAGCAAAGCTTGAACTAATTAGAATTGAAAATATTTAAGTACATCATTATTTAAAAATCTTCTTTCAAGTATATACCATAATCATATGTAATGAATACTATGCTGACCTTTCTGAAATAATTTCATTTCTCCATTCTCTTTTTTTATTTCAGACATTAATCTGTGTTTCTTCTTTTCTTTCTGCTTTTCCTTGTCTCGTTCTGTGGTTTTCTCTCTGATTTCATCTGAAAAGGAAATATTTTCATACTCAATAAAGACAAGAAAGTTTTTAAAAGAAATTACCAACAGTAGGCACAACTAATGATTTGCAGTGTGACTGGGGTTTGGACTACACCTTTAATGCACTGTAACAGAAACAAGTCTTAGATCAGCACAACTTTCAAAAAGAATATTTGAATGCCCTTTCTTCTCACAGTATACAATTTTGTGACTCAGAAAACAGTTAAACAGTATATGAATACAAAGTGATAGTTAACCAGAACATTTTATTTTGGAATCAGTCTGACTTAACCAGGATTCTTTAGAGCAATCTATTTTTGTTCCTGACATTTCAAAAGATAAGCAAAAATACTTACAGGTTTCTCTTATATGCCTTTAGTTTTTTTAATGATCTACAGACTGCCATTCCTTAACCTAGAATGCAAAATCTAATTTCACAAAATGCAAGTGCAGGGAAAAGAAATTTAAATTACTATAAACCATTAATATACCACTTTTAAATTACAAAGTGCTTATAATCTTCAGCGTGCTATCTCAACTAACAATCTTGACCAATATCTGTTACAATTTACAGCTGGCAAATTAGGTCTGAGAATAACTTTCAAAGGCTATACTGTGAAGGCAAAAATATACCGGCTCTTTATTCTCATGTCACTATATATTTTCCCATTCTCAGTACCTTGAAATCTTGGCTCAATAATCCATTTTGTTTCAAAAGGTCAACCAAGCCAGAGGCTTGGGAGATTCCTAGTAAGAATGATTTCCTGGAGAAAAACTGATGAAAAAGAACCTACTAATGTATCTCTTCCACTGATTTAAGTCAAGGAAAGATACCTGCTCATTCCCTTAACAGACGAGGAGTTGCTCTTTCACAAGGGTCAGCATATTTATAAATCTGCTGAACTGCAATCCAGCCATTTACCAAAGCACTTAAAAACTGTCCAGTTCATGTCCCCATCATTTCCTTGATGGGGAAAACAGCTCAATCCAGAAGCTTTGCATCTTCAAAAATGGACCAACTAGTTGGAACATCCCCTTATGGTATCTTTTTTTTCCTTAATACAAGTACTTACTAGTCTTTTGTAACATAGTCTCTTCAAGCAGATGTCTTAATCATTTTGGCAAGATCTTCCTTTAAGTTTTATTGTTACTCAGAATAAAGCTAGTAGCTAACAGTAACTCATCTGAAGTCCAGCCTCAAAAGCAATTTGTTCAGAAACTCACTGAATCAAGATACCAGTTGTCCAGTTTTGGTAGGACACCCAGTATGCTTGTGGGTTTAGTTCAGCCTTCCCGTTGGTGTACCTTTCAGTCTTCAACTCCCAGAATTCTCAGTAATAGCTACCCTATGTGAAAATTCTATGACTCAAGTCTGTACACCCAGAATGGGGAATATTGATAGTTAATTCTTTAAAAATTACCAATGGTTAGTATTCTCTTCTATCAAAGATCATCCCTCATGATTTCATTTAGTATTAGCTCTGTTTTGCAGCCTAATCCCATTTTGAGGACACTATTTCTTTTCTGCTACCATTTTTTCCCTTAAAAGAGACATGTTTGCTGTAAACCTTAAGCCGTTAGTGCATTTTATTTATTTATTTATTTATTTATTATTAAAATTTATATCACCGCCCATCTCCCCCAACCGGGGGACTCTGGGCAGTTTACAATAAAATCAATAGTTAAAAATATAAACATGAAATTACAATAACCATTATAAATAGAATAAATAAGTATAACATCCAAGGGCTGATAGATCTCAAATAATAGGGAGGGCACTACGGCACCAGCCACCCCCAAGAGGAGCTATTGCCTTTCCCATCCCAGGCAAGGTGGCAGAACCAGGTCTTCAAATTCTTCTGGAAGGCCAGGAGCAAGGAAACCCACCTCATCTCTGGGGGCAAGATATTCCAAAGGGCGGGCGCCACTGCAGAGAAGGCCCTTTCCTGGACCCCGCTAGATGGAATTCCTTTGCTGATGGGGTCCGTAGCATGCCCTCTCTGCATGACCGGGTGGGGCGTGTCGATGTCATGGGGATGAGACGGTCCCTCAGGTAACCTGGTCCCATGCCATGTAGGGATTTAAAGGTGATAACCAACACCTTGAATTGGACCCAGAAGCAAACCAGTACCCAATGCAGCTCGCACAGCAGTGGTGTCACATGTGCCAATTTTACGGCACCAATAACTGTTCACGCAGCTGCATTCTGGACCAGCTGAAGGTTCCGGATACTCTTCAAGGGTAGCCCCATGTAGAGCGCATTGCAATAGTCTATATGGGAGATGACAAGGGCATGAGTGACTGTTCGGAGGGCATCTCGGTCCAGGAACGGGCGTAACTCGTGCACAACTCGAAGCTGCGCAAAGGCCCTCCTGGCCACGACTATCACCTGCTCTTCGAGCAGGAGTCGTGAGTCCAGGAGGACCCCCATTTTCCGCACTGGTTCCGAATGGGGCAATGCCACCCCATCCAGAACCAAAGATGACAACTTCCTGGATACTGAGAGGCCATCAATCCACAGCCACTCTGTCTTACCAGGGTTCAGTTGAAGCCTGTTGTTCCCCATCCAGACCCCTACAGCCCCCAGGCACTGAAATAGGGTGGCAACCGCATCACTTACTTCACCCAGGATAAAAAGGTAAAGGTTCCCCCCGCACATTTTGTGCAGTCGTGTCCGACTCTAGGGGCTGGTGCTCATCTCCATTTGTTAGCCGAAGAGCCAGCGTTGTCCGAAAATGCTTCCATGGTCATGTGGCCAGCATGATACACACGGAACGCTGTTACCTACCCACCGAAGTGGTACCTATTCATCTACTTGCATTTGCATGCTTTCGAATTGCTAGGTTGGCAAGAGCTGGGGCTAGTGCGGGAGCTCACTCCATCACGTGGGGCTAGGGATTCAAACCTCCGAACTTGCGATCTTCCGATCGACAAGCCTGGCGTCTTACCCACTGAGCCACCATGCCCCTAAATGCACCATGCACCCAGGATGGAGATATACAATTATCATCAACATATTGATGATACCTCATCCTGTGGTGACAAATGATCTCACCCAGTGGTTTCATGTAGATATTATTTATTATGCTATTTATACCCCGCCTATCCCCTCCCTAACGGAGGACTCTAGGCAGCTTATATACATATACATATACATTTTTACTATTATACAATGTCACCAACTATAGAGTGTAATTAACCCGCGCGCCAGGAGAGGGGGTAAGGGAACCGGCTCTTCTAAGGCTCTGGACTACAATTCCCAGGATGCCTTGAGCCGGCTGCTGACGTCCTGTTGATGTCACTTCTGGGTCTGTCCTCACCGTCGCCATTCAATCTTTCCTCCGGTGGAACCGGCTCCTGACAGGACGCCAGCAAATTCTCCCACATAAGGTGGTACCCATTTATCTACTTGCAAAGCATTCGAACTGTTGGGTTGACAGGAGCTGGGACAAGCAACGAGAGCTCACCTCGAAGCGCGGGGTTCAAACTGCCGACCTTCTGATCGGCAGTCTACAGCTTAGCAGTTTAACCTGCTGCGCCACCGCGTCCCTAAATAGGAGAGGAGAGAGAACCAAACCCTGTGGCACCCCACACAAGAGTGGTCGCAGGTCAGATCTCTCCTCTCCTATCACCACCGATTGGGAACGGCCCTGGAGGAAGGAGGTGAACCAGGTGGGAGACAGGACGAAAATTGTCCAGGATAGTAGGGTCCAGGGATGGTTTCTTGAGAAGGGGGTACACCAGCGCCTCCTTAAAGGCAGCCGGGAACACCCCCTCCCTCAAGGATGTATTAACCATCGCCTGGACCCAACCACAAGTCACCTCCCGGGCTGATTTTACCAGCCAGGAAGGGCACGGGTCTAGATGGCATGCGGTGGCATCTACAATCTGGAGGATCCTGTCCACTTCCTCAGGCCCAACAGGATGAAACCGTTCCCAGATAACAGGGTAAGTACATTCCCTTGGCATCTCCCCAGACTGTGCCTCATGCTTAGAGTCCAACTTAGAATGGATATGAGCGATTTTATCCTGCAGATGCTCCAAAAATTCTTCCGAACGGCCCTGTAAATGGGTCACTGAGTCTACCTGACCCAAAAGAGATCTAGTAATCTTAAACAGGGCCGTTGGGTGGCATTCTGCGGACACAATAAGAGCCGAGAAATATTCACGTTTTGCCGCTCTTACCGCCACAAGGTAGGCCTTAATAGCGGCTCTAGATTGTGTTCGGTCAGATTCAGTCTTCGTCTTTCTCCAGCAGCACTCCAGACATCTCTTAAACCTCTTCAAAACCCTCAGCTCCTCCGTAAACCATGGGGAGTGACGGGCTGAACGTGGCAAGAGTTCAACAACGTGCACAGGCGCAATCCTGTCCAAGGCCCCAGCTGCCTCCCTATTCCAGGCTGCGGCCAGGACCTCTGCTGGACCATGCAGCAAGTCCTCGGGTATAACCCCCAGCTCCCTCTGAAACCTCATCGGGCCCATAAGTCGCCGGGGGCGGACCAGTCGAATGGGTCCTGCCTCCCTGAGGAGTGGGGCGGCACAAGAGAATTTAAACCTTTTCAGTTCCTGGAGGGTCTAAATTTTATTAAGTGTTCTATTTCTGAGTTATTTACCTCTGATCAAGCAGTCAGACTGCTTGTGATATGCAGTGATCTGCTGTGTATCTGTATGTGAGAAAAGCTAGCACATAAACTATTACTGGGGTAAAAGGCTATACTGTACTCCCAGCAGCAACATTCAGAAAATTATAGTTACTAAATAAATTGGCATTTTCCACTTCTTAGGGATCAACTTAGAGTCTTTAAGAGTCTACCCTTACATAAACAAAAATGTAATAATTCTTAACCTTGCAGATTAGAGACACAAAATCCAAACATTTAGAATAGTTCTACAACTTCTATGACCGAAGTATTTCAAATTCCTGTTGCAAGAGATCATACAGTAATATTCCAATTTGTAGTCTGAATTAAGAAATACTACTGTATTATCTAACTGCTCTTTAAAATAACAAAGCTAGTAAAAATGACAGAATATTCTGCCGAAACTAACTATAAAATAATTAGCCTTTTGAAGTTTCATTGGCATAGGCCAATTAAAGTAATGTTTATCTCAATGAAATTCTAATATTTAATAACTGATTGGTATTTAATTAATCATACATTTTAATCTTTTTACAACCTTGTATACCTATATATATATATATATATATATATATATATATATATATAGGCATGGTGGCTCAGTGGGTAAGACGCCAGGCTTGTCGATCGGAAGATCACAAGTTCGGAGGTTCGAATCCCTAGCCCTGCGTGCGGAGTGAGCTCCCGCACTAGCTCCAGCTCTTGCCAACCTAGCAATTCGAAAGCATGCAAATGCAAGTAGATGAATAGGTACCATGTGAAGGAGGAGTATGCGAAGCTGGAGAAATACCAGGGCCTGAAAGAGGAACTAGAGAAGATGTGGAAAGTGAAGGCCAAAGTGGTCCCTGTGGTGGTAGGAGCACTCGGGGCTGTGACTCCCAAGCTGGGAGAGTGGCTCCAACAGATCCCAGGAGCAACATCAGAGCTCTCTGTCCAGAAGAGTGCAGTGCTAGGAACAGCTAAGATACTGCGCAGAACCCTCAAACTCCCAGGCCTCTGGTAGAGGACCCAAGGTTGAGGAAGACACATACCACCCATTGGGGCAGAGCTTTCCAAACTGTGTGTCGTGACACAAAAGTGTGTCGCCACACACACTCTGGTGTGTCGCCACACAACCCGGAAGCGCTGATCATCATCAACGCTTCCGGGTTTTCCCGCGGCGACACACCAACGGCGGTTGGTGTGTCGCCGCGGGAAAACTTTGGAAAACCCTGCATTGGGGTGAGAAGGGATTTTATTCTTGTTATTTTGATTTTAATTGCTTACTTTTGTAAACTGGATGAGTAAACAAAAGTAAATCAACACACTCCTGCATGTTCCAATTCTCTTTATCCAGCATCTGGTGAACTTCAAATGCTCAGGATCAGAAGTTGAACTACTGATAATTTCAAGAGTAAAACAGGATATATTATTATATTTCTTTTGTTTTCAGTTACTACTGGGCTGCAGCATTCAATGGGTCCTACAGACCTGTAGCAAACCTGAAATTCAAGATACATAATCACCACCCTGTTTGACTAAAAATTATGGAAGTTTTAAAGCAGTATCTATATATGGGCATTTTAGATAATGTAAAACTTAAAAGGAGTACAATTTTAGCCACAATAATGCATAAGCATTTATGTTCAATGAAAGCATTACTTTATTTGCAGTTTGAGTTCTCTAAATTCTCAGATATGCTGTATACAAAATTAAGCCATCTGTAGAGCATCCTTTCTCTACATCTTAAAATCATGTGGTTTCTTATTAGCCATTATAGCAAGCAAATGTTCCCTGAAATCTAATGTTATATACAATGCTGCATAATAGCATCTACTTTTCATAGCTTTGATTGCCTTTTTTCAAAATGCACAGCCCTGTATGACAATTAATCTTCATCTTAAATGTGGTAAGAATGTCTACACAATTGGTTGAGAATGTACAGCTAAAAACTGAGATTTGTATCAGGGAAATAAATGTAAAATATAATGAAATGGGTTGCAGCCTTCTACAAACAGCCCAGGTATTTAATGTACCCTTAACTTAGAGTAAGATAGGAGGATTCTACATTTCCTTTTCAGGGTATCTACTGCAGGACACTTCCTTTCTTTCTTCTGATGCTACAAACTTTTAAAGACAAATGTACCACAACACTAAATATTTGAGAAGCCAAATTGTTGTTTCAGGCAACTCACTGTGGGGAGCTAGTTCAAAGATGAAAAGTCAAGACAGACCAATCTGAAGGCAGCCCAGCAAGAAACAGCATAAAAATATATCAGGACTTAATTTACTCGTATTTTTTTTAAGCCGTTCAATCATGTCTGATTCTCGGAGACTGCCTGGACAAGTCCGTGCAGTTTTCTTGGCAAGTTTTTCAGAAGTGATTTGCCATTGCCTCCTTCCTAGGGCTGAGAGAAAGTGACTGGCCCAAGGTCACCCAGCTGGCTTTGTGCCTAAGGCAGGACTAGAACTCATGGTCTCCTGGTTTCTAGCCTGATGCCTTAACCTGGCTCTCTACTCATATTCTACAGCCACACAAACTCTTAACTGTAGGATTTCTTTATTTTCATTTAAGCCTCATATGCCTTCATTAGGATTACTGTATTAAACTAAGGACATATGTTTTGGAGGAAGTAGTAGCAAGATATTATCAGATTAGGAGGAACTGAAAGATCCTCTTGAAAGAGTAATAACTCAAGCAAGGCCCATGAATTTCAAGTATTGTTATGAACTTAGAATAATGGGCTGCATCTTTGATGAGATGGGCGGGGAATAAATTGAAATAATAAAAAAAATAAAAAAAAATAAAATAAAAATTTGATATTTTATTGCTTGGATTAAATTGTTATTTATATTGATATAAACTACCACGGGCTAAGCTTGCTGGGAACATCCTGGCATATCAATATGTTAAATAAATAAATAAATATATAAGACATGTTTTGAAAATCTCAGAGCTTTCTCTGTAGTCAATTTCTTCCAAAGTATATACAAAATTGACAAACTTTCACAGAAACATCATTGACAACATTATTTAAAAATAATCAACTTTCTCATAATGTGAAAGGAAATGCAACTTTACTTAAGTGAAGCACTTTGGCCATAAATTCATAATTAAGAAATTATAAATCTTGTAAAAATAAACCTAAGTGCATGCTAATATATAATCTAATATATTCAGGCCTATAGTCAATTTTCCATACAGCATTCACAAGTTCTCAATAGGTATTAGCACAATTGATCCTCACACTAGCTAGACAATAGAATGATTCTGGTAAACATAAAATCAATTATCATATTACCTTAAAATCATTATGTAATAAGCAATATGAAAATGGTAATAATCCTATGTTAAAATGTATTCTTACTTATCAACCACAGCAATATACTGTATAAATTTTATATTATCTTTAGTATGAGCTAACCATTCACATATACAAGACAAAACTTCAGTGGTTACAAACTTACCTACCAACAACTCAAGTAACAACAGGCTTATTGGAAGAATCTAAAAGTTTCACCATTCTCTTTATTACTATGATACTACTGTAACAGTTTTTCACTTTTTATGCAAGAAAGCTGGAAATGCTATAGAAATAGTGATTAAAGAAAAGGAAACAGAAAGCAGAATAGAATCATACCAAAAAGATATGTAAGCTGTTAGGGGTAGCAAATCAGAAAGAAATAAAAAAACTCCAAATGGATCTTACCAAATGCAGCTGAATATTAATCAATTCATAGTGATGTAAACCAGGACAACAGATCTAAACTTCATTTATACATTAATGGGATTTGAGCTAGAAATGATTGCTCCTGAAAAGGATCTTGGTATTTTGGCCACCTAATGCGAAGAGAGGACTCACTGGAAAAGACCCTGATGCTGGGAAAGACTGAGGGCAAAAGGAGAAGGGGACGGCAGAGGATGAGATGGTTAGATAGCATCACCGATGTAATGAACATGAATTTGAGTAAACTCCGAGAGACAGTGGAGGACAGGAAGGCCTGGCGTACTATGGTCCATGAGGTCACGAAGAGTCGGATACGACTAAACGACTGAACAACAAAAATTATAGTAAATAGCTCAATAGTATTAGTAACAGCAACTACAGCTTTCTGAAGACAGGTAAGAGGAATATAAAAGCATGGTATGAAAAAAGTGGCTAAAGAAATGCTATTCACTTACTCAAAAAATATTAGAACTTGGGATCATCTTCTGAAAGAAAATGCAGGAGACTGATAAAAATATTTTTACACAATAAACAAACTGTGGAATTTGTTATAATCAGATATGGTGATACCACCAGTTTGAAAAAAGGACTGGACAAATTTCTGAGGGATTGGATTATAATGGATACTAGCTGTGATGGTTGTTTACTATCTCCTGAATCAGAGGTAGCATGACTCAAATTCCAGCTGTCAAGGAAAAAGATTGAAAGTGAATGTCCTTCCGTCCATGTTTATGAGCTTCCTCCACATATTTTCTTGGCCAATGTTATGAAACAGAAAGCTGAATTAGGTGAGCTATTGTCCTGACAGTATGTAACAGTATTGTTCTTATGCTCTTAAATATATTGATACTGAAAAGCCCAAAAAGTTTTACCACTACATTTTTCAATTTACCTAAAAGAAAACTTAATCATGTCACAGGTCTGTGATATTCCTTCAAGTTGTTCTAGTGACTGTTTCAAAGCAAATGTCCTCTTACCTCCTGTTCTTGCAAGCTTTTTAAATACTGACTTTTTATTAAAGCTAAAACTTCCAAGCAGCTTTGAACATTAATAGATGCAAGAGAACACTGAAGATTCAAGAAGATATCTGACCTTTCATATTCTATAATTTATAGATTTCTATAAGCCTAAAAATCTTAATATAACAGTACTCTGGAGAGATTAGAGCTTTTACTGTTGACTATTAAAATAAATTTCCTTTTCAACCCCAGCTTGATTTCATAAGTATCTATATGCTTTTACTGAGCCAAACCGGATGTGACAGGAGAGCCATATGTTTCTTCCCCCATATCTCTTTACTTCACCAATAAAGCAGCATTCACTGTTTCTTGAAAGAAACGTGTGGGAAGCTAGAACCTTCCTCACATCATCTTGCTGCTCTTTAATACATTACAGCAGTTTTTTTTCCCTGAAGGAAACCTCCCTTCCATTGTAAAGCTGTGTGTGAAAAAAGGCTTTAAGAGTGCAGTGATACAAGATGAATAGTGGATAGTTCATGTTTCTAATAGGTACATTTAATTTCCAAT
The DNA here is from genome assembly GCA_023362775.1 of Charina bottae. Classification (NCBI taxonomy): domain Eukaryota; kingdom Metazoa; phylum Chordata; class Lepidosauria; order Squamata; family Charinaidae; genus Charina; species Charina bottae. Next base: position 1,370,158 of record JALMGJ010000053.1, on the reverse strand, counting down.
AAACAAACATAATTACTCTTCTTAAATAAACTATACAGACATAGGAATACGGTGTAGTGGTTATTAGTCAACACTGATTAGTCACCCTATAAATGTTTTGGTGCTGAACACCATGAAGTTCTAATAAAATAAGTTTCTCTTACAATAGTCTTAAGCAAAAGCATCTAATTTGATTACTTCTTTCCAAGTTATATTGAAAGGTTCTGAGAAACGTTTGGATGGAGATTCAAAAGTTTGCTTTAAGTGCAGAAGTCAAAACCTCCTAACATGTTAAAAACCTGTACATTTGAAAACACCGCCTATTTCTCTACTGCTAAAATGGCTGCCATTAAAATCCTGGCTTACACCCACATAAACCAGCTGGTATCAACTTAAACAATGTTCAATTCCTTTTCTGTTCAACAATAATTGATATAGAGATCCATGTGATGTTCTTGGCATTTTTGCCAGTTGTATATAAACAGAAAACAGCATGCATATTGTTTAAGATTACATTATCAAGCCCACTCTTTATAGCATTCATGTTTTTAACTTTCAAACTCCACCAAGTTCAAAAGTACCAAATCCTGTTTCTTTTCATCTGAGGTTAATGCAAGGTTCAGCTGGACTACCCAAATTCCTTAACCTACAGTAGTGACAAAAAGGATTTCTCAGTTGCATCCATGCTGAAGGTAAATTTGTAGCATTTATTCATGATAATCCCAGCTATCTTGAGACTTTTTAGCAATAAGGACCTCTATATTCAGTAGGCCTTACTTTTGAATAAAAAAGCAAAGTTTTAAAGCATTTACATCCTCTCCAACACAGCTGCATCCTGACATTAGATAGCACTGAACTTCAAGTTCACTGTTCACAGCTTTTGTAGAAATTGCCCCATTAGAATGTTAAAAACACTGTAGACTCCAGTAGTAAAGATTCAAGTGTTTTAAACTTGATGTTGCTAAAATGTCTTATATTAAGAAACACAAGTCAGTCATTTCTCACCAGAATAAAATAGCATTTTAAACACAGAAGCCTCAATATATAATTAGTTTCCATGGCTGGCCATATGCTTCCATAGCACATGACCTCTAGTCCACATTAACCCCTTTAATAAATTACATTTCTCTCCAGGCAGAGGGGCTAAAGTTACCCCAGTTCGGGAATTTTCATTTCCACCAGAATGCAAAGGAGTACAGTTAGCATCTGGGTCTTTAACACCCACAAACGACCTTTATTTCCCGAACAGGGCTGAAAACCTAAGGCCCGAGGCAACTTCCACCTCGAGCAAGACCTGTTTCCACACCCACTTTTCTGACAAGAGCTGCAGGACGGTGCATCCGCCTCCTGTGAAAAACTGAACATCACCAGCACCCAGCCGTACCCCAGTTCTCAGATGGGGGCCCCTCTAAGTAGCCCAAGGTGGAAGAGAGGGGGCAACACCCGAAGAGGAAGATTCTCCAACACCAGGGCGGCCAGTACCCAAACATCGTTCCTCCACGAGAAGGGCAGCCAGCCATTCCCTGGCTACAGAGGACGCCCCTTTCCTCCTCTCCATACACTTTCGGGGAACCCCAAAGAAGCAGCAGCAGCAAAAAGGGGAAGGCCATTTTCCAGCCACGCAGTCCTCCCTCTCCCCACATCCAAGGCAAGGAGGCCCCGCACTTTCGCCTCCGTCCCGCCAACCACTCTCGGTCAGCCCGGAGGCCTGCCGGCGTCACGGGCTCCTCACCTTCTTGGTGGTGGTGATGATGATGTTGCTGCTGCTGGAGTAACATCTTCAGGTCGCCGTTCTCCTCCCGGCCAATGCCGCCAGGTCCCGGGGCCGCCGCCGGCACGGCCACTGCCACGGGCAGGGCCCGAACTTTCCGCTTCTCCTTCTCGCGCTTCTCCTTTGGCCTCTTGCTCTTCGCGCTGCCGCTCCCCTCCACGCCGGCGGCGGTCAAGCAGAGGTGCGAGGGCGGAGCGGGCGGCGGCTGCGGCGGCAGGAGCAACTTGGGGGGCAACTGAGGCGGGAAGACGAAAGACCCGCCGCTCGTCGGCTGAGCGCCGCCGCCTGAAGAAAACGCGGCGAGGCTCCACACCGCGGGGCCGCCGGGACCTCCCGGGGCTGACGCCACTGGTATGTGTGGCGGCGGCGGCTGCCTATTGCCACCGCCCTCGCCGTTGAGTCGCTTGGCACCCTTGAAGCCTCGCTCGTCCCCCTTGAGGCGCTTGGTGGCCGGCTGGAACCCGCGCGGGGAAACCCGGGCGTCTGCTGCTAGACCCGAAGGCGGCGGCGGCGCCACTGTCGCCCCTCGCACGGGACTCGGCAGCTCCGCCATTTTGCGATCTGGCTTCTATTTACCTCGCAGCGCCCGTCGCTGGAGAGAGCCGGGATGGTCGGGGGGCGGGCCGAGGCCCCTGCAAGCGCCACTTTCGGCCTCCCAATAGGAGCGCGGCCCGCGTTGGAGAGACGCCCGACGCCGCCAATGATTGAGGGGCGCCCGCCCGAGGGAGGAGCAGCTTTTGGACCGCCCGACCGCTCTTCCCGCGACGCTCCTGCGAGTGGCGTCGCGAGGAAGGCAAGGCGGCTTCTTGGTTGTTGCTCGCGTTGCCGCCGAGGCCTCGCGGTCGGGCGTCGGACGCGGGGAAGCGGCCTGCCTCGTCTTTTCGGCGAGGGAGCGAAGGAGGAGGTTGTATGGCTCCTCTTCCCCGCGAAGGATACCGACGGATTGGGTCGCCTTTTTCTTCAGGGCGATGGAGCGACTTCGGGGTCCGCGGGACAAGGTCGACTTTCCTTAGCCGGCCGGGAAACCTCGGGCTAGATGAATGGAGGAAAGCCCAAACCTTTTGGGCCTTCTAAAAGGCGCGGCCGGGCGGTGGATCTCCTAAAAGCCACCCCGAAGTGCCCCGATTCCCAAACCGGCGAGCGGCAGCCATCTTAAAGAGGCGCAGCCTCGCCCTCGCCATCTCCCTTGGTCTGCGCCCTCGCCGCCCAACGCGCCTCTGGGGAAGATGGTGCCTTTGGCGACGAGCAGCGGCGGCCTGTCCTGAAAGGACCAGTGGAACTGGGAGCGTGGACAGAAGGCCTCTCCGTAGTGCTTAGCGCTGTTGCATCCAACGAGGCGTAGGATTGCGCTTTAAGGCTGCCCGCCGTCCTACGACCGCCCTAGCCAGAAAAAAAAATATCGGTGAAAGCAGGGGAAATTTAAGGTTCGCGGTGGATCGTGCCTACCCGAGTTAATTGGGACATTTTGGGATTGAGACTGTCTCCAAAACGAATAAACTTTTCCATCCGCAAAGCTGTTACTTCATGCAAATGTTTACGTAAGCGAAGCCCCTTCTTTAAGTCGGTGAAGTACATCCATTGAAAGGCAGTTGTGGAAGAGTGGCGATTTGAAAGCTTAACGTCAGAGCTAGCTTGCAGCGCAGCAGTGCGGGTTAGGGTGAAATGTATCTTGGCCAAATTTAACTGAATATGTTTTAGTGAGAGCATTCGTACTGAATGTGGGAGAGAGAAGTGTTTACTTAAATCAGACTTGGGAAAGAGCGTAGCTAGATGAGGCTGTGTAAATTTCTCATAATCACAGAATTTAAGATTGCTATATAGAAATTGAGAATTGCATTGAGATGTAGACAGGCTATGTATAGTTCACATAGGCTGCGTTTGCCTGACACTATGAAGCTCGGCTAGGAGGTGTCACTTGAAACTTTTGAGGCTTACCATGTATCTTGGGTCCCTTTAACTTGTTCGCTGTAACAACAAAAAATAAGTAATCATGCCTTTGTGGGTCATTTTCTGATGACTTTCCCTTTTAAAGCTGCATTAGTTAGGTGTGGAGGCTGAGAGTTTTTATTGATAGGGGAAGGCCCCCTGCATTAAGATTGTGTGTGTTCTGTCTGTGGATTTCTGCCCTGCCTCCTGAAGGATCTGCTCCTTTTGATCCAAGGGCTTGCTTTGGGGGCAGCAGGGACAATAGGAATGGAAGTGTACCTGTTGCCCTTGCATTTTTTTTTTAACCTTGGTCTAGTTTCTCCAAATAACCTGCCACTTTTGAACAGTCTGACTTGGTCTGCATTCTAGTTCTTCAGCCCTAGTTGACTCCTGGGGGGCATTGTGGACATCATGCCTTTGACTGAGAACTAGACTCTGACCAGACTATTTGTTATTAAGTCAGTAGTCCTGGCTAGCTCCTTCATACCTTGTCTGAGCTCCCTATGTTCTGAACTGCCCCCTTGGCTTTTTGACACCCCCACCCCTGGTGAACATTGCTAGTCTTGAGAAGAGGCATCTGGTAAGACAATATAAGGAGAAGACTAGGCATTTTACACACACCATGACCTATCTTTCCTGCTTGTGAAGATATCAGCTTCAACCCTTGTGGAGGTCAGGAGGGGTCCAGGACAACCTAACCTTTGCCTCTCCTTGATCACCCCCAGCTGGAAGGCCCCAAGACAGGACTTCCTGTTCTTGCTCTTCTTCCCAGGAGGCAGTCATAGATGTAGGCCACTTTGTCAGAGTCCTGACCCAACTAGGTGTCCAGTGGCCTTCCCTTGAGATCTCCAGGGAATTAATGGTATCTGAGCCTTTGGGAAGGATATTACCTGGTAAAGCCAGTGTAACAGCTCAAATGTTGAGGTTCTGTTGATTATGAGTAGTGGGAAGATCAGATGCCTAGCACTGTTGACTATTGTGCCCTCTAGTGTCTGGGCTGACTAGCTCCCCAAAAGGAATAGCACTGAATTTTTCTGGGTCTGTGGGAGGTACAGAGTCAGTGACTCAGGAACCACAGGATTGACCACATCCTCCTGCAGGGAAAGCAAGGAAGGAGATGAGAGTTCATATTGATGTGCAGTTGGAAGTCAACCACCTTGCCTGCTCTTCATCATTAAAAAATGACACCAAGAAATACCCGGAGAGCTCTGTTCTTTGCTTACTGGCCATCGCCTGAGGTTCCAGAGACAAGGTAAAAAGCAAAGAAAGGTGAAAACGGGCAAAGATCGGTGGTTGTAATGGTCCCAGCTAGAGGATAGCAGGTGGAACTTGCAGGCATATCTGCAAACAAGGCAAGTCTGGGACTAGGGAAGACTGCTATTTCCTCCCATAGGAACCAACATCAGAAATATTTCCAGCCCAACTTCCAGAGCAAATGGCAGGGAAATATAAAATGCCTGTCTCTGCTGTAAGGAAATTTCTCTCTTGTAGTCCTATGAGTAAAATTAGTTTTCTATATTGTATCTAAATATCCCTATGATCAAAATAATAAAAAAAAATCTAAGTTGCTTAGAACTATTAGGAATTAAACTTTGCCTAGAAAAATTAAGGATAGATTAGTTTTAATAGTCCATTTAGAACTATTAAAGAGATTGATTTTATATTTTAAAATAATAAAACATTTGTTTATGTTTACTAAATGTATAGTTATGTTTTAGCCCAAACTGTCTGTTTGTTAAAAATAAATATGGGTATGGATTTCTTAAATGATACGTGGTTTTTGATTTAACATTTAATGTCAGTGAAATATTTAAACTGAACGCTTCTTACCTAATACTGTGATTAGGATAGAAAAAAATATAAATGGAATAAGGCTATGGCAAGTCACTTGCATGGACATGGACGTATCAGACATTAAGCTCAACTCAAAGATGACTTTTAAATGCTTGAAGTGAAAAATATACTGAAAAATTCAAGGAGCAAAAAAATAATAATTATAAACTTGGAGTTGTACCTGGGATAGAAATGTATTATATAAACAGAGGAACTTGCTTAACAAGTTTTTCCAAAAATACAACCAGAACAAACATGGTAATTGAAAGGTAAGACCTGGGGAATGAAGACTATTAGATGAACATTTCCATTATTTTCCTCTATTTCCTGTAAATGTGTCACGTGGGCCTGGCACTCTGTAATATGTGTTTCTGTTTCCTGTAAAATATCAACTGCATTACTCTGTAAAACTTTCTAGTACAGAATTAGAAAACGATTTCAGTGCAGGGGAAATCCGTTAAGACGACTTGTATTTATTTATCATAAATTGTAGCTGCTCAATATAATTTTATTCATCCTTCACAATCTAGATTGTTCATTTCCTTATTCCTTTTTTAAAAACTTGTCCTGCTTTTTTGCAAGATTACATTTCACATTCTTTAGTTATCTTAATGGTGTAAGAACAGTATTAGCTAAATTTACATTCCTGTTTGCAGGAAGTATTTGAATTCAGAATGCTTAAATGAGTTTTGTTTAAAAAAACTTTTGAGGTTATCTTTGAAATTGAGTGTAGAACACTCAGTATTAGAACAATAGATAAGAACATAGAAGCATTTGGGAATAAGCATTGTATTTCATGAAGTATGGATATGGGGGTATTTTTATTTTAGTATTAAAACTGTCTTGAGATTTTTTATCAGCACTTTTGAGGTGGCACATTGTTCTAAATGCACAATGTCCATGATACCATATTTTATTATGTTTCATATCCTTAAAAAATTGAGTTGATTATTCTGTAAGTAGAATTGTGGATGTTTTCAAAATGGGCTGTAGTGCCAATGCAAAAAGTTAGCAACAGCACTGTATACAGTTTTCCAGACTGTATTATCTCAGCATTCAAGGCAAATGAACAAATATGTTTTTGACTCATTTGTTTAATTGGGTTCTCTTTATCCAATATTAGGACTTGTGTGGAAAACAGATTACATTTTAGGTCATATGTATGCAGAAATAATAAATTAAAAAGGGTTCACAAACTTTTAAGCACCACTGTAGATGTATACTCCCAGTAAGTTTTTTTTTTTAATTCCACTTGGAAAATTCAGGAAGAAGGGTATACTAAATGACTTTTACTTGGACTTTGTGCAGAGGTAATAAAATTGACATACTACTATGACATATGCACTGAATTCCTGTGATAATATTGTGCTTTCCCAGGATATATTTTCAGAGACAAGCTAGCTAGCAGTGAATTTGTTTTTAAACAGTAGCGCAAAACTCGTAACAATCTGCTGAAATACCAGTTGCATACACAGGTAGACAGCACATAACAATATCCTACACCATGCCTTTTTTTTTTTTTTTGCTGACACCAAGAATTGTACTAATTCAGCAGCAAATTGTCAAAAAAAGAACCATGATTTCCCACCAAGTTTTGCTGGAGAAAAAAAATAAGTACATTAGTTTCAGTACAAGAAACCCAAGAAACTAGGAGAAAAAAAAAACATTTCCACACTTTTTGGTCATAGCATATTCTCTTCCCCCACCCACCTTGACTAAGTGCCCGCTCCATTTTTTGAAATGAAGCTCCCAGCCACACAAAAAGTTGCACACACTGTATTAGTACACTTAAATTAAGTTCAGTTTTCTGTCATTAAGCAGAACAGCTAAGCTGATCCTTCCAGTGGCAAAACCGTTCCATTCTTCCTACTGAGCTTTGTGGTTAGTCCAGTTTGGAAATTATAGTTAATAGAACCCAATCCTCTACTAGCAGCAAAAGACAAAGCCCCTGAGACACATTGTTGATTTATACAGGAGTATTTCACTCTCAATAAAACAAATTTTCTGTAAATTCTGGCCTTGTTTTTCTCCTTACACAACGTAGCTTCTTCTATCTAGGCTAACATTTTTAAGGGGGGGGTGTGAGTGAGTGAGTGAGTACACACACACACATCATGACCGTCTCCCACCCGGAAACCTATGCCCTCATTGTGGGAGGTTGTGCGGATCCAGAATTGGCCTTTACAGCCACTTACGGATCCACTGTTAAAATTTTACCCTTGGAAGACAATCTTACTCGGCTACGAGTGATCACCAATGAATGACATACACATCGCTGGATATTTCAATAAAATAACTAGTTTTGAATCATCAGGTTAGTAACAGCATGTGTAGCACTACTGTAAAGCAGAGCCAAAGTCACAGTGGAAAATTAGTGCCATAATGTATTTAAAACTATTCATGTTCCTAAAGAACTTGTTCTCTGAACAGGGCAGTTCAATCTAAGCTTGTGAGGGGAAAGGACTGCTTGCGAATGCAAGTAACAATTTTAGAAATCCTGACCATTATCTATATTCTTTGAGATTTGTTAGCCTTCAGTAATGAGCATCAGTTTATAATGAAGTGTAAGAGTCAACTATATTTAGGTACTTTAGTTTTAATTGCTATTCTTAGGGTATGGCCACTAGCATGCAAATCAAAGGTGGGGAGGGGCTTGGAACAAAAGTTAATTTTATAACTGGAAGAACATGACTTGGAAATCCCAAGTCTGTAATGCTGCTACTACTGGAATATACATGAATGATCATGAAATTCATTTCTTAATTTAAATATTCTATACTGTAGAAGCTGAAACAAATTTGCAGCAGACCATTAGGGAACTTGACAGTAAGGATTGTTGAGAAAGACTGATGCCATAAGGATTTTGGGTACTTTCAAATGTTTACATAAAACTTTCTGTCTTGGGGAAAATATTTTACTAGCACCATTAGTTATTGTATCTTTAATCCTGATGATACTTACCAAGGCTTTCCTTTAGAAAACTCTAAGAATTTAAATTGAAATACAATATAAAGGATAACTTACAACGAGTTTAAAATGTTCTCTTTTACTGACAGTTCAAATATGTTGATAACACTAGTCTCAATATGTAACCTGTTCATGCTAAAAATCTGGTCTTTCAAGGCACTTCCGGAGTATCAGTGACTAGATGAAAACCAGGACAAATTAGGACTGACAGTTAAACAGTATATAATATAAAAATAACCTTTTGCTTACAATTTACAAAATGTATTACAATCTTCATCTCTGCTATTTCTGTAATTCTGAATGTGCACCCAACATTATTTTTAAAAAAACAAACTATTTTCTAAAACAGTAGGGCAAATAATTTACAAGGTACACAACTTTAGTTCATGCAGAGATTTCTTACACCTTCTGTTAATACTTTATGATTGCAGCTTTATCAAATTATATACCTGCTTGCCCTGTACATACACACAATAAAATGTACATGGTAATCAAACATTAGCAAAAAAGTTGTCCATAAACTCAATTTGTCAAAAGTTCCACCATATTAACATATCTATAAACAGTGTTTAACAGGTTTAAAAGACATTAAGGCAATAATACTTGAAGTAACAAACCATAAGTAATACTTTTTTAAAAATGTAATAAGGCAGATTGATGGCCCCAGCAAAAAGTTAAGATTGAAGTATAGAATCCACCATTTTGAATCTTTAATATTGGTGTAGATGTATACAAAAGTGTACCATTGTGTAGCTATATGTACACTGTTAGTCCCAAAAAATAAAGTGTTGGAATACTATGGATCTTGTTCAGTGGCACTTGAATATTCCAGTATAATTTAATATGTGTCCATTTGTTCTTGCATCATGTCCATTCTGAAGGTGGCTCCCTTGGTCCTCTTGGTTTTCCACAGCGGTTACCAAACCCTAAAAGAGTACAAATCCATTGAAGAAGGTACCTTGTTAACAATACACCTTTAGCTAAATGTTCAGAAATATTCCTAGTTTTTCATGCTATTGTAGCAAATCTAGCACATGCTACTTCAAAATCAAAAGATCAAAAGAAACAAAAATAGCATAACCGAAGCACTGTTCATCTAGTAACTGATGTGGGTGGCTTCTCTATCGGAAAGTAAGTAAACCCAACCAAAAATCAAGCTGATGAACATTGACGTTTTTGTCACTGAATGTCTATGGGGCAGTTGGGGCAGAGGAGCTTAAAATGGGGCTGTCTTTAGGAAAAGCTGCATTTACTATTGTATTGGATATATGAAAGGCTTGCTAAATGGCAGTAATTTCTAAAATTAAGCAAGTACTCTGTTTCTTGCTAAACTACATCCGGGTTAATTTTATTTTATTATACTTATGTCTGATGGAAGGGGGCACTAAAACTAAAATATTTTACCGTAGAGCAGGGCTTTCCAAAGTTTTCCCGCCGTTGGTGTGTCGCCGCGGGAAAACCCGGAAGTGCCGCCGTTGCGGCAGCGTGCAAAAACCCAGAAGTGCTGCTGCCGCTTTCAGGTTTTTGTGCGCCGCCGTTGGTGTGTCGCCACGGGAAAACCTGGAAGCGCTGATGATGATCAGCGCTTCCGGGTTGTGTGGCGACACACCAGACTCTGTGTGGCAACACACTTTTGTGTCGCGACACACACTTTGGAAAGCTCTGCCGTAGAGTAATTGACTTCCCAAGAATATTCTTGCTTGAAAATTCTGCCTAAAAGTAATTTTCTATAAATCTGTAAATTCAGGATTTATACATATTTGTACCCCCAAGAAGATACTGTCTGAGGGTCAACATGATGCAGCTGTCTGGCTGCAAACAGGTCTAGGTCAGGGCTTGGGTGGAAGACATCTCACACTGTCTTGAAGCCAATGAGGAAACAAGCACAATTTAAAAATGGACACAAGCACAGAAAATGCTATTTTTCACAAAATTTGCCCAGGTTAGAATTCAGGTAGAATAGTAATTAGCAGTTTACCAATATCTGTAGTCTCAAGTGCAACGTCTGGTGATGGCTGTCTTTTGGGAATTGGGCTGGAGGAAGATGGTTGAGGTATTGTATCAGTCTGGGATTTGTCTCCCAGCTCTGGGTTATCTGTAAAAAGGGAAGTTAATAAAGGACAGTTTTCAAAACTAAATTGTATTATCTAGATTCGTAGATTTAATATTCTAGGTATCGTAGATACCTGTATCTAGATTTTAATATCTGGATATCTAGCTTGCATGCCAAACAAAAATTCCTTACATAAAACAAAACAAAATTGTTTCACTAGTAGGCAGGGTTGCACAATTTAGTGTTACTAAACAATGTAACTTACTGGACAATGTGTTCCTTAAGTTACAAAAATTCCCTTTTTATAAAGGAAAATTCCGATTAATAAATGCTAATGCATTTTAAGTATATCCTATAGTCTCACGTGAGAAGCCATGAAATCCTGTGAATTTCTGCAAAGTTGTTTCATTTCTTGCAGCATCATGGTCATATGGAGGTCAAGTACCAATTTTGCAAGAAATGAATAGCATTAAAAGGTAGGTAAGTTTGTGCACAAGAAACTTCTAGAGCAATGTGCTCATTTTTCCCCCTTTAATTAGATCTTGTAACCACCTCAAAATGAATGTAATTTATTTGTCAATGTAAGTTTCATAAAGGAAATAACAAGTACAACCAGGAGCCAAGAATGAGTAATGAACAGCAAAGCCTAGTAAAATGTGAATATAAGAAATCTAAATAAAGCCATAATTTGAGTGTGGGAGACTCATCTTTGTTTTTCTTGTTCTTTATTTTTTGGTAACAGCAGAATTTAGTTTGAGTTTCAGCACTTTGGTATCATAGTACAATGACAACCTGGAGGAATCTCTCACATTTTGCAACGAACAGCTTACTTTGGTTTGTAGTTTAATATGGGATTACCAAATTTGCACTTTATGTAATAAATAAACTCAATTGCAATGATTCTTTGCTATATTCCCAATTTTTGTAATGCATTTTAAAAAATTCTGGGAAAACTGCTTTCAAAAATAAGCAATTTAGGAAAAGTATTGTAAAATAAGTTAAACTGAGTGGAACATTTTAAAATTGCAAACTTATGCAGAAATAGATAAAACTGAAAAATGGAGAAACTAAGCAAAATTGAAAGAATTTGACTCTCTCTACTCCTTTATTATATTCTGGTGGTATATACGGTTGGGCGTATTGTTGTTATTTTTGTTTCTGTCTGTATATAGTAACTGGATTCCATCTGGTTTTGGTTTATATTGGATATTTATGGTAATATATTGTGAGCTGCCCAGAGTCAGTTGGAGTTGGGCAACACCTAAATTGAATTAAATAAATAAATAAATGTTCTATCTCTAGGGCTAGCACAATCTAATTACAGGTAGTCCTCACTTAACAGCCATTCGTTTAGTGACTGTCGAGTTACAACAGTGCTGAAAAACAACTTGCAACCGTTCCTCGCACTTATGACCGTCACAGCGTCCCCGTGGTCATGTGATCACAATTCGGGCGCTTGGCAACCATCACGCATTTACAATGGTTGCAGCATCCCACAGTCACATAATCACCATTTTCGACCTTCCCTGTTGGCTTCCGATAAGCAAAATCAATAAGGAACCATGTGATTCACTTAACCACGTGGTTTGCTTAATGACCACTGCAAAAATGGTCATAAAATCAGGTCCGGATCTGCTTAACGACTGCATTGCTTAGCGACCTAAATTCTGGTCCCAATTGTGGGTGTTAAGGGAGGACTATCTGTAAACTTTTCTTATAGGCAGCTGGTATATTATAACCAAAAATACTGACCAAACCAAAATAAGTAGCTGCTCTACTCATACAGTGTTCCTCCACACTTCCATTCACAGTTCCTAGAGCTTCACCCAGTAAGGCCTTAAGGATTAGTAACAGTAGTTTTTCTTTCCATGTAAAAGTGGAAATGCACCAAAACCTTGATTTCATATATTGTAGTTCTGTAATTACATAATTCTCAACCCACAACAGTCTGAATTTAATTTGATTAGCAATAATATTCTGTAAGCTCTTAAATGAGAAAAATTGCTTACCAAGCTTTGAAGACCCAGTCATTTTCATTCCCTGTTAACATAAAAATACATGTAAGAACTGTGGTTTCATATAAGAGAGCTAAATGCACACACTGAAATCAAAAGCATTATATATTCCACTTGAAAAGAATATATGTAGCTCAGTGTTGAACTGTGGAGTCCTTGGTGCTCTCTGAGCTTGGTTATTTACAGACGTTTCCTTACCCAACTAGGTAACATCATCAGTGTGAGTAAGTGTGGGGTTTTCTCCCTATTTATTTATAGTAGCTTGTCCTGCCAGTTGACTAAACAGGGAGCAAACCCCACACTTACACTGATGATGTTACCTAGTTGGGTGATGAAAAAACTGCAAACAAACAAGCTCAGAGAGCACCACAGACGCTCCATTATATATTCTTGCACTCAATGTTGAGCTAATTGAGGGGTGGACAAATGGATATAAATTTTCTAAGATTAAAGCTTCAATAAACTGGTGTAGGCTTTCATGGCCAGTATGTGTTGGGCTTCAGGGTTTAGTGATTGTGGTCTAAAGAACAGATTTCAGGACACCTGGCTATAAAGACGGTAGCCCAGTTAGTCCCTGCTCAGTTGCCTGTGGTCAGTGTTAGCAGACCACTTTGCCTCTGAAGATGCCAGCCATAGTTGCTGATGAAACATCAGTAAATCTGTTCTCTAGACCATGGTCACTAAACCCTGAAGCCCAACACTGCCCAACATTAAAGCTACATTTTATCTCACCATCATTGGATTAAAGGTACAGTAACACTAACCCAACAGGACTTTGTTGTTCGGTCCTTTAACCCCACAACTCTTTAAAATATGCTCCAAAGAGTTAAGGAAGCCTCTGGAACAAGTTTTGACCATAGAGGAAGGACAAGCTCTCCTCCCATTCCATTTATTAGAACTCTACTAGATTTCACAATAAGAGCCATGGGGTAATTATTTCTTTTTCCACAGAGGACATAGACAAGCACATTCTGCTCCCAGATTATTATTCTTAAATGAACAAACAAGTATCAGCACTTTCCAAGGAATCTGGGAATTGCCAGATTCCAATTTATCCATATATAACAATGTGCCTGGACTCAGTTGTCCAGTATTGATCTAGTCAACCGAAATACTACATACTGTTATGGCAAGACAACCAACTGCATCATGCACTTCTATCGTATCTCACAACTCACCTTTTACTCAAAAGGACAGTCTTAAAATTCCATGAAAAGAACATAATTAAACTCTCTGAAAAAAATAATAATACACTACAGGATATTTTCTTCCATAAATCAATGCAGGGTAACAATTGCAGTATGCTAAAGTTCCCACCCATACAAAAAAATGCGTTCTGAAATAAAGTTTTGCTTTCAAGAAATCTGCATACTAAATGCAGGGAAGATAACAACAAAAAACCACCCATCTTTGGTGATGCCAGCTCTGTTAAGTAAAACAGCGAGGGTGTAGCTTACATACTACAGCAGTGCTTTCCAAACTGCCGCCGTTGGCGACGCTGCAACGGCGGCCTTGTGTTTTCCACTAAAATGCGGACGCGCAGATGGTGTGCCGCTGCCACCGTCACTGCCGCACACACACCCGTGCCGCCGCCGTGCACGTCCACTTCCGGGTTGTGTTGTGACACACTAAACACAGTTGTGTTGTGTTGCGACACACAGTTTGGAAAGCTATGTACTACAGTTTGGTTTTGAGTTCATAAATCAAGTGATTACTTGGGAAGCTGCCAAACAACAGACAATTATTTACTTTTACACACACACACACACACACAGAAGGTGTATTCCCAAAGGACATTATGAATATCTTATTCATATGTTGTGAGTTTTTTTCTCTGTATTATCATACTTACTGTACATTTTGGTTGTTCAGAAGTTTTCTGGTCTTGTAACAAATTCCATTCAGCAGACTGTTGAAGAACAGTACTTTTTGGCAAAGCTGTGACTGAAAATTAAAAAGTAAATATAAATAAAAATAACATTACCAAGATATCAGCAATTACATTTTAAAAGTAAACAGAGGTGTAGGGTGGAGGCCAAACATGGGGCTCTGCTTTCTAATTTAACTTTTCGAGACTTGAGTAAAGGCGAATCAATGCGCTCAGTAGCTGCAGGAAAGGCTCTATTAGCTGAAGCAACAGGGACTATTTAACACGGGTAGACTCGAAAAATTGCACACACAGTATATTCAACAGAAGCAATAATCCGGCAAACTAAATAAATGAATATGCAAGTGTCATTCCCCCACGATGGACTGCTATTTGACCCCAATCCTGCCTTTTGGTACATGCAGTTGATCCATGGTTTTTACTTCAAGTATAAGATAAAACTTACCCTGTTGACTTGCAAGCGCAAGCAATTCCAGAGTTCTTTCTGGTAAGGACGGAGAAAAATCATCAATTGCACCTGCATTTAAGTTGAATAAAACCATTAGTGAGCAGAACTGCAGTGAAACATCATTTAGATCACCTAAATATTTAAGTAAGGCATTATGTAAAGCAGAGCTTTCCAGACTGTGTGTCGTGACACAAAAGTGTGTCGCCACACCACCCGGAAGTGGTGGCGCATGCGTGCACGGCGGCCACCATGCACGCGCACGCCCTCCGCGCCGCCGCACGCCCCCCTGCGTCATTGCCGTGCGCGCGCCGCCGCCGCTGGGTGTGTTGCCAGCGGCGGCACTTTGGAAAGCCCTGATGTAAAGTATCAATCAAATAAACTTATTTAATAATAGTGGTTAATCCACTATTTTTTATTTATTGTGCACAATGCTCTTAGATAATAAAGGGATGTTATAGGAGACATCACTCTAGTGATGTCTCCTATAAGGTAAAGGTAAAGGTTTTCTCCTGCACAGTCGTGTCCGACTCTAGGGGCCGGTGCTCATCTCCGTTTGTTAGCCGAAGAGCCAGCGTTGTCCGAAGACGCTTTAACGGTCATGTGGCCAGCATGACACACGCGGAATGCTGTTACCTTCCCACGGAAGTGGTACCTATTTATCTACTCGCATTTGCATGCTTTCAAATTGCTAGGCTGGCAAGAGCTGGGGTGAGTGCAGGAGCTCACTCTGTCACGCGGCACTCGGGACTCGAACCGCCGACCTTCCGATCGACAAGCCTGCCGTCTTAACCACTGAGACATTGCACCCCTATAACATCCCCTTATTATCTAAGAGCATTGTGCACAATAAATAAAAAATAGTGGATTAACCATAATGCATTCAGACCCCTAATCTGATTTACTAACTCACTTTGCATGATATCAGTTTACAACTGGAATAGAGTAAAACAACAGTAATTTTCATCACAAACAGACACAGGCCTTTAACCAAGCTAATCAAATTAGCTATGGATTTAGGCATGTTTTAAGACAGACAAGGAATGGGAATTGCCATAACAATCCTGTCTTGTGTACTCAGCCCAGCAGGGGAGACTATTTATCCTAAACCTGAGAGGTAAGATCATTGAGGGGCCTGAAGGTATTGTTTCTCAATTATGGGCCCCACTTTATGGAACAGCCTCCCCTACCAGTCCCACTGGACTAGTACAGACATTAACATTAACTCACAAACCAGTAAAAATTGAGCTGTTCCATGGGCCCGTCAGTACTTAAAGCTACTTGTGTTGATGGAACCTACAGTTGGTGTATTTAGGCATACTGTTTTTACACAATTTTTTTATTTCACAGTTCATTATTGTGTACTGTTATATTTTACTGTTATAAATTACCATGAGTCATGCAATTTGGTGATAGATTAACTTCCAGGTAGATGTGTCCAGGCTTGTCAGAAACAGATCAAAATCAGTTTCTAGAATTTGCTGAAAATATCCAACATTTATATTAATGCAAAATGTTATATCAGGCAGAATTAAACTATTTAATTCCTGGCATTTGGTTGTCTATTTCAAATGAAAGTTCAATTAGAGCCTTACAGATCCATCATAAAGAATCAATTTAACAGGATATAGTAAGACCCATCTAATATGACTGGTCAACAGACAATTATAACTGTTCTTGATTTAAAAAGAGACTATCCTTGTTTAACTGCAATGGCTAGGAAGATTCCATCATGATCACACTATTTTCAGACAGTAAATATGAATATTCCTTATAACACAACCTCTTTGCTCTAGTTTTCATACAGTCTTGGAATTAAATGTGAGTTGAAATAGTTGAAGAGTAGAGGTTTTAGGGCAGGGCTTTCCAAAGTTTTCCCGCGGCGACACACCAACCGCTGTTGGTGTGTCGCTGCGGGAAAACCCGGAAGTGCCGCCGTTGCGGCAGCGTGCAAAAACCCGGAAGCGCTGCTGCCGCTTTCGGGTTTTTGCACACCGCCGTTGGTGTGTCGCCACGGGAAAACCCAGAAGCGCTGATGATGATCAGCGCTTCCAGGTTGTGTGGCGACACACCAGACTGTGTGTGGTGACACACTCTTGTGTCGCGACACACAGTTTGGAAAGCTCTGTTTTAGGGCTATATACATCTGAATCACTTGCACAAGATGAACCAGTTCAGTGAGTCAAATATAGAGAACAGTTCTTTCTTGGTTTGCATTGCACCTCTGTTAAGAATTTATATTTCATAGTTTGCTTTAAACTAAAACAGAAACTGTCATTTGATAATTCTGGCAGCTACATTTCATAGGAATATCCTCCTGTGGATGGGGTTAAACCTAAAAGAGCAAGCCACCACTTGGTTCATGTACACATATTCTGTATCACACGTGCACTAAAGCCTACAATGGATGTTGCACACAGGAAGAATTAGCCTCTTCCTTCACAGCAGCTCTTTCTGCCTTTCCATGCCACAGTGTACATGCGGAGAAGCAGGAGAGCATTGTGGAAATTGGAAAAAGGAAGTTGCTTAACACCTTCTGGTTTACACAATCTTTAGCTCCCAACCCTTTCATTGTTTCCTAATTCATATCAATAAAATTTAGCACAACTTACCTTTATCAGATTTAGAATGCATTATGACTGGATTATCCTGTCTTGCAATGGACATCGGCAATACCTTTCTAGCAGAAATGTTTTCTGGATTAGTAGCTGCAGAAACTGTGGCACTTGCAATAGAAACATTAGGCATGCTTTTTGCCATGGATCCATCAGAGTTTCTTTCATCTGTATCAGAATCATCAGAATGCAGAGGATTTGTAAAACAAAGAGGTGCTCTAACTGAGAGCATGCCACCCTGATAATGAACTGCTGGTTCACCTGAAGGGGTGTCCTTTTGGACTGGCACATTTGAGTCTACATACAGATTTTTAACTTCATGACATAAAACAGGTAAAGATGCATCCTCTGATATTGGCTGTTCATTTTTAGTCTCTTGTAATGACCACAGGGCATGTCCCTTCTCTTTAAGGGGCAAACAGTCTGGTCTCTCCAGAGCATCAGAACTTGTAAGACACTGACGTCCTTCCAGGGAGGATATTACAACTTGATTAACTGGCTGCATATTGCATTCTATACAAGTGTTTTGTACAGTCTCCGTAGGTGCATCTCCTGAACCACACTCCTGTGTTTTAGACGTCATATCCACTGCACTAGATAGGCTTGTTTTAATTTTAAGTGCATTTCCCCGACTTAGAAGAGGGTTTCCATCAAAGCTTCGTGGTCCTTCTTGAAGGGGCACTTTTTTAATTTCAAAACTCAAGTTGCGTTCCAGCTTTTTATCTACATGGTCAGAGAGTTCATTCTTCCCTGAATATTCAGTTGATTTACCATAATTTTCATTGAGGTCTGCTGAATGCTCTGAAGAAACCATGTGCAAAACAGGCTTTGGGTGGTATCTATCATTGTCTTGCCAAACAGTTGTAACAGTTGGATAGGCTGAAGGAGGTGATGGTGTTAAAATGGGAGGTACTGGATGAGGCTCTGGAGGCTGCAAAATTTCTTCCTTTACATCTCCCTCAACAAGGCAACTAGAAACAATTATGACAATACTGTAATAAGTATCTCTCTCTCACACACACACACACACACAGAATGAGATAAAACAGATTGTAACTGCAATTAAGTATAAGGAGGTATTATTTGCAACTGTAGAGATTTTAAGATTCAACACCATGTATAATGGTGAAAGCCTCTGAAATCCTACTTCCTTCCAACGTTCTTAATCTGTATGTTTGATATTTGAACAAAAGTCAAATCAGAAAGACCAAAGATGCTGAAGACCAAGATAGGATGGATCTTGTTGCCTCTGGGAATTACCAGCATCCATTTACTTCCACTGCATATTTTAATGTTAGTTTTATAATAAGCAGAAAAGTCATGCCCTCTTGTGGCAGACTTTAAAAGAATATATTTGATGGGGATGACTGAAGCCTCCTTTTAATTCAGGCTGTTTTCTTTTGTTGCCACCCGGTTTGTTACTCTGCCATCTCTACTCTTTTTTGTTTCTTGTTGTTTTTGTCATGTTTTCATATTTTAAATCATTTGTAAACTGCCCAGAGTCACTGGGAGTCGGGCAGCATATAAATTTTATTAATAATAATAATAATAATAATATATTGGAAAGGTATCCATGTTAAAGGTATCCGATTGGGGGAGATGGGCGGTCATATAAATTTAAATAATAATAATAATAATAATAATAATAATAATAATAATAAAGAAGCTGGATTCTATATTTATTTATTTTATTTTATTTTATTTATTGGATTTATCACCGCCCAACTCCCCCAAGGGGGACTCTGGGGGGTTAATATTAATCCTCTTACAGCAAACATGCCTCCCTACAAACTGAGTAAGCTCATGCCCAGAGGCCTGCAAACCTCCCCAGGGGACCAAGTTCTGCAAAATCTCCCAAATTCACCTTTCATGGCAGCACACCAAGAAATCCCAGGACTGTAGACTAGCTTAAGAAGTTGAAAAATCATCCCAGATGGTGGCAATAGCAAGCCATTTCTGTACTCAACATGGACTGTCCCTAACAAAATTGTCACTGGAATCAGCTCCAGGGAAATTGTCATCATTTTATATCAACACACACAGAATATTTGTTATTGGAGAGATGTTTTCCTCTTGCAATCCAAATTATATTAGGAAGAGTAGAGATACACTGGTGACTTTCTACCCATTCTATCAAACCTCTATTGTCCACCCCAAACTTCTGCTGTACATGTCAATTATCCATGAGATTAGGATTATGTACAAAAATAGCACATCCCCTACTTTCCATCATGAGAAGAACACCTGAATAAAGCTTATGCAGTAATGGAAACTGAATGAATCGATATTAAATGATTCCTAATAACTGATCAATGGCTGATTCAAAAATACCTGCGAGTTCGAGGTGGCTTGGGGGGAGGAGAATCCTGTTTCTCAAGGTCTCCAGAACTGACTGTGTTCTCTGTGTTAACTTCATTCTGTCAAAGGAATAAAATCCCAAGGAATATTTTTTGAACTTTTAAGAGTCTCACCCACAAACAGAAATTAAATTAACATTTTGGAAACAGAATGAGAATGCAAAACAATATGGAAGTTTGAATACTGTAAATCCATAGGACTCCGTTTAATAGGGATTCTTTGCAATATGTTGCACTAAATCTAGAAGGCAATGTGCACAACATAGCCTTAATACAAATTCTGCAATTCCCTGACCTTGACCCAGTAATAGCATCCCACTGGATTTCAGTGCTCTTCTCACAAGGACCTTATACTAAATTGTGAGCCACTATTCCATTCATAGAAAGGCTCCTCTGCATATATTCACAACATGTCCAGTGACACGTTTATGCAGTGAATGTAACCCAAACATTGCCATTCAAATGAAAATGCTTTGCGGTAACCTGCTGTACACTTTTTGAACACAGTTCTGTAATTGTTTAAAATCACTGCTGACATTTTTTTTTTAAGTGTGTGTTGGGGTTTGTATATACCCAGGAATTTACACATAGATAAATTATAGTGGAGAGGCTTGATATAAGGTAAAGGTAAAGGTTTTCCCCTGCACAGTCGTGTCCGACTCTAGGGGCCGGTGCTCATCTCCGTTTGTTAGCCGAAGAGCCAGTGCTGTCCAAAGACGCTTTAACGGTCATGTGGCCAGCATGACACACACGGAATGCTGTTACCTTCCCATGGAAGTGGTACCTATTTATCTACTTGCATTTGCGTGCTTTCGAATTGCTAGGCTGGCAAGAGCTGGGGCAAGTACAGGAGCTCACTCTGTCACGCGGCGCTCGGGACTCGAACCGCCGACCTTCCGATCGACAAGCCTGCCGTCTTAACCACTGAGCCATAGCACCCCTATAACTCTCCCTTTATTATCTAAGAGCATTGTGCACAATAAATAAAAAATAGTGGTTATGTTGACAAGAAAGCTTTATCATGCTAAATTACATGACAGTGGGAGTATTCTTGAACATATGCATTATATGACTGGTTTGTTCCTCGAATTAGCAGAGAGAGATATGCAGTTCTCAGAAGCGCATAAAGTTTATGTAATTCTCAGTTCTCTAAATGAAACATGGGATAATTTAGCTACCAGTTTCGGGTCTTTATCTGAGTGATTTGACCGTAAATTATTTAACTGGGAGACTTCTGGAGGAGGAACAAAGGAGGAAAGATTATAACATAATTAAGCCAAAGCAGAGCAGTATGTCTGTTAAGGAATGTTATTCTTGTAACACTGATAATGTATTATCTGTAAAGCGCACTTGTTTTCGCTGTGGGTCTGATAAGCATTTGCAAAAAGACTGTGATGTTGCTAGAAGGAAAGCAAAAGTCAAACCGAGGATTTCCAAGCAAGAACTGCTGTCCAGCTGTCGGTGATTAATTCTACAGGAAGGAATTTAAAGGAGACGTGGCTCCTTGACAGCGGAGCAAGCGAAAATATCGCCAATGACAGGCAGATGTTTAAAAGGTTTATGCAGGCTGAACGGGACCATGTTAGCCTGGCAAATGGAAGTTTTGCATCTGTTACTGGCAGAGGGTTTGTGTTTGTACCTAGTTTGAATATTGAATTATCTATGCTATGTGTACCAGACCTAGAGTACAATATCCTAAGTGTTTCTCAGTTGGATAAACAGGGATATGATGTAAGGTTTGGGAAGGGTGAATGCATTATTATGAAGAATAATCATGTCTGTGGTAAGGGTGTATTACAGAACAGTTTGTATGAGATGAAACCCAAGACCCATGATGTAACCCATGATGTAGCAATGATCAACAAACCAACCCATGATTCATGTGAACATTTGTGGCATAGACGGTTGGGGCATCCAAGTTTCAAAGTGGTTGAAAAGATGTCTGAAGCAAGTTCTGGAATGGATTTGAAACCGTGCCAAGCTTATCTGGATTGCACGGCATGTAAGGTTGCAAAGTCAAAGGTGTATCCTGTAAGCAAATTTAGTGATAGAAAGTCACATAAATGTTTTGAATTGGTTCACACTGACCTAATTGGCCCATTACCAGCCACATTAGGTGGTGCTAAATATGTTTTAATCATTGTTGACGATTTCACTAGATTCGGGTTCTGTTACCTATTGAAAGCTAAAAGCCAAACATATGATAAGTTCAGGAATTGGGTGCAGTTTGTGGAACGTAGATATAGTACAAAGGTGTGTAGTTTACAGACTGACCGGGGAACTGAGTTTATGAGTGGCAGTTTTCAGCAATGGCTCAGTAGGAGGGGCATTGCGCACAGGAAAGCCAATCCACATAGTTCAGCTGAGAATGGCGTGGGGGAACGAAGAAATTTAGCATTACAGACAGTAAAGGATTCACTGTTACAGTGGGGCAAAAAAGTATTTAGTCAGCCACCAATTGTGCAAGTTCTCCCACTTAAAAAGATGAGAGAGGCCTGTAATTGACATCATAGGTAGACCTCAACTATGAGAGACAAAATGAGAAAACAAATCCAGACAATCACATTGTCTGATTCGGAAAGAATTTATTTGCAAATTATGGTGGAAAATAAGTATTAGGTCACCTACAAACAAGCAAGATTTCTGGCTCTCACAGACCTGTAACAACTTCTTTAAGAGGCTCCTCTGTCCTCCACTCATTACCTGTATGAATGGCACCTGTTTGAACTTGTTATCAGTATAAAAGACACCTGTCCACAACCTCAAACAGTCACACTCCAAACTCCACTATGGTGAAGACCAAAGAGCTGTCGAAGGACACAAGAAACAAAATTGTAGACCTGCACCAGGCTGGGAAGACTGAATCTGCATTAGGCAAGCAGCTTGGTGTGAAGAAATCAACTGTGGGAGCAATAATTAGAAAATGGAAGACATACAAGACCACTGATAATCTCCCTCGATCTGGGGCTCCACGCAAGATCTCACCCCGTGGGGTCAAAATGATCACAAGAACGGTGAGCAAAAATCCCAGAACCACACGGGGGACCTAGTGAATGACCTGCAGAGAGCTGGGACCAACGTAACAAAGGCTACCATCAGTAACACACTACGCCGCCAGGGACTCAGATCCTGCAGTGCCAGACGTGTCCCCCTGCTTAAGCCAGTACATGTCCGGGCCCGTCTGAAGTTTGCTAGAGAGCATTTGGATGATCCAGGAGAGGATTGGGAGAATGTCATATGGTCAGATGAAACCAAAGTAGAACTGTTTGGTAGAAACACAACTCGTCATGTTTGGAGGAGAGAGAATGCTGAGTTGCATCCAAAGAACACCATACCTACTGTGAAGCATGGGGGTGGCAACATCATGCTTTGGGGCTGTTTCTCTGCAAAGGGACCAGGACGACTGATCCGTGTACAGGAAAGAATGAATGGGGCCATGTATCGTGAGATTTTGAGTGCAAACCAACTTCCATCAGCAAGGGCATTGAAGATGAAACGTGGCTGGGTCTTTCAGCATGACAATGATCCCAAACACACCGCCCGGGCAACGAAGGAGTGGCTTCGTAAGAAGCATTTCAAGGTCCTGGAGTGGCCTAGCCAGTCTCCAGATCTCAACCCCATAGAAAACCTTTGGAGGGAGTTGAAAGTCCGTGTTGCCCAGCGACAGCCCCAAAACATCACTGCTCTAGAGGAGATCTGCATGGAGGAATGGGCCAACATACCAGCAACAGTGTGTGCCAACCTTGTGAAGACTTACAGAAAACGTTTGACCTCTGTCATTGCCAACAAAGGATATATAACAAAGTATTGAGATGAACTTTTGATATTGACCAAATACTTATTTTCCACCATAATTTGCAAATAAATTCTTTCCGAATCAGGCAATGTGATTGTCTGGATTTGTTTTCTCATTTTGTCTCTCATAGTTGAGGTCTACCTATGATGTCAATTACAGGCCCCTCTCATCTTTTTAAGTGGGAGAACTTGCACAATTGGTGGCTGACTAAATACTTTTTTGCCCCACTGTAGCGGACTCGGGGTTATCTAGAGGATACTGGGGAGAAGCTATACTGACTGCTAATTATTTAATTAACAGGTTATGGAGTGTGTCTGTAAATCAAACACCATAATTATATTTTGTATGGTAAGAAGCCATCATTAGCTCATTTGAAGGTGTTTGGGTGCACTGCCTATGTTCACATGCATAAGGAAGTACATAGGAAGGGTCAGGCAAAAGCACAGAAAATGGTTTTTGTGGGTAATGAGCCAGGAACCAAGGGATATAGGTTCAGTGATGGCAGAAGACTTGTTATTTCTAGATCAGCAAGTTTCAGCGAGCATAGCAATTGGCAGAAGTTACACGGAGGGAGTGAGGTTTTTCTTCCTAGTCAGGAACAATTCGAGCTAGCAGAGCGGCGAGAGTCCAGAGATGTGATTAAGGATGAAGAGGAATTAACTCCTAGTGTGCCAATAAAGCAGGATGCTACTGTATTGCGCAGATCTGAAAGAGTTAACAAGGGCATACCACCTCAGCATTACAAACCAGGTGATGTTAAAATGTGTTTTGTTAATTATGAACCTCGTAGTTATTCAGAGGTAATGGAGTTGCCACCACAAGAGCAGAAAAAGTGGAAAGCTGCTATGGATGTGGAAATGAATGCCATTAATTCCCATAAGGTGTTTAAATCTACCAGGCTGCCTGAGGGGCATAGGGCAGTAGGTTGTAGGTGGGTTTATAAGAAGAAGACCTTAGTCAATGGTGATATTCAGTATAAGGCTAGGCTTGTAGCACAAGGGTTTTCCCAGATTAAGAATCAGACTTATGAGGTTTTTGCGCCAACGCTAAGAGGGGAGACATTCAGGTTTGCCTTAGCAATGGCAGCAGCTGGGAATTGTGTAGTGAACCATTATGATATCACCACAGCATATCTGCATGCTGATTTGAGGGAAGAAATTTATATGACTGAAGCTCCAGGATATGAACCTAATGAAGCAGGTAGAGTATACAAGTTGCAGAAAGCGTTGTATGGACTCAGGCAATCGGCACGTTGCTGGAATCTGCGATTAGATGAGGCATTGCAAAGAATGGGGTTCAAGTGTAGCAAGGCTGACCCATGTCTGTATATAAAAGCAATGTGATGATGAACAGGTGTTGCTTTTGATCTTTGTAGACGATTTGTGTTTTATAGTTAAAGATCAAAGGAGGGTAACTGAATTTACTGAAAAACTGAAGCAACAATTTGATGTTAAAGATCTGGGAGAAATTAGGAATTACCTAGGCGTAGGTATTCAGAAGGTTGATGGGGGTTACGTTCTAGAGCAGCGGAAGAAAATTGAACAGCTGCTAAGAGAAAACGATATGGAACATTGCAAGGAGGTTCCTACCCCGATAACAACTGATTTTGTTAAGACAGAGGCTGGAGACGATGACCAAACTTCATGTAATCAAGAACACTATCAGTCAATAATTGGAAGTTTATTGTATTTAGCACAATGGTCGCGTCCCGATATCGGGAATGCGGTAAATGTACTGAGTAGGTATGTTGTGCAACCTACCCAGAGGCATTGGAAAGGTATTAAACGTGTGTTTAGATATCTTAAAGGGACTATTAATAAATGTTTATTAATAAAACCTTGTAAACCATTGGAATTGAAATGCTATGTAGATAGTGATTGGGGTAATGATGTACATGATAGAAAATCAATGACAGGATTGATAATTATGTTTGGTGACACCTTGGGGTGGAGGTCTCGGAAACAGAGTTCTGTTGCCATATCTACTGCAGAGGCAGAGTACGCTGCACTATCTGACCTATGTTCAGAGTTAATATGGTATAGGCAATTGTTAAGAGATGTTAATGTAACAATTGAGGGACCTATATGTGTATATGAAGACAGTGAAGCGTGTATACAGATGGCAAAGAATGATAGGATCAGAGGGAGGAGCAAACATGTGGATATCAAGTATCACAATGTTAGGAATGCTGTAAAAGAATATCTGATTAATTTGCAATATTGTCCATCTGAGAGTAATGTAGCAGATGTGATGACAAAGCCTCTAAGTGTAGAGAGACATAGGATGTGTGTATCCAATATGTGTATGTCTTCTATTCTGTATAAGTGAAATGTAATATCTATTGTAAATTGGAGGGGTGTTGGGGTTTGTATATACCCAGGAATTTTTGTTGTTGTTGTTGTTCAGTCGTTTAGTTGTGTCCGACTCTTCGTGACCTCATGGACCATAGCACGCCATAAATAAATTATACTGGAGAGGCAATCTAGGTGAGAGGGGAATTATTCTGCAAGTCACCCAATTAGCAGCCATTGTTGTAGGGATGATGTGGCAGCAATGACTCATACTACAGGTGCTATCATTTAGTTGGGTGTGGCAGATGATGAGAGTGACCTATAATGTGATTGGTCAGTTTATGTATATAAGCAGAGCAGATCTGGTGTTCTTTCTTCTCGTTGCTGTTGAAACTTCTCATCACTGTATTGCTGTATCATTTGTTACTGCTGTTGGATGTATTTTGGACTACGTATGTATATAAAGTAAATAGGCTATTTTATCTAATCTCTGCTTGAGTGTCTATTTACTGCATAGAACGTGGATCACTGGTGTCTTGGGAAAAGGAGCAGGCCGCCCTACGGTGCGCACTCTGACAGTGTGTAAGTTTACTATCCACTTCTGATAGTTCTAATTACTTAATTCAGTACAGTCGCTCTGAATCACTACCTTATCTAGCCTCTGGTCTGCTAAAAATTGTTGCGAAATTCTTTGGCAACATGGATGCTTAATATTTCAGTACAATGAACCTGAACTTCTGATATCAATGATGTAAAAGAACAAGGGCTGACACTAATCCCCAAGCTAAAATGGTAATGGGACAATTTTCGTATCTAAAACTACATGTTACTTACTAAATTTAGTAACTTAATGGAGATCCCTGAAGGTAAGGGGGAGACATAACTTGGCATATCACTTTATAACCAGGATGTGTTACAGTTTCAGTAGGTGCCATTTTGGAGAGCCTTCTAAGGATCACATGCCAAAATAGGTGGAGGTCCTGCAAGAATTGGATGGGGCCACCTCATACTCTATAGTATAGTACTTTTGTATACAGAACACATACACTCAGCTCCACACTTCAGGAAAGTCTTCCATTGATACAAATGGAGATTTTCAAAGCCTAAAGCAATTTTCAAGGAAAACTGTAGTCAACAAAGAGAATAGGGTAAATAATTCCCAGAATGAATTTTTAAACTATGTTTATCTTATTTTTCTATCAAGAAGCAAAATGACTAACAATAAAATATAAATCCAAGGAATGAGAACCAATTAAACCTCTAATTAATACTGGATAAACCACAGACTAGGTCTCAATTTCATCCAGAAAATCAAAACAAGCCTCAGGTGGTGAAGCATTTCACAAAATGGGACTAGTCATCAAACAGACTTGCATCCATGCAGATACTAATCTGACTTCAGAGGAGAGGAAGTTCAGAGGGATGTTTCATGTGGGAGAAGTTGGTTTTTAAGATACTTGCTCCAATCCACTGAGAGAAGCCTTCTCCAACTTGGCTTTCTTCAGGTAGATTGGAACTGTGCTCCTGGAATCTGCGCTGGCTCCCCCATCCTACATGTGAAGGCTCCATCCTCAGCCGGTCCACAAACATTCTCTGTATAATTAAAAGGCCAGGAAATGCTGGCCAGCACAACAGTTGTGGGGATATTGACCACAATGGAAAAAAAACGAATGCAGCATACCAAGCTGTACTTTATTGCATCATGTGAGCCACGCTTCCTGAGTGAATTTCCTGACGTTGGTAAATGTCAAGCCACCCACGCTTAGTATGTTGTGTGAACATGGTTAATCACTGTATGGGACATGCACAGAGAAATCCTTCGGCCCAAGCTTCCATATCCCTGGTCTTTAGCATACTGTATGTAATGGAGAGAAACTGGGCCAGAACAAAAACAGTGTAAATGGTGAAGGTGGCACGGCTCAAAGTCAACAGAGTTGGATCAATATTTTGATACTTTTAATATTTAACAATTCCTATCCCATCACAAAATCTGTTACTTGATGATCCTTACAAATTAATTCAAATCAAATTTAATCAAATATTTATACATGGAAAATGAAGGTAAACAGGTTTTTTAACATTGAGGTATTAATCTGTAATAGTTACACAAGACAGTAAAATATTACAAAACAGAATGGGTTTTTAAGAAGCCATAAAGGAATAGAGATTGGAGTAGTGACTTTTAAAGCAGGTTTCAAGACAGCAAACAGAGAATTTGAAAGAAGGATAAAAAAGAACAAGTAACAGATGAGCTTATGCAGAGCAAGGAGACATTATGGGAAAAACCAAGCCAAGAAGCTTAAACTGCAAAGTATGATTAAATGCAGTGTATGGTTAAAGCTGCCAAATGCACCATTCAACCAATCCCATTCCGCAAATTCTCCAAACATTTGCTTCTGGCACTCCAAAACATCGTAAGGATTTGTCATACATGCTCTAATGATGACCTCATCCATTGTGAGGCAGAACAGATATTGGCATTATAGGAAACCCCTTTGCTTTAGCCAAATTATTGCCTATCTGCCCATACAAATATATTTATTGTATTTCCATAACTACATTAACGGAAAATCACGTTGAAGCACTATATATTACGTAGCCTACCAAAATTTGATCTAGTAATTTTGAAAGGTAATTACATGCTTATGAACCAGCCTGCAGCTTATAAAAAATTGTTCCAGTAGCACAGAATTAAGAAGTCTAGCTCCGCCCTACAATGACTGAAGTTTACTTTACAAAGTAGGATTTAGAAACAGCAACAAAAACAATTTGGGATCCTTTTTTTTCTAAAAGGTGGTTACTTTATTCATACACAATCAATCTTGGAGCATACTGTCTACAATCAGAACAATATTAGTTATTGTTGCTAACAAAATAGCCAATGGGATTTAATATATCATTTAAAAGTTATATGCTGGTCTATGTCCATAATAAATATTTGATTTGAAACAGTAGTCAACCAAATCTTAGAAGACATTTTTAGATATACTGACTGCCTATCCCATGATGGGGGGAAAAATCCGGAAATATCATTAACACATTTATGTCATGTTTTGGGGGGAAAGTATAATAAATAAATAAACACAAATAAAATTCTTGCACTAAAACCAGAGGCAACCAACCGTCTGTTACAGAAGTCTGTACTTTTCCCCTAATTCTTTTTAGCTGTCAAGAATGTAGGAGCAAGCACTGACAAAATGGTAACTGGAGGGGTGAGGGAGAAGGATTTTTAGCTCATTTTTTAATTTTGAAAGGTTTATTTTATATTTAGCTATAAATATATAAACCAAATCTTTTAAAATGTCATACTGAGTAGAACTGATCCCTTGAGTATCATTTTTCTAAATTCCCAATCCAAGGAAATGCCTGAATAATTTCAACAAATAAGGATGTGATTGATAAATGGCCTCAATATTGTTCTTTGGTGACAACAAAAAATGACAGAATTGAGCATAGAAAATGCCACTTAGGTTTTGTTTGGACTTACGAGTCAGCTATTTAGTCAGCCCCAGCCCTTCCCAGTTTTGTGATCTCAGTGAGTTGCAAAAAGTGAGAAAAAGAGTAGATGGCCTGATCCTCTCCCTGTTTATTTTGCATAAGACAGGGTGTCACACAAAAGTTTGCTACTACAGCTGTCATCTTCTCTAAAGTTTTCAGGCACAGGTTTTCTCAACCAGGGTTCCATGGAACCCTAGGGTTCCGCAAGAGTTCACTAAGGATTCCCTGGGAGATCACAATTTATTTAAAAAATTATTTCAAATTTGGGCAACTACACATTAAAGAAGTTTCATTCTTTATTTTTAGTTTAAGAACACTGTTTAATATACAGGCCTACCCATGAAATGGTTATAATAATTTTGTAACTTCTGGCCTATATTTCAGCCTGAATGTGCACGGGTTCCCCAAGGCCTGAAAAATATTTCAAGGGTTCCTCCAGGGTCAAAAAGTTGAGAAAGGCTGGACTAGGGGGAAGAGAAAGTTAAAAAGTTAAAGTAACAATTAATTGCAATTAGCCATTAAAGTCCAGTTCAAGGTGTTGGTTATCACCTTTAAAGCCCTACATGGCATGGGACCAGGTTACCTAAGGGACCGTCTCATCCCCATAACATCGACCCGCCCCACCCGGTCATGCAGAGAGGGCATGCTACGGACCCCATCAGCAAAGGAATTCCATCTAGCGGGGTCCAAGAGGCGGGCCTTCTCTGCAGTGGCGCCCGCCCTTTGGAATATCTTGCCCCCGGAGCTGAGGCGGGCTTCCTCGTTCCCGGCCTTCCGGAAGAATTCGAAGACCTGGTTCTGCTTGGGAGGGGAAAAGTAACAGTTCCTCCTGGGGGTGGCTGGCGCCGTAGTGCCCTCCCTATTATCTGAGATTTTATCATCCCTTGGATTTTATACTTATTTATTCTATTTATATTGTAGAATGTCTATTATTAATATGACTGTAATTTATATTTATATGTTTTTAATTATTGATTGTATTGTAAACCACCCAGAGTTCCCCATTGGGGGAGATGGGCGGTGATATAAATTTAAATAATTAATTAATAAATAAATAAAGTGCTTTACCTTACTGATAAGAGTTCTTTTTCTTTCTCAGTACCTCTCCAATACCATACATGCATAATGTTCTATCATCTCTAGAAATAGTTAAAACCCTTGTCATTCTCACTCATTGTGCAAGTGCCTGAGGACGCAACAATGATGGCTTCTTTTATAGTAGACTTTTGCAAGATGCAGAGTCCCCACAAGCTTCTGCAGAACCAGCATGAGGAGACAGGTACCTCCTTTATGTTCTGTAGAATCCATGG
Organism: Charina bottae; assembly: GCA_023362775.1. Classification (NCBI taxonomy): domain Eukaryota; kingdom Metazoa; phylum Chordata; class Lepidosauria; order Squamata; family Charinaidae; genus Charina; species Charina bottae. Next base: position 1,339,414 of record JALMGJ010000053.1, on the reverse strand, counting down.
AGAACTCAAGTAAAAGGTATTAGCCACTGGAAAACTCCTCAGGGGCTTTAAAGCTCTAAGATTAAAGTACATCATGGGAAGTTTCAGCATGGCATCAATATATTCACTGATGACTAAAGCATAAGAGTCCTTCACCAGAATTTCACTGTTTATGTCTCAGACTAGAGAAACCCAGAAGCTTTAAGAACTCATTAATGTGGTAACTCTAAGCCAAATAGTTTCTGAAGGGAGACGAATGCTTTGTCTTCCTGTGGTTACCTTGCCTGAATTAGTCACTGAAACTTGATATTGCACAACCACCTTTGAAACTGTTGATGTCTAGAAATAAAATGTGTCTAAGAAATTTGAGAAAACACAGGTAAAACAAGACAGACCAGAACATACTCTTCAATTATAGTTTCCCCAATATATATCTTGGAACTCTATTCTGGATCTGGTTTATTTGCAATTTGTCAAAAGTAGTTCCAATTGAAAATTGGCACTCAGGCAACTACTGCAGAAGTTACTCGGTTTTATTTTTACCTACTCAATACAAAGTACAAATTAAAGAGAAGATTGCACATAGTATCAAGGCCAGTTTCTATTAATACATTATATAAAGAGAGCTTCAAAGCAAACCAAGCAAAGATAAGTAGGTTGTGTGATCTAAATGACTGAATTTTATTTAGCACTAGCCACGCCACTATCAAAACCTTGGTGTCGCAGAAGTGTCACATCACACAATTGCTGCAGGCCAAGTTCAAAAGAGCCATGTTGAGAATTTTAATAAGAAATGTAGAAAGATAAAAAAGAAATAAATCTAAAATTATGCAGGATTCGAAATTGGTATCAGTGGTTGAACTGGATCCAATGCAGCTGGAATTCTACCCATGCCTTCACAGTATCTAAAAAGCTGCTTACCACCAAAGGAAACAAGACTAAACAAAGCAAAGGTAATTCAACTCCATGGAAATGCTACAGTTTCAAAATATATAAAATAGATGAAGTATGACTAAAACCACCTACCAATCCATCTGCAATTTTCCAAGCGGCACAGCTCTCATATTTTTGCAATTGTTTTTCGAACAACTGTGCTATGGCTCGATGAACAAGTTCATACTGTTCCTATGTGTACATGATAGAGACAAGGATTAACATCCATTGTTTGAAAGAGGCCATTTCACAAAAACCATCATGCCATATAGTTAATTTCAGTACCGAAGACAAGATTACCTTAGTCTGCACTGCAGAATGCCTTTGCGTCCTCATTTCTTGTATTAAACTAAACACATTGAACTCCTCTGGTATTTTCTGCAATAGAAAGGAACAACAGATTTTCCACAGAAGCACTTAATTTCAAATGTTATATAAAGCATTTACAAACTTATTTTTTTTCCTATTGTAACACTGTATACCTCAACAATTAAAACTACCATTACTTTTTCCCTGACAGCAGTAAACAGTCTGCTTTTTCTCCAAATTATCTTCAGTTTTGCACATGGAGTACAACTCATTCTTCTTCTATAAAGCTTTAATCACTCGCATAAGATGACCTAGTTTTTCAGCATGTAGATTGCTGTAAATCCTCCTTACCCCAGCTTTCAACAAATTCCATGTGTAATCTATGGCACAGATGGCTCCTGTTCTTCCACATCCTGCACTATAACAAAAAAGGAGAGACATACAGTTGGTGGAAAGTAGATTTAAATAACACTCCACATGTTCACTTTTTAAATATACTGTATTTTTACTCTATCCAAGAATTCTTGTTATATGGGCAGTGTCCAACCAATTAAAATATACTATAAAACAGTGTACAGACCCATACAAACATATGTACATCCATGCACACACATATATAAATACATCCCTTGCACACACAAAAAACAATGGAGAGCAGCACAGAAAAGCTAAAAATCAGGAACAGCAATAGTGAAAACAATAAAGATAGCATAAAAGGACAGTAACAAATTAGCAACAAACAACTTGTTCTGGAACTCGAGACTCTACTCATAGTCACTCAACCTTTCAATTGGACTATTGCAAGACTCCTGATTCATCCATATAACCAAATATTTTGAGAGCTGCAGTTTTCCAGTTGGCTTCTGGGCGTAACTGAAGGTGTTGGTTTTCACCTCTAATGCCCTTCGTGGCTCAGAATATTTATGTGAAAGCATCAGCTCTCAACAGTATTTGTCCATCCAACCAATCTGGTAGAGTGGGCTCCTTCCAGGTCCCTTCATTCAGGGAATGTCATCTCCAAGGACCATGGAAGTGAGCCTTCTCAGTCACTGTCCCTCTTGGAATAGCACAGCACTCCCCCTGAAATCTCCTGTTTTTTTTTATGAAAGCTATTGAAATACTTTTATTTCAACAAGCCCTGGGGGTTGGAATGTTGTGACCTTGTACCCTCTGGATTTTAAGTGATACTGATGAGCCTATATGTACGCTGTGTTATACTACTGATTTTTTTCCTTTTTATTGTATTGTTTTAGCTCAATTTACTAAGGTTGGGAGAGATGCCACAATAACAATTGGAACAGGCTATAAGCCAAAGAAACACACACACAAAATGGCTTTTAAAATAACTGGAAACTTAAAAGAACTATTCATTTGGCACTAAAAAAATTATGTAAAGGGACCCTTTATCTTGTAGTTACTTGCTTCGCCTTATCAGGCAGGGACACTTGGAGAAGGGACACTTCTCAAGTAATTATTATCAAAGGATAAAAGAGGAAATAAGTTTAATAAGTGGTTTAATGTTTTTATAGGAAAAGCTTAAGTTTCTAGACTACAAACCTGTTCAAACTAGGCAAAATGTTTTCTTTTTAAAAGCATTACATAAGCCAAACAGCAGGTACAAAATGCATACTGATTTGTCCATTTAACCATGAACTTTTTATTACTGCATTTTATTTCCCCAATAACCAAGTTTAATGAATAGACGAGAAAGCAAATAATTTACTATTAGCAGTTTCAATACTTCTACCGTGACATGCATTTACAGAAACACGTCCAGTGGAACTGAAGAATTTCCAGTCAGTCTCCAACCTTCCCTTTTCAGGGTAGGTTGTTGAGAAGGTGGTTAGTTTGCAGTTCCAGAAAGCTTGGGGGAATTGGATTATCTGGACCCTTTACAGTATATTATGATCCTGTTTTGCAGGATTTAATCCTCTGAGCACTGCCCAGAGTCGCCGCTGTGAGTTGGCAGCTATATAAATTGTTTAAATAAAATTAAATAAATAAATACATTTGTCAAATATAAACCTGTTTCACTCCAGAATACTACTATCCTCCTTCCAAGGACTGTGAGCAATATGGTTTCACAGAAGTGTTATTCCACTGCATACTCACAAAACAATTACCTGCACAATGGGGCAAAGACTCAAAATAATAAAAGACAATATATCTTGTGGTTCAGAGTGCATCTAGTTTAAGGTGGCCAAAGGTCTATTAAAAGCTATTATCCAAGAATAAGAGTGACAACTAGAGTTTTGATTTCTGTCTCATCTATCAGAAAACCTCAAGAAGAAAAGCATCAGCTTTTAATGAGTATGTTCCACTCTATTTTTTTTAAAATATGGGTCTACAAACTGATATATCTTCATTGTACTATAAATGATACAATATAGACTTTTTGCTTATATCTCAGTATTGGCCTTTGCATGGTTATTGTAATAGGTAACTATTAATTCCAAAATAGCTACCTTGAATTCTGGCATTCTTTCACTTTGTAAACTGCAAATTTGGATGCCCACAAATATGATGTAACATTAGAAAACAAAAGAAAAATATATGAAGATTCACGCACTAGTCAAAAGCTCAGCTAAAATTAACAAGCTTTCTATGGGAAAAAACCGTGTAACTTAAGACCAATGTTCCAATAATGAAGGATGACTAGAACAAAGACTTAAAGGATGGAGAGTCAAGACCTTGCCCAACCTGGTTGAAGAGGTTCTAATTTTGAGCTAAAAGCCTTATAGGAAGCACTTCAATGACACATGACATGAAAAGTTGCTGCTTGAAGGCTTCCGGGTAAGGTTCTATGGCGGACTAGAAGTGAACGCTGGCCAGCAGTTATTTCTGGCCAGCAAAAGTCTTTCCAGATAAAGGAGAGAATGAGAGATCATCCACTTGCATCCTGGACAGCTGCTCCTGGACTTCAATAAAAATTATTAAAAAAACCTTGCTGCTTGAACATTTTATATTACAATAGAGTCCACATGGATATGAGTATCCATATGTATCATATATCATATATCATACCACAGTATGAGGTTGGTGTCAAACAAATCTATTATCAAAAATGTTTCTAATTTTTGTGCATTCCGAGGCACGTAACTCATAAGTTTTGGTTATACTCCCATTATTTATATGTAGGACTTAAACTTCCCAGTGTAGACTTCAGAAATATATTAAAAGGAGCAGAAAAAAGCGATCAACTCCCACGTTATTAAAGAAAAAGAAAACTACTCAAAATATTTCCTTTTGCCTCTCATTTAAACTCCTGCAATAATCACTAAGAAAAAATTGTACCTGCAGTGTATACAAATGGGAACATCTTCATGCTCCTGGTATTCTCTCATTAAACTGATCATATCCAGAATAGAATCAAAAGATGAAGGAACATCATGGTCAGGCCAATTGACATAATGAAACTGATATACTCTACGTGTTTCCTAAAGGAAAAGAAGGATGTTATATTATTTATAAAACCATTCATTTTGAGAATATATCTTTGTGATAAAATTTCTCATTTCTCATCTCTTAGATTTCAACGGATTAGAAACTTGCCTATAAAACTGAAAGATGAAGCATCTAAATCCTATTTGTAAAATCCACAGCAAGTTCAGCTCAGATTCCAAGACATTTTAGAATATTATGGTTTGTATCTTTGGTTTTTTGTGGTATTTATTAATGTGTATTTTTATCTCGTTTTTATATTTGTTTGTTGCATGCCGCCTAGAGTCACTTTTGGTGAGATGCGACTATATAAATTTGATAGAAATATAGAAAGATAGAAAGATAGAAAGATAGATAGATAGATAGATAGAGCAGCTGAGCACCTGAAGCAAACTGAAGTCCAACTGAAAAAGGCATCAGAATGCCTCACACAGCATCAAGCACCACTTAAATGTGAAAAAATTAGTAAGTAAAGGAGCATCATCTGAAAGTCAAGATTAATCAGTAGTACCCAGATGGCTGAGGCCATCTGTCTGTATTATTTGGAAGCTCAGATTTCATCATCCTGCTGTGCCTACCCAAGAACTATCATCACACTAGTAACTGCTGTCTACTAAGGCTTTTTATTCTCCTCAATACTCCAGTGGCTATTCTGGCTTTCTCTCCTAATGCTATCACTGCCAGACAGTAAAAGCAAAGCCATCAAGTCTTTCTTTAGCTAAAAAATGGTTTGCATCAAACTATTCCTGCTTTATTTCGAAAGAAAAATGGGGTATCTTACATTGGTCCTTCCAAACCACCAGAAATAAATAGAATAAGAGTAACAGCACACTGCTCTGTCCTTGGCCTTCCCTTACCTGAAAAGGGCACACTGCACAACTAAAAGCACAACTATTTATAAAAATGAAGAAAAGTAAGTGGCAGGTAACAAAGAATGAAAATGGCTGTTGTGGTTCTTCCGGGCTGTGTGGCCGTGTTCTGGAAGTTGTGGTTCCTAACGTTTCGCCAGCATCTGTGGCCGGCATCTTCAGAGGGCGGGAGCACAGACAGAAGCGATCTCTCTGTGCCCAGGTAGAGTGGCAATGTTTGTTTTCTATTTATAGAGCTAAGTTATAGGAGATTAGGTGGGGTTTTTTGTTGTGTTGAAATGTTAACGAGTGGCTGCTGAGCGTGATTAGCATGTTCATTGTGAGAAGTATTCCCATGTCCTGGTGGTTGAGCTGAGTTCGTTGACCTTTTGCAGGCTGTGTTTTTCCAAGACTGGTAGCCAGGTTTTGCTAATTTTTAGACTTTCTTCTTTTTTATTGTAACTGTGCTGGTGTTTGTGAATTTCAATGGCTTCCCTGTATAATCTGGTGTAGTGGCTTTTGGTGTTGTCCAATATTTCTGTGTTTTCAAATAGGATTTTGTGTCCCGACACAAAAATCCTAAAAAACTTCGACAATACAAAGAATGAAAAGTCAGATTTTACCATTTGTCAGGAGTTTGAGACACTCAAATCCCTATTATTCTAAGCTAAACAGCCAATTCTCACAAACTGAAAGCCATTCCATTACTCCACCGATATGCTATCAAAAACAGTTAAAGTAATTTCACACAAGGAACAATCAAAATAAGAATTCTATCACGTTTAGCTTGATTGGGGGACAGATATTTTATCTACTTACATTCTGATATTCAAATAGCAGAGTTCTAATATAGTAATCTGTTCTGACTTGTTCAGCTTCCTAAACAGAAAGAGAGCATTATGAGTAGATTAAAACTTTGCCCAATTTTACTGCAGTGTTGATAGTAATATGAACCTTAATAAGAAGCAAAAATTGGAATATGGAAAATGAATTTAGATTTGCTTTGTTTCAATAAAAGAGATAAATGGAATTCAGACTTTGCTCAGATGTAACATTAACCACAGCTAAAGTTAGCAAACCAATCTACATCTGCAATGTCATCAAATTAAAATGGTGTTTCCTTGTGATCACCAGCTTCTAGCAAATTATGGGTTGAAGCCAAGAAATTTTGAATATAACAAAAATAACTACTTGTGCAATTCCATACATACTTATACCAAGGCTTAAACCAGAATGGCAGCAGCGTTATAAAAGATTCTATAGAAGTTGATATATTTTCATGTTCATATGACCAACACCTTTATTGTTCCTAGGTTGGAAACAATATTTCTGAAAAGTGGAATGTAAATTTATTTCTCTACAGACACTTCTCTTCAGTATGTGAGATTGTGCAATTTGCTGAAGCACAAGAATGTAGGAGATACAAAAATTAAATCAAATAAGGCATAAAATAGCTATTCAATAAGTGGAATATTCTTTGTGTATGAAGAAATTATTTTTATTAGTTACAGAAATTTTGCAGAGATGGGGAGGGCGTAATGTCCTTTTTCCTCCTAAAGTATCTTACCTCTTTCCCCACTTCCTATTGCAGTTACTCCTCATAATGCACAAAACAGAAACTCAGTCTCAACATAATAGGCCTATTCTGTTTTTTAGTGAAATCCCAATTCACAGGCATAATTTAAAAACTGGCTTTCTTCCTTTCTATAATTCACCATGGAAATTCAAACCAATCAGTTTTGAGTTTTCATCATTCCACAGCTCTGCAGCATGGTAACCCACTGATACTTCTACAGCCACTCCTTTCCATATTATCTAATGGCAATTTGGGAAAAACAAATACTGGTTTTCATCATTTTGTGGCAGTGTTAAATATAATTCAGCATAAAGACAGGTAATCTTTTTCAGCCATACTTCTTTTTTCTGCTCTCCCTGACCACAATAGGAATGCCCCAAATTTCTAGGCCTTTTCTCCTAATGCTATTACTGCCAACTACTGGGTGGTTAAGTCTTGAAATTAATGCCTCAGGACTCCCTTAAATAGTGGGGAGCAACCTGACTTTTGGTGGGGGGCATTTTAAGAGATGTGATAGGGGCCTTAACCTTCTATGAGGATTAAAGCATTCATTTTGCCCCTTAACCCTGAACAGGGGGAAAAAACAGTCTGAAATGTGGAGTTCTTGGTGGTCTCAGAGCTTGATTGTGTGCTTGCAGATGTTTCATTACCCAGCTAGATAACATCATCAGTGCAAGTGAGTATGGTGTTTGCTGCCTATTTATATGCAGTAGCTTGCACTGCCAGTGTTGGTGGGGATGTGGTTTCCCCCTTGGTGGTTCCTTGATTAGAGTCTGATTGTTTGTCAGACTCTCAATGAGTCTGCCTCATTGTTTGTCTGGTGATGATCGTTGCTTATCTGAATATGGGCTGCTGGAGAGGATATGTTATAGCCTTTTTCTTTCCTTCCTAGGTTTTTTTATTGTCTCTTTTGAATGGTTTGTACATGTGGTTTATCTCTGTGTCTACTGATGGCTGATTTGTCTGAATGCCAAGCTTCCAGGAATTCTCTAGCATTTGCTAACACCACACCCAACCTAGCCAAATACACAAAGATTGAAATACCCAGACTCATGGTTCTCATCAACCTCTGCCTACTACTGCATAGGAGCAGGCAGCAAACCCCACACTCATTCACACTGATGATGTTACCCAGTTGGGTAGTGAAATGTCTGCAAGCCAACAACCAAGCTCAGAGAGCACCAGGAACTCTACAGTTCAACCCTGAGCTCCAGATATTCTCTTCTATTGGAACAGTCTGAAATATTCAACTTTTACCACTCTGGGAGGAATCTAGGACAGGAAAATAGGATGCCAAGGCTCCGGGCTGAACACCAGTTTAGCATTGCATGACTTATCACAGGCAAGCCTTGCACACTTATGCAAATCCCTTTAATAAACCCCGTTCAGCTTTGTGTAGAAACTGAGACAAACTCTGAGTAGACTTAGATATGATTACCAAAAAAGCCAACTTCAAACCATGATTTATGAAGCTTGCTTTCTTTAACACATAAGCAATAGTAAACTTTGCTCAGATTGACCAGTCTATCCAGGTTTGTTCAAATCATCAAAATGGAAGTAAAATCTGCTAATCTTCTAGTTGCACCACAGTGGAGAAGAGGGGGAATGTCAAGAGTTACCCATAGCATGGTTTCATGTTAAACTATAATCTGAGTAAGGCTAATGTACAATTTCTCTATTTTTAAAGTTTAATTTCAAGGAAAAATGCTCCATTATTAATGCACACATTCTTTTACTCTAAACTACTTTCTGAACAAGATATCAATGTAGCATTACTAAGGATAAGAATTTAGAAATCTGCTTTTGCTACTCATACCATTATTCAATTTATTCAAACTAAAACACTTCAGAACCACTATTGATTCATATAACTGCAGAAGAATGGAATTTCTTTAAAATAAATTAATTTGTTCAATGTTCACACAAATGTGCATATTAAGCGCAAATTACAACTTCATTTAAAGGCTATCAATCATAAGAACACTTACACAAGAAATGTGGAATGGTCCAAAGGAAACACCTTCTTCCCCATACAGTGGCCAGTAACGTTCACATTTTTTCTGTTAGCAAAATGTGCAGTTTAAAAAAATATACACACTTCGTAATACATACATTTCAGACTTTAAATGGAAAAAGTCCTCCTAACCTTTTTAGTTCACAATATACTTTCTCAGTTTTTCACATTTAGTCTTTTTGAAACTTGAAATTTCATAGCAATATTATGAGAGCCAGTTTGGTCTAGTGGTTAAGGCAATGGGCTAGAAACCAGGAGACTGAGAGTTCTAGTCCCGCCTTGGGCATGAAAGCCGGCTGGGTGACCTTGGGCCAATCACTCACTCTCAGCCCTAGGAAGGACCCAATAGCAAACCAGGAGACTGAGAGTTCTAGTCCCGCCTTAGGCATGAAAGCCGGCTGGGTGACCTTGGGCCAGTCACTCTCAGTCCAGCTCACCTCACAGGGTTGCTGTTGTGGGGAAGGGAGGAGGAGGGAGGAGTATTGGGTATGTTCGACGCCTTGAGTTATTTTAAAAAAATAATAAAGGTGGGATAGAAAATAAACAAACAAACAAACAAACAAACAAATTTGTCTTGATGTCAGAAAATTTAGCATTGTAAAAATGTTCATAACCTGGTTATTTAAGTGGCACAAGAAAATACTAAATGCTATTTGATTTAACTCTAAATGGACTCTTGAGATGTCTATAGATGTCCTTTTAGTCTACAAAAGGAAGTAGACTAAAGGACCACTAGTTGTGGTCATTTCTAAAGATTTTTTTTCACTAAATACACCTAAAACTGTAAGTCAAGATTTAATTTCATTATCACCTGTAGCAAATTTGGCAAATGCAAAAGGAAACTAATGTTATCCATACATACCCTTCCCATTTCAAATTCTCGACAGGCCATTACAATAATCTGGAGGGGGGAAAAACAGATGTGACTTTAAAAAGTTGCCAAAATCCTTGCCCTACTGAATCCCTATGGAGCTCTTGTCTGCCAATACGTGGGCCACTGCATTTTGCATTAACTGAAGCTTCCAGGTAGTCTTCAAAGTCAGCCCCATGTAAGGGATCTCATACTTACAAGGTACTTCATTTTATTTATTAATGAAGCCTTAGTCAGAGTAAACAGTGGTGAGGAGTCTCTAATTCCACGGTATTGCCAACACTTTCCCAGTAAGGATTTAATATATTTCATAAGGATAGAACATTAAGGGGTGGATCATATTTGAGAAATCAGGGGCTGAAGCTGACAATTTTCCGGAGAGCCATGGAAGGTTATTTCTGGGAGAGGACAAAACTTCCAGCCCTTTTTGTTATTACGGTTTTTCAGCTTTTATGTAGGCATTAGTATGGGAAGACTCTTGGAGACTGAGTGCCATTTTTTAGCCCCAAAAAACCAATTTTTTGGGAACTGGGGATTCTAAGACTTGAAACAGGAGTTGATTTGCCTTCCAGAGGCCTCCTGCTCCCATTCCTATCCTTAATTGCCATTCCCCATCAACAAAGAGCTGAAATTATCTAGAAGCTGACCTTTGTGGGAGTTGAATATATATGAAGGGTTTAATGGTTGGGATAGGAGCATCAGGCCTTCCAGAACAACTGAGACATTACTGAAATTCAGCCAATCTACTTCCAATTTTTGATAGGACGATCTTGGGGTGCTAGGCAACCAGAAGTGGCCTACCCCAGTCAAATTGTTAGCAAAAGTTAACAAAATATAATCAATTCTGTATTTAAGGTACTTACTGCAACATTGTACTCCCATATCATCCTCCAGAAATCTATTACTGTATTTGCTAGTGGTCCCTGGGTAGCAACATATGCTTTTGGCCCATGTACTCCCTAAAATTACAAGATACAACTGAACATTATTACAGAACGAGATACATCTTGAGACTGCTCTTACACATAAAATGCCCAAGATTGTTCCAAAGATAGATGTGGTAATAAATACATGCATTTTCAAAATAGATACAAAGTGTCAACAAGCTTCCCTTTTCAAATTGAAATGAAAATTTAAACAAATCCTTGGACAAATACCAATTTTTATTAATAAAATACAGGTTAAGTAGCAAACCCTCAAATAAAAGTTCACTGTAACAGCCCAAATGATTGAGCAACTCAGGGAGCATGCTTAGTCCTCTTTCCATGTACAGGCTGCAAAATGCATGAATTATTTTCTTTAACTGATTGCTCTTCATTTTTGTCTTGTTTTCCTAAAGTGAAACAGTATATTTAAAAACAAAACAAAACCAACAACAAATTTTGAGGGTTTTTTTTAAGGATACAGGACTTCATTAAGAATCGCCTTTTTATTTATTTTTTTATAATAAGAATCACATAATCTGATTTTGAGGAAAAGACACTACAGATGCAAGAATTCAGAGGCCTAAAATCTAACCCATAATAGCTATTTTTTAATTATATAAGCTGCTTTGGGAATAATACATACAGTAGTATTGCTTCTGTAATATAAATACATAAGACAAATGTTAATTTACTTCTGCCTTCTGGAAGAATTACATGTTAATTGGTGTTATACTTCCAAAAGGCAGAAGTAAAAAGTTTTCCCAATTTGGCTGGACTTTGTAACATATGTATCACATGCAACCAGTCAATTAATTAAAAGCTGTACAATTACTAAGATTCTTTATTCAAAACTCTTAATTAATTAAGGCCTCTCTCTTATTCACATTCATATTAGTACAGTCAGTCAAAACAGGTTATTACAAATTGCTATAATCAGAGGTTTTATTTCCTTTGGTTTTGTGACTAATTTTGGTAAATTCATTTAGCAATTATTGTTTCCTGCACTAATGGTTTATAGGATCATTTCTTTTTTTTTCTTTCTTTATTTTGGTTTTTGGGGTTTTAGTTTCTTTGCATTCAAGTTCAACAGAATGACACACAATACTTCTATATCAAACTTGGTCTCCATTGAGACATGTAAGTTAGCATTTTGAAGTATTCACAAGGTGTCAGCACATTTGACAAGGTAATAAAATTACATTAATACATACCTTAATAAAATTTGCATTGATGTAGTCAGAATCTTGTGTGGGAGTTTTTAACGTCAGTTTAACTCTACTGTGATCAACTAAAATATAGCAAATTTAGGGAAAATTACTTTGCATGTCAATAGGTGTGCTCCATAAATCAAATACTGATTAGTCACATGATACTGATTAGTCACTTGCACAAGTGCTTTGAATCTTAACCGGCCCAACTTCATTACACCACACGGTTAACCTCTCATTAGGAGGTGACTGCCTGAAGTAGCAGATTTGAGGATGGGGAGATATTAGTGGCAGCCCTCAATTGTTTCTGTGCTTTCCCTGGCCCTTCTCCTCTTCTGGAGAACAGAAAAGGTATACAACACAACCTGCCTTGCACCCTTCTAGGTTAGCTTTTTATCCTCAGGTTCAGAGAAGAACGAGCCCCACCAGCAGTACTGAAGAAATAGTCAACTTCCAGTCTACCCTGCGTGTATGCAATGAGCAGACGGCTATCTTGGCTTTCACTTCAGGCAGCCAGTGTCTTGGATTGGTGCAGTCCACTTCATTTTATTTCAAGGGTCACCAGCTCCAAGCTGCGTTTTTTTAAGAACACACAGGGCTGCAACAGGGAAAAGAGGCAGACGAGCCCTAGAATATGAAGTGGTTAGGGCTGTCCTATTAACTGTCATGGAGTTCAACTCAATTCCTTTGGCTAACTCTAGATCAGGGCTTTCCAAAGTGCCGCCGCTGGCGACACACCAGCGGCGGTGCGGGGGAGGCGCGTGCGCACGGCGGCGCGGGGGGCGTGCGGTGGCGCGTGCGTGCACGGTGGCGGCGCAGGGGGGCGTGCGGTGGCGCGCGTGCACAGCGACTGAACAACAACAAAGCTTTCACAAATATTTTTTTCTGCTTTGAAGCTATCACTTAAGTATCATGTACCTTCAAATAAGATACTATCAGAACCCTATATACTATGCACAGTCAATATTCAGTCCAGGTTCTCTCTCTTTTTCCCTAAGAGAAGTAAATTGACATTTTGAAAGTAGATGAGCATATAGATAAATAGCATGTTTGATGATTCAGAAAAACTTTTGCTACATTGGTTTGGAGGTCAAAATTAATAACACCTTTTTCAGCACTTGGAGACAGTTTTTAAATAGTAACTGCAAGGGTGGCAAACAAAAAGAAGCATTAATTTAGGCAGATGAAACATCTTTGGAAAAATATTCCTTTCAGCAAATAATTACCATCTAATTCACCTACACACAAGACTGTAAATGTTAACCAGAAAGATAGCTTAATAAATGTTATTAAACCGTCAGTAGAAGAGACTCAGACTTACATGGCAGTATATCTTTGTATCTGTTCTTTTTCACATTTTCTTCTTTTTCTCCAGTGATGGTTGGGTAGATCTTTTCTGTTCTATACTTTGTTGATAACCTCCTCAATCTCTGTAATTAAAATGTTCTAAGTTGTTACTTATTTAGCGGCTGCAAATACTTTTTCTGTTTGGTCTCTATCTACAAAGGAATATTTTAAGCTACTTTCCTCTACAACTTTTTCTATTACTTTCTATCTCTACATTAAAAAGATGCCAAATAATAGATCAGGACAAGCTAATACAGAAAAAAATAGCACTCTAGGATTAGCTACCCAGTTGCTTTGTTGCTTTCAAAAATATTATTGGTGCTATTGGTGATTAAAAATTGACAGTAAAACATTGAGCCAAATGAGAGTAACATTTAAGCTGCAGGAATGTACAATTTTCTGATTCTCGTTCTTCTTTAATCTGTTGAGCTTTAAACAGGAATGCAGTCATGTAATACAGTAAAGCCTAATAATTGAGAAGCATTTTTATTTTATAGGCTCAGCGGGTAAGACGCCAGGCTTGTCGATCGGAAGATCGCAAGTTCGGAGGTTCAAATCCCTAGCCCCGCGTGACGGAGTGAGCTCCCGCACTAGCCCCAGCTCTTGCCAACCTAGCAATTCGAAAGCATGCAAATGCAAGTAGATAAATAGGTACCACTTCGGTGGGAAGGTAACAGCGTTCCGCGCGCGTCATGCGGCCACATGACCGCGGAAGCGTCTTCGGACAACGCTGGCTCTTCGGCTAACGGAGATGAGCACTGGCCCCTAGAGTCGGACACGACTGCACAAATGTGCGGGGGAAACCTTTACCTTTATAACTGTTTACATCAGAGCTTTCCAAACTGTGTGTCACCACACAAAAGTGTGTCGCCACACAGTCTGGTGTGTCGCCACACAACCCGGAAGCGCTGATCATCATCAGCGCTTCCGGGTTTTCCCGCAGCAACACACCAATGGTGGCGCGCAAAAACCCGAAAGCGGGTTACAAAATACAGACTAATGAACCTATATTATCAGTTGATTGCAACTGTATTAAAATATTCTAAATATGACAGGTATTTCTAAAGTCTTTCCAATAGTGAAAAGAACCCCCTTTTCAGTACCATATATGATGGGCAAAAAAAATATATTGTGCATTATATTATACTAACTTTTGTCCACATATGCTCAACTTTTCCATGTCTATATTTTATTTTTCACTGAATCAGTACCAAATCAGCTCAAGATACAATTCCTACTGAAAAATACTACAACAGTCTTTTTCATTTCTTTAGTCAACTTTTACTGTGTTGAATAAAGGAGTCTATTTTCCAGATAACATATTTTCCATCTGCACCTATTTGCATTAAAGAAATGTATTTCTCTGGTAGAATTTTTCCTAGTGTACTAAGGATAAAAATAATATTAGCCTAAAAAGTATCTCGGTGTTTCTTCTAGCGAGTTTATGCGATTAAAACCAGAAAATTCAGAACCATAATATGAGTTGTATCATTTCAGCAATTTGTAATCTAACTGGTTCCAGGGTGGTCTTTCCTTTCTTTAAACTGTATCCCTCTATAAAGTTTCATATTGTATAGATAGCATAAAGACCAAAATTAACCTTGCCTTGCCTTTTCAAAATATTGTGCTTATAAACAAATAAGGCATGATAATAGTTGCCTACTTCTTATCAGATGTACTGTAAATCTGAGATCATCCTTATCAAGGATGATTTATAAAAAAATACTGCAACAAAATACAGTATCAGTTTTTGTCACTGTTTTAAGAGTCAAAACTTCTAAAATGTCACTGATTTTCGGTAGTTATTACATCTTGTTCTTTAGCTTAATCCTTCAATGGAACTAGGAAATGTAGCTGAAAAATAATGTAGAATATATTAATGGACTGATAGTAACAAAAAGAGAGAGAGAGAGAGAATACCTCAAGCCCTTTTCAATCAACTGGAACTACATGCCTATTTTTTTAGTCAGACATTATTGATCTTACCAATTCCTAGTTTTAAAAAATCCTTGTTCATTGAAATCTAGGCATATATTCAAAATAAGCATTTTTATTCTGCCATTGTTTAGTCTTCTTCCTGACTCTCCCTCAGTAAAAACAAAAACAAAAACCCACAAAAAAGCCATTTATTCTAAGAGCTTAATCCACACTCCTAAAATTTACAGGAAGTCTCCCTGCTGTTTCGTCAAAAGTACATTCCTTGAAATAGATGAAGTATAAAGTTGTAACTGTGATGAGAGGACAATGAAGCAACAACTCTGTCATTATCTCAGGGTTCCTTGTCATTCTCGAGACTCATTTAGTATCAACTCCTCCTTCCTCTCCCATCTGTAATGAAAAGGAATTTAACAACATCACCCTTACATTAGTGGAATTATACCTGAAAACTGATCTGAGCACTTAATTGCTTTCTCAAAATCGTCACCATGATCTGATGCTACCTTACAAAATGTGCTATAAAAATGCTGGGTCTCATTCACAGCTATTGTTTAAGGAAACATGTAACGCCTGCAAGCCTGTTTGACTGTAGTGTCACGTCCTGAAATATATACTTTTCCATAAGTAAATTGTGAAGATTTATTCTAGGCTGCAAAGCCAGTTTGGCGTACCGGTTAAGGCATCAGGCCAGGAGATTGTGAGTTCTAGTCCAACCATGGGCACAAAGCCAGCTGGGTGACCTTGGGCCAGTCGCTTTCTCTTAGCCCTAAGGAGGAGGCAATGGCAAACTACTTCTGAAAAACCTTGCCAAGAAAACTGCAGGGACTTGTCCAGGCAGTCTCTGAGAATCGGACACGATTGAACAGATTTTAAAAATAAAACCTCTAGTCTGCAAATATGATAGCATATATAGAGACACTCCATTACAGTCTGAAGATAAGAAACCGACAGGTGCCTCCCCAGAAAATTTTAAATGAAAGCTAGTTTTTGTTGTGTTATCAATTTTTATTACTAATAGAGTAATATGTCATAGCTAGATCACCTTCACATCCAACCTGTTAAATCAGCTACTCAATACACATTTAGCACAATGATCTTCTATAATCTTTATTTCGTTAGAATATAGAAATCTGAAAGACCTTCCTTTACAATTTTATCTACTGAAAATAAGATATCTGGATTAATTTAAAGCACGAAGTTTTGTCACTTATTACATAATTAACTGAGGTTATAATCAACTATCAACTACAAACACTAGTTTCAGAAATGCACAAGGGTGACTGAAGTCATACCCACCAGAACACCTCTTGGCCAGCAATCAACAAGATAGGCAAAGATTAACAGCAAGATTAGCAGCAGAGGAGCAATCAAACAACACAATAGACCCTAATCAAGGAACTATTAACTCAGTCAATCAACCAAGCAGCACACAACAACCCAATCAAGGTACTACCAAAGAGAGTACAACACCCCCACCAACACAGGCAGGACAAGCCAGGGTATATAAACAGAGAGCAAGTTCCACTCCCTTTTCGCACTGAAGATGTTGCCTAGCCTGGCAATGAAACGTTTGCAAGAAAGCAACAAGGCTCAGAGAGCACCAAGGACTCCACGGTGACTGAGAGTTTATTTCATGTAACCCCCTACAATTCATTTCAGTTGAGAATGCCTTAAGACAGGGGTGGGCGACTTCAGGCCCGTGGGCCATATAAGGCCCACGGGGCTCCCGCCCGCAAACCCCACCCCTTCCATGTGATTGGCTCCCGCCTGCAAACCCTGCCCCCCAGTGCTTGTGATTGGCTCCTGCCCGCAAACTCTGGCCCCCGGTCCGTGGAAATCCCAGAAACCCCACCCCACACACCCCCGGTTATAAATATCCAAATGGCCCTTGGCAGGAAAAAAGGTTCCCCACCCCTGCCTTAAGAGGAGCTTTAGCTTCGAACACTCTAGTGCAGGGTTTCTGAACCAGAGTCCCGTGGCACCTTAGGGTACCACGAGAGGTCACTAGGGGTTCTCTGGGAGATCACAATTTATTTAAAAAATTATTTCAAATTCAGGCAACTTCACATTAAAGAGGTAAGTTTCATTCTTTATTTTTAGTTTAAGAACACTGTTAATACATATGTACAGGCCTACACATGAAACAAATAATTTTGTAACTTCTGGCCTATATTTATTTATTATTATTTATTATTTAAATTTATATCACTGACCATCTCCCTCAATCGGGGAGATGAATGTGCAGGGGTTCCCCAAGGCCTGAAAAATATTTCAAGGGTTCCTCCAGGGTCAAAAGGTTGAGAAAGGCTGCTGTAGCGGCTCTACACAGATTGTTCAAGAAGTGGCAAATAGACACAAAACTCCTTGTCCACCAGGAAAATAGTCTAATTACTTCTTCCTCATTTTTATTTATTGAATGAGAATTTGTATGTTAGGTAACCTCTAAAACAAAACTTTTTGTTGTTCTTGTTGTTGTTGTTGTTGTTCGGACAACACTGGCTCTTCAGCTAACAAACGGAGATGAGCACCAGCCCCTAGAGTCGGACACGACTGCACAAATGTGCCGGGGGAACCTTTACTTCTTTAAAACAAAACTAAATATTTAAAAATGCTATGAGATTAAAGATCTGTACAAAGAACCTTCTCCAGTCCAGACTCAAGAATTATGAAATTCTGTACATGAACATTAGTTAAAAAATAAAGCCTTAGCTATCTGGAGAAGTAGCAGAATACTCCCCAATCAAGCTATTTACCATCAGCATGCATACATATACGGAGAGAGAAAGAAAAAGAGAGCACATTACAGTAACAGAATTCCCAGGGTATTACATGAAGAATAAAAATATATATGCAGACGGAGGAATAATAAGCATTCTATAAGACAACTGTCATTAGAAATTGAACCATTCACTTCAAAACATAATCCCTTTTTTGCAATCCCAAGAGACAATCCCCATCAGGCTGCTAAAATCTGGTGACAAAACAGGGTGGGTGGGTAAACAGCAGTGAGATTTTGTACATGTTAAAAATCTATGCTTGCTCCGGTAAGTTTCATACAGTTATTTTGTTTTAATTTAATGTTCATTTTATTACTTCCATGAAAAGATATAAACAGATGATACAGGGCCAAAAACTCTAGCTTTGCATCCTACAGTAACATCCCTAGGTAGGTAACTAAGTCTCCTTTGAGTGGAGTTTGTCACCTGATGTCTTCCCAGACGCATCATGCTGTATTCTTGGTAAAAAAACTACCCGTGGTTACTCATAGCATTTTCTTTGAAGTTTTCTGACTTCCCAGTCTAGCCTATATCCCTAGTATTCCCTGAAGGTCTCCCATCCAAGTACTAACAAGGATTGATCCTCCACCTCTCAACCAGGCACTGCCACCTGCAAAGACAGGGACAGCTTTACAATTACCTCAGGACCCTCTAGAGATTAAAAAAAAAATGCTACACCTAGCTGCAAAAATGTTGTGAACCACTAGGCCAGTATAAAGATAGGTTATACATCCTAAGAAAGTGTTTTGTCCACTTGGCAGACTATTCTACCAAAAGAGAAGGGCAACCAAACCTATGGAAATGAGGGAAGAATTTGAGAAAGCAGTCTGAGTTAATGTTAAATCCATCCTAGCACCCAAATCCCGTTGACTGTCCTAAATGAAATCTGCTGTGTCCCATAACACCTGCAGGTAAGCACGTATAACTGAGCCAATCTTTCCTACTCCTTAAGTAGGCCTTTTCCAACTTGGGCACCCTCCACATGCATGGACTTTAATTCCCAGAACTCCCCATTCTGTATGGCCTCTGCTGAGAATTCTAGGTCTTAAGACCACACATCTATCAAGATAGAAAAAAGCTGCCTTTGTAATGAGAAGGCTATATGGATACCAAACTGCCAGTTCAGACCCATTATCTTTTCCACATAAATCGTTCACCTTTTGCTACATCAAACTTCAGCATTATGTAAAGCAGCACAAATAACCACATGTGGAGGAACAGACATCACATACTTGCTCTCTCCCAAGATGACTAAGAGGAATAAACCAGACTTCACTTATTTGTAATTTATTTTTAGTAGAAACTATATTATGTGAACCAGGAATTACAATTTTACATGAGTAACTGTGGCTTAAATTGTAAAACAAATTAAAATTTAACAACCTAGGGTTAAAATAATAATTTGTAAATCACATAAGGGGACAGCTTTTATACTTTCATGGACTACTGACAGTAATAAATATGGATAGTTCATTAGAAATAAATGTCAGCAAGGTGCTAGAGAATTTCTTAATTATGAAAGTTATTCCCAACAACCCTGTCAAGCACAACTTATATTACACTTGAGTATCATTAATAATTTCTATATTAGCAATTCCTGGAGACCGATAAAGTGTTTAAGCTGTTGTAAGCTGTATTAGTCCTAACTCATCTCCTGAGAGCACACTGCATAAAGCTACAGAACAGCCAGAAGGCTTCACGAGAGGTAAGTCGTAGTGGCTGAGCTTATGAACAGAACATGGTACAAAATTGTTAGAAGTCCAACCACCTCAGTATTTTAAGTATCATCTTTCTTAGGTCTGCCTTTTATTTAATGATTTTAAGAAAACATTCTTTCCTAGAAAAGTGTATTTCCGCTAAAGATTAAGCCAGATGCTCCCACTATGACTGAAGTCTTTCCCTGCTAGTGCCTCAATCCAAGGATCAGGTGACTATCGTAGCTGTACAGAGCAGCTCTGAATGACACTGGACCCTCCATATTGTCCTTTCATTCTATACCTGGAAGTGAGGAAAGGAGCAGGATGCAGCCTCTTAGGAAACAGAAAACTGAGGGTGAAATACAAGCTTAAAGCATGAGACTATTAAGGTCATAACCTCAATCCATGAACAGTAAAATAAAACCTCTTTAAAAGCCCAGCTCTCTTAATGGACAAAACATGTAAAAATGTGCCATCTTCCTATCTAGCCTACTGCTATGCCCCAAGGAATGTACTTTCTACAAAAGGCCTATTTGTGACAGAGCTCAACAGAGATTAAACAAGCAGCCTAGAAAACCCCTTATACTTCGGACTTCAACTTTAATAACCCCACTACTAGTTTAATACTGCATATTAAAAAGGAATGTAATGTTGTAATGGCTCATATTTAGAACTGGAGGTCAATTATGTGTTCAAAAGAACACAGAATTGTTTAGTGCTACCAGTAACAGATGAGCTTCTCAAAATGGGCACTGTTATAATTATTGCTACTGACAGAATTAAAGTCACATCTATTTTTTAGAAAAAGGTTCCTCCAAGATAATTGGTGAACATTCCTTTGATTACCCAAAGAAAAAGAAGCCTGGAAATCTGGGTGGGCAATCTGCAGTTGGCAGACCGCCAGAGGACACCCCGGGATCATGCCACCAAAGCAGATTGCCAAATTTTAAAAAGTGATGTTCCTGGTCATCAAAGAATGGCTAAGCCATTCTTTAAAGAGCTTTAGTCATTCAGTCATTCAGTCATTCAATCATTTTTCTGGTGTATTTCCCCCAGATGGAAGAATCTCCTTACCTAAATCAATTTAAGTACATTTGTAGAGGAATGTTTTGGGGGCAGGATAGAAAGGAAGTTATTTCTCTCTAAACATAAAAGGGTTATTTGCTCTAAATTTGCACTGTTGATGGATAGAACAACTTCTGTAACATTCTACAAAATTGCAAAAATATAGTTCTGAAAATAAATGTAAGTAACATTTCCAAAGCTACTTTGTTCATGCAGGAGTATTGCATTTAATACTAATATGTTCACAAATAGCCCTATATTTCTGAGACACAACAGGAAGAAGATCCTAGATACTCAGTAGTATGTATATATTCCCAGAGGTGTCACTCTTCCCCAATATTATACGCATCCATTTTCAAATTATAGGACTTATGAAGAACCAAATATAACTTTTACAAAATGCATAAACAACATACAGATACAGTCATGTGAAAAAGTACACCCCACATAAAGTTTTAATATATATGGACATATCAATATTTTATCTTCATTCAAACAGTATATAAAGACAAAGGTGAAAGACAAACTATGACAAATTGACAATAATTTATTCAACAAAAAGTTAACAGATATGCCATTTCTTTCTCTAGAAAAAGTAAGTACACCCTTGGCTCTAATACCTGGCATTACCCCCTATGGCAGTAGGGGGTAACAACCTGAAGTAGGCATTTCATATCACTGTTTACCAGCTTACCAGGATTTTTTCCCCGCTCCTCCATGCAGAATTTTTTCAACTGTGTGATGTTTGAGGTGTTTCTTGCATGCACAGCCTGTGTCAACTCATCCCACAGCACCTTGATGGGATTTAGATCTGGGCCTTGACTTGGCCATTACAGAACCCTCCATTTCCTTTTTTTAAGGCATTATTTGGTGGATGTACTGGATGTTTAGGGCAATTGTCATGTACCAAGGTCCACTTTCAGTTGAGCTTCAATCTTCTGACAGATGGTTTTACATTATCCTCAAGCACCCTCTGATACAATGAAGAATTCATAGTGGATTCTATGATGATGAGCTGCCTAGGCCGATGCAGCAAAGCAGCCCAAAACTATAACATTTCCAGCACCATGCTTTACAGTTGGTATCAGGTTCTTCTGGTGAAATGCTGTCTTTGGTTTTCACCAAACTTGTCTTCTGGTACTATGGCCAAATAACTCTATCTTCGTCTTGTCTGTCCAGAGAGCACTGTTCCAGAAGTCCTGGTCTTTGCCTATGTATAAAGTGAGCAAACTTTAGTGTTGCCCTGATGTTCTTTCTGGACAGCACAGATTTCCTCCTGGCATACCTCCCATGTAGATCTAATTCGTGCAGCTTCTTTCTAATGGTAAACTCATGCAATTTGACATCAATAGTGGTGAGAGCTACCTGTAGGTCACATGACGAAATTCTGGGGTTCTTAGAGACTTCTTTCAGCATCTTGTGTTTTGCTCTCAGGATGAACTTGCTGGGATGGCCTGGCCTGGGCAAGTTGGCTATTGTTTGAAATCCTCTCCACTTGTAGATTATCTTCCAGACAGTGGAATGATTGATGTCCAATTGTTTGGCAATCTTTTTAAATCCCTCCCCAGACTCATAGGCATCTATAACCTTCTTTCTGAAGGCCTGAGAGAGCTCTTTCAATCTAGGCATGGTGATATCACACACTTCAACAACAAAGAACAAATCAAATTAAGTGTCTGAGATTTCAGTAATACAGGTTCCTCCCAGATCCTCTCTAATTATGTTCTAATCGTTTGCTCCTGATCTGGTGCACCTAATCTAATTTTAGGTATTTGAAGAGGTGATAAATGTTAAGAATATGCTCACTGTTTCCACATGCGAAATTGGCATTTATGTTTACTTAAATTACAAAATGGACTACAAAATATACATGATGCATGATATTTATTATATTATATCCCCTTTATCAATAATGTTGAATTGAAGATCAAATATCTGTTATGTTGAAATATGTTGAAAAAGTCAAAAAATTTAATGGGGGGTACTTACTTTTTTCACATGACTGTACAGTATATATTGTATACCAATACAATACATACAGTATACAGTATATCCAGCCCACCCAGCTGATCGAAAGCCACCGGCAAGTAGATGAATGGGGACCACTCACGTGGGCCAATTTGCTGGCGTCCTTCCCGGAGGGTCGCCCTCGGACCAAGAAGAAAGCTGGTCCCCGTGGATGGCGGTGGAGGACGGCGGATCCCGAATAAACTACAACTTCCTGGACGTCAGCAGCCGGCTCAGAAGCAAAGGTTCCTGGGACATGTAGTCCGACCTGCGATTGAAGAGCCGGTTCCCTCACCCCCTCCCTAACCGCGCGGGTAATATAATATGACTGTATAAATAATATAATATGTATGATGATTGTAAGCCGCCTAGAGCCCTCCGCTTAGGGAGGGGATAGGCGGGGTATAAATACAATAATAAATAAATAAATAAATATTGTATATGACATTTCCTATGGAATATGTTTTAAAATATTTAAGATTAAACAACATTCATAAGCTATATAATTATTATTAATGTAATTATCGCTTGAGGCGGGAGGGGGATAGTTCATCATGGGGATGGCTGGCACCTTGATGCGGCCTGGGGAATTTTATCAACCCTAACCCTAACCCTGCAATCTTACCATCTTGGGTTTTAGCTTTCATATTTTATATTGTAGAGTTTTTAGTATATTTGTATATGTATATTTTATAATGTATTTCTTTTAACCGATATTTAAATTTTTACTGTTTTAAATTCTCTTGTAAACCACCCAGAGTCATTGTTGAGATGGGCGGTAGAAAAATGCAATAAATAAATATATAAATATATAATTATTAAAATATCAGTGTAGAATGTTAAATCTGAGCTGCCACTTTTTCCTGTATTTTCCTTCTAACAGTATAAGCATGCTACCCATCTTGTCAATTGTAGAAAATAACTAAACTTTGATGTGATTCAGCAGAAGTTGCTAAAAGACAAAATGAAAATCTGTTTTTCCCACAGTTGGTGTTCACACTGCTTGATTTCAGCCAATGCCTGGTAGAAGGAACACCACAAACTGTCCTGATCTGCTGTGCAGAAACTCTTTAACCTGCATTGCCACCACCGGTTCTTATAACAGTTTAAAAAAAACTAAGAAACCAAAATACACAGTACTGGCACTTGCAAATTATGCATAGATAGTTAAATCACCAATTTCCTTGAAACAAAACACAGCAGCAGGATGCTAATCTTTGCCACTTCCACATTTACTGCAGGTGCATCCAACAATTTTAAGAATACAGGTAGTCCTCGCTTAGCAACCACTCGTTCAGCAACCATTCGAAGTTACGACGGCACTGAAAGAGGGGGACTATGACCATTCCTCAAAGTTGCAACCGTCACAGCATCCACATGGTCACGTGATCGTGCTTCAGGCACTTGGCAACCAGTTCGCAATTACCACGATTGCAGTGTCCCACGATCATATGATCACCATTTGCGACCTTCCCTGC
>JALMGJ010000053.1:1305000-1312500 GCA_023362775.1 Charina bottae | reverse complement strand
CATGGGGAACACTGTCACAGTTACATTGGGTAACTCAGCAAATAAATTAGTCCTGGGGGCCAGAGAACTTCATTTCTTTTCCCCAAGTAACAATAATTTAAGTTTGACCAGGGTACCTAGTTTACTTACACAGATTATTTTCTTTAAGGAGGTCACATATTCTTTGACTGGTGGCATTTTATTTGTAGGACTAAAATACCTCTTCTATGATAAACTTTACAATCTAGGTTACCAATTTAGATTTCTTTTTCCAAAGCATAACTCCTATATAGAGACATTCCATGTTTTATTACAGGCTTCCAAAATAACCACTAGTTCATCTGTCTGATGAAAGCATAAATTATTTCCAGACAACCAGAGCTACCACCAAAATTATCCTTCAAAGTCATCTCCAGCATGTAACATGCCATGATAAAATGACTTTTACAAGTGAGTTTCATACATGAACATTCCATGCAGCTGTCCAAATTACTAAGACAAATTTCACAGAAGCCTCCTGCAGCATAATCTGAGATATTGTAGCTAGCTAGCTATTATTAGTAATGTTGATGTGAAATACCCCTCATTGTCAGTGCAAATATCTAACAGAGTATGATACAGACTGAAATTTTGGAATGTGTTATAATTTTTTACTTATTGGATTAAAATTTACTACTTTAACCCTACTAATTACTAATTTACTACTTTAACCCTACTCCTTAAAGGGATTATTTTTCCACCAATCACAGAACCCATCAAGAATGTCCTTTCCATCCCCTCTTAATTTGGTTCTAGAAACTTTGGCCTGCCTCATTAGATAAAATAGTAATCTTTACAGTATAGGGGTGGCTGGAACTGAACACAAATTGTTATGTATGTAATACATACATACATAATGTATGTAGGCGATACTTTGAGTCTTACTAATATTTTCAAAGTTCTTTCCCAAATTTTGTTCAGGTTGCATAAAAATGTGGGAAAATTTCCAAAATATATTTCCAATATATTTACTTCCAAATAAATAAATCAAATATATCACCAATTGATAATAAGGTTTCCATGGAAATGTGTCAAAAATAGGATTTTTTTGTTCAGATATTCTTAAATACTGGGGGATAAGTATTTCTGGAAAAATATATTTGTTAGTATAAGAGAATGTTTTAAATAGTGTAACACCAATTAATAATGATATTAATACATGATTTAAAATACCCATGAATATATGTGAAAGGATAAACACTGAAAATTAATAACTTCATAATTATTAAGAGAAATAGCTATGTTAATTCCATTAAAATACATGTTAGAGAAAATGACAAGGAAATGATTACATTTTCAAGGAATGGACAGAGAAGGTTCTCTCTCTCTAAACTACAAAGCCCATATGAACATAGGAGTTTTAATTTTCCAGACTTTTCATTGTGCCAGTGAGAGTACATATTAACTTCTATTTTGTTTTTTCTGGAATGAAAGTGAGATTGAATGTATACCACTATGGGGACAAGTGGAAAGTTATTATTTGACACCTTTGAAATCTTGAAAAGTACTTGGTTCTAATTATAGCTGGAATTTAGCTGCATTCACAGCATTAAAGAAAGTTAGACATATCTGCTTACTTTTGAGAAATAAAAATCTGATTCTTGTTCTGATGACTGTTCAAAATAATTCTAATTTTAAAATGACTGGGGGAAAAAGAGTGTTTTCTGAGAAATTTGGACTGAAAATAGGGTAAACACCCTAGATCAGCTTATTGTTAGTTATACCATGAAGACTTATGAGAGGTTACAAAATAATCTAAGAATAAATGCTGACTAAACAGCAGAATGGCATATGTGTAATTAAAGCATTTCTTATGTTTAAGCATATTAAGCAAAGTTTTTAGAGGCTAAATCATTTATTCAGTTTTATCAAAAACTGAAATTTTTTTAAAGTATTGATAATTTACAAGAAATTAGGAATAAAGAATTGGAATATCCAGTTTTAAAAATCAGTGGTTTCAGATTTTAAATAAATGTTAAACATGTTTCGTATCATCTTAAGACGGACAAATTCATCCAATTTTTTTTCTGGGTCTCTTGAACTCCTCAGATGTTCAAAAAGAGCTGGGTATCTCACTTTTTATGCAGGCAAACACGCCTGATTTATTTTCGTCCTCTGATTGGCTGAAGATCTGTAATAAGATCAATAAGATTTTAGTAAAGGACATTACATTTAAAGGTGTTACTGGTTTAGAATTTATCTATTTTTGAAGAACTCTGGATCTACGATGCTTGGATTGTTGCAAAAAAAGACCACAACAGTCTTGGAAAGAAAGTTGCTATCTACAACTAGATACCAAAGGTTGGCTTGATGAATTGTGTCATCTCCAGGCTTTGAACTAGCTTTTTATCAACTCCATGGGAAGGACTGGACAATTGAATTTGTGTGGTCAACTTTAATTTGTTGTTTAAACATGAGCTGGTCTTACTTTTTAAACACAGATAAAATTGTTTATGGTCTTTCATTTAGTCATGATGTTTTCTCTTTTTTGTACTTCATGTTTCGTTTTCATGTTTCGTTGTAGTAAAGCAATAAAACTTCTCTTCTCTCCTTCTGTTGCAGCTTACACTGTAAGATAATACTTCTCCTGTCCCAGAAAACTCTTCCTTCTATGCCATAAAAGTAACTCAACTGAAGGGCTGAGTTTGGGTCATACCAGAATCAAATCTCAGTATTGTACACAGTGCTTGGGCTCCAGAGATGGGGAGAGGGAAAGACTGAAAATATTTTTATTCCCCCTCCTGAAATCTGCCTCAAAAATATAAACAGATAAATTTTATCTCCTGATGAACATTCCACTCACTCCTTCCAATCACTTAAGTTCTGAAATATCTGGTTTAGAATATGGGACTCCACAAAAGAGAAAAACCACTGCAACTTCAAATTTGAAGAATCTGTTCTGTACTTTATTCTTAAACTATCTTAACTCTGGAATCACCTGATACAGCTATAAATTACAGATGGCAGCAGACTAAATGCACATACAGTATTCAAATTCAAATTATTCATGGTCAGAGATCAGCAATAGATACAAGCAGATAAAATCAGAGTTAAAAAACAAGGAAAGAGAAAGGACTGTCAAGTTGTGTTTGATGTTAGTTGTTGCCTCATTTTAACTGCTGCAATAATAAACTTGGCTGTGTAGGTGGTTTCGCGGTTTGAGTCTCAGAGTAAAAAGTGGGTGTAAAAATCGTCTGTTCTCCCAGGTGCACTTAGTAAAAAAAAGGGGTTAGAATGTCCTTTCAAAGATCCTTATAAAAATTACAGTAAAAATGGACATGCTGAATTGTCTCAAAGTTCCCCAGAGCCACAAGGGCAAGTGCACTGAGCTAGTAGAATATTGGAAAACCTGCTAGATAACATCACAAATGGAAGGATGGATGCCTGGCCCTGAAAAATCCTTCCCTCAAGCTAGAGGAAGTGAGGGTGTACAAATATAATGCAGGTTCCCAGGAGCCTCTGTCTAGTGTAATTCTCTGAGACAGTGAGCTGACTTCAGACTGATATGCAGTGTTGTTCAATCTTTGCAACACAAGTATTTTGGACTTAACAAAGTCTGAATTTAATAAGGAATCTACAGGTACTCCAGATGTTCTTAATTTCTGCTCTATCACTTTTGTCCACAGTACGAGCTGATCGTTACCTTGTCGTGGTGCTGGAGCTTGAGCACCTCAATGACGCCATGAGTTAAACCGTGAAGGGACACCCAAGACAGGAAGGTCATGGAAGAGAGGTCAGACTAAATACGATCCCTGGGGAAGGTAACGGCAACCCATCCCAGTATTCTTGCCTTGAAAACTAAATGGATCAATACAACCAGAGATATGTCGGTATACCATCGGAAGATGGGGACTCCCAGGTCGGAAGATGGTCAAAATGACGGACTCGACCGTGGGGGAGCTGGGGATGGTGACGGCCAACAGGAAGCTCTGGCATGGGCTGGTCCATGAAGTCACAAAGAGTCGGAAGCGACTGAACGAATAAACAAAAAAAAAAGATTAGCAGTAGCAAACCTGAAAAAAAACCTGACCTTTAACCAGCAATAGTCTCCATGCCCTGTGTTCAATTTTGGACATCCCAGGCTCAAGCCTGAGTATTTTGTTGGGTGGGGTACAGCAAATGATGACCTTAAAAATTTGGATTCTACTGTCTCTGGGATTCCCCCCCCCCCATATATAGGCCTGCTGTGTATTTTAATTTTTGTATTTGTGACTGGATTTGTTTTTAATTTATTTGAAGATTGTTCGCCACCCAGCATCACTTGTTGAGATACAAACTGGCCATACAAACTGAATAAATAAATAATAAGCTGAGCTGCATAAAGTTTTAGGCTAGTGTTTTGGCTTCAAAAAGCTTTAACGCTGGAGATATCAGTTTACCTCCTCTGGAGTAAAACAAAACACAAAACAAAATTTTTCATAGCCACTTGATCTTGGTGCCAATTGCTTGATATATTCCTGATGGGCTTCCCAGAATCCCCTGCCATGGAAGGCTACTCCTATTTAAAGGAGTGTACCTTCTCAATTCTGTTCTGTTCTATAATCCAAGTTCGTTGTTTTGGTTTCTTGGCAAAAAACGTAATTTTAGATTTCTAGTAACTTAGGTACAGCCAGTTCTGGTTGCACTAACAGACAGTGGTTCTCACCACGTTTAAGCACAAATAGCTATACAGGAAATAATTGCACTATTGTCTTCATAGAGTAATATAGGGAATTTGCAACCCCATACAGCAGAGCTTTCCAAACTGTGTGTCGCGACTCACAGTCTGGTGTGTCACCACACAACCCGGAAGCGCTGATCATCATCAGCGCTTCCGGGTTTTCCTGCGGCGACACACCAACGGCGGCGCACAAAAATCAAAAGCGGCAGCAGCGCTTCCGGGTTTTTGTGCGCTGCCGCAATAGCGGCACTTCCGGGTTTTCCCGCGGCGACACACCAACGGCGGTTGGTGTGTCACCGCGGGAAAACTTTGGAAAGCCCTGCCATACAGTATTCTCCCCTCTAGTTTTTTTCCCAACTTACCCTGTAAGATAATCAAAACTAAAAAGCTGACTTACTGAAGTCATTTCCCAATAGTTAAGAGTTTGTTTATTTATCATATTTATATAGCTGCCCATCTCACAGATCGTGACTCTGGGTAGCATACAATAAAAAAATAATAATTAAAAACTAACAATTAAAAAATTCAGCCATTAAATCATCAACCAAAATTACTAATAATGGAATAGCAGAGAGAGTTATTGTTACGGGCAATAAAGCCATCTCACTAATACACCACCTATAAGTTATTGTTTAAAATGTTATTGGATCCTAGAATATGTAATTGCTTTTTCCAGTAAGGACATGTTGGGGGAACTGCAGTCAATTGTCAGAGCTGTAGGTGTTAATTCATTGAAAATAAATACATTGATTACTATATGTTTAAAACCACTTTGAGAAAGAAGAGTCTGGCTATATAAGCAAAGACCTCTGTGCTCCTGCCCTCTGAAGATGCTGGCCACAGATGCTGGCGAAACGTTAGGAACCACAACTTCCAGAACACGGCCACACAGCCCGGAAGACCCACAACAGCCATTGAAATCTCAGCCTTTTTTCAATCCCCTAGAGATTATATGAGGGAAGAATCTGAAGAGGCATCATACTGTAATGCCCCCTCCAAATCCATTTTCACCTAGAATTAATTCAGATTAAAAGGGAGGACTTACTCCCTCAACCCCAAAGCAACAGGGTACAGGTAATCCTATGCTTTGATGGAACCAAGCCAAGCAGTCTATCCTATCTTTATCAGGATTAGCACCTCTATGATTCCCTCTGCATGCTAGGAGTACTTCCTAGCATCAATAGTGAAGGCAAATATAGTATCCAGGACTGTAGGTTTTGTGTGGAAGGGAGACATTTTAATTCAAAACATCATTTTCTTACATGGATAATAACTCTATTATTGGTATTTATTTTATTTTGTTTTGTCTATTTATTTATTAGATTTGGAGACCAACAAACCCCAGGAGATTCTGGGTGGCTTACAATAGAGTACAGCAGAGCTTTCCAAACTGTGTGTCACGACATGTTAGTGTGTCGGCTGCAGTGTGTAGGTGTGTCGCATGAACATAATGAGAAACCTCTGAGTCGGATGCTCAGAGCCTCAAGCGCCTCACTGCTGCTGCTGCTGCTGCCTCCGAGCCCTGCAAGGATTCCGCGCAGGTTGCTGCCTCCAAATCTGCTGTGATTCCACGCAGGTCCTAGTGCCTGCCTTGTGCCCTGCTGTAAGAGGGGAGCTCTGTCCAAGCCTTGCCCTTCTGTAAAGGGGAACTCTGTTTTCATGAGATATGTTGTGTCCCCATACAATTCGCTATTACAATTTATGTATGTGTCCATATCTCTTATAAGTTAGTTAGTTTAACCTCTGGTTTGCTAGTAAAACTGAATTACTGTGTCACGAACTGAAGTGTGTCACCAACATGAAAAGTTTGGAAAGCTCTGCAGTACAGTTTACACAAAAAAGACCAAAAACAAGCAATAAGTTTTTGCTCTACATATGTCCCCCCATATGTCCACAGAGGGGCCCATCTTCACGAATATAAAAATATAAGGCCATGAATCTGTGTGTTCCTGCCACATTTAATTACAGAAAGCCAGTGATTTATATAGCTATTGCATACTGCAAGATCTCTAGTCTCATGATGTAAAGCCCCAGTAACAAAAATAGATATTAGTTCCATCAAAGGAGGGCATTTATATTAAATTAGTTCAGGTTGTGACACTATGTACACAAAGTCATGAGTTTTTGAAAAACCCTAACATAATCAGTGCTGCAGCAAGATGCAAAAACAGAATTATCTTACATATTTTGTTGCTGACAACTATGAAGTAAGTTTTCTCTGATGAATGTAACAACTTATTTCCATACTTGGCAGTTTATTGTGCAAAATAGTAAGTTAGCATATCCTCTTTTCCTGTGTCAGAGATTTTAATCAAAGTATCACACAAACTGAAATAATACTTCATAGTTGTCCTTCTTGATTGTATTTTATCATACTCCTTGTCCTGCTAGCATTAAACTCTGTACATTAACTTCTCCTTCCTCAAATTTCTAAAAGTTGCCATAAGATGAAGAATCTTCCAAAAGTAGATTATCTATTTTTACTTTTCCAACAGGAAAACATTACTGAACTATGCTCAACAAAACTGCTTAAACAATGCCTTAACTTATGCCTGATAATATATTCTGAAATAGCACTGCAGAGCAAAATCCATTTCTTTTCTCGTTTCAGTTATTTATATGGTGGGACACTAAACAAAATGCAGAAATTTTAAATTCAACCACAATAGTACTGTATTATGTACATTTATATAAATTATATAAATACAGAATAAAACATAAACACATCTTAAGGCTGAGGCAATGCAAAAAAAAAAGTTACCATGTGCAAACATAACAAATATTGAGTGTGGAAAGACCGAAAGGCATAACTTGACAGCTAA